>JAUTXW010002366.1:0-50000 GCA_030620095.1 Kuschelorhynchus macadamiae | reverse complement strand
TTGCTGAGGCCAATATGGAATACTATGATATAAAGTAATGTCTCGTTCTTTGCAAAAATTTTTCATATCTGTGCTAGTAAATTGTCTGCCATTGTCAGATGTGATTGATAGTGGATTTCCCACCCGTGAGAATATTTCTTGTAATGCCTTAACCGTAAAGGAAGCTGAAATATCCTTTGTTATTTTAATTTCTTTATAACGGCTGAAGTAATCGATAATTACAAATAAATATTCCCCGCTGGGTAAGGGCCCCATAAAATCCACTGCCACATCAATCCAGGCATCCAGTGGTAGCTCCCTTCTCTTGAGAGGATTTGGCATATTTGGAGTCGACACTAACGTACACCCTCTGCATGTCTTGATTAATTTTTCCACATCCTTATCCATACTTGGCCACCAGACTTTAGTGCGGAGCCTATTTTTCATGGCCACGATGCCTGGGTGACCCTCGTGAGCTGCTCGTAAAACCCGATCCCGAAGCTTTTCTGGAATAACGATCCTTGTACCTCTTAGTAAAATTTCATCGTTAAAACAAAGTTCTGTATTTAATAATTTGTAAGATTTTAAATCGCTGTCCCATTTGTTCGAACTTAATCCCTCTTTAACCTTAATTATTTCTGTATCATCCTTAGAAAAATACTTGATTTCTGACATCGGAACTGCTATAGGCCGGGCATATTCTGTTATTTGCCGAACTTGATCTTCGTCGAAGCTTTTTCTAGTTGTAGAGTTTTGGGTACATAGCCTTGATAACGGGTCTGCTACATTTGTCTTGCCTGGTTTATAGATAACAGTGAAATTGTACGCTTGTAATCGTAACACCCATCTCTCAATCCTTGCACATGGTTTAGACCTTGGGCTGAAAATTGTTTCCAGTGGTTTGTGGTCTGTTATTAATTCAAACGAATATTTTCCATATAAGTAGACCTTAAAGTGTTCCACCGCCCAAACCAATGCTAGCGCTTCTTTTTCGGTCTGACAATATCTTCTTTCACAGTCTGACAAGCTCTTATTCCCAAATGCGATTATTCGCGGACCTTTATTATTTATCTGAATTAACACTGCGCCTAATCCCACGGGACTAGCATCAGCCATAACTTGTGTGCGTTCACTTGGATTGTAGTACCCTAATGTTTTAATGTTAGCCAAACATTCCTTTAATTTATTAAAAGCTGTGTCTTGTTCTAAAGACCAATATTGCTGTATGTTTGCTTTTTTTGTTAGTTTTAAACGCAGAAACTTCCTAAGTGGCTCTGTCAAAGTAGCCAGATTTGGAATCCACTTCCCAACATAGTTGATTAATCCCAAAAAACTTTGAATTTCTTCAATAGTGTCTGGTTTCCTAAATGATAATATGCCAGCAACATACGTTTTTAAAGGTTTGATTCCAGTTGAATTTAATGTGTGCCCTAAAAAGTTTATTTCTCTAAGTCTGTATTGACATTTTTCTTCATTCAACAGTACATTGTATTTTCGGAGTGTTTCTAAAGTATGTGTTAAACATTTATCATGCTCTTTAACATTTTGTCCAAAAACAATTATGTCATCAACAAAATTACGAGTTCCTTCACAACCAGATAGAATTCTCTCCAGAGTCTTTTGAAATAATTCAGGAGCACATGTTATGCCGAACATTAGACGTTTATAACGGTAGAGACCTTTACTAGTAATAAATGTAGTTATGTACCGACAGTCTGGAGATAATTCAAGCTGGTGAAAAGCATTCTTTATATCCAAACGAGAAAATACATTTGCATTTCTAAAACTCGGCAACATCGTATCCATAGTTGGTAGAGGGTGATTTTCTCTTATTATGGCCTTATTAGCCATTCGCATGTCAATACAGATGCGTATTTCCCCATTTTCTTTTAAAACTGGCACCATTGGAGAAACCCATTTTGACGCTTCATTTACAGGTTCTATTATGTCAGATTCCATCAGTTCTTTTAATTTAGCTTCTACTTTAGCTTCAAGTGGTATTGGTATCCTCCTGTATGGTTGTGCAACCGGTGACACGGACCTATTTATCGGAATGTCTATTACTATATCCTTAAACTTGGGAAACTCCTCTATTAAATTAATATCGAGACCTATTTTTAAAACATTTAAAGCCATTGCTGTTGTTTTGCCAATCAGATTTTTTGTTCCACCTTCTATTACGTAAAATATACCCTTTTCCTGGTTGTTCCCTGCCTGAATTAGCGCTTCAAATGACCCTATCACTCTTAATGGCGTTTTACTGGCATAAGCCAAAAAAGTTTTGTCCGGACTTTTTATTTGATTCCAAACTTTTATACCCTTTTGCTTTAGATATTTCCAAGTCTTGTCCGTAATTAAATTACTCTTGCTCCCTGAATCAATCATCATTTTTATACTAACTGATCCGAGGATGCAAGGTATCTCTGTATCATCGTCAATTTGGAAAATGTATTCTGTTTCTTGTGAACCTTCCCCAGATTGGTGTGAATTTTGCTCGTCATTATCGATGTAATATAAAAATTCTTTTCTTTTGTTAGAAAATGAGTTAAAAGAATTTTTCCTTTTAATACCCTGTTTTGCATTGAAATTGCTGCCACTACGACACTGATTTCTAAAATGTCCTATTTTTTGACATTTTAAACATCTTTTATTAATAGCTGGGCACTGATCCCGCTCAGCGTGTACAAAAGCCCCACATCTACCACAATATTTGAACCTATTGTCTCTAAATTTACTTGTTGTCGGTCTTTGATCAATTTTGTATACTTGATGAGTGGCTTTTGTGTCACTGAATTCTTGCAATTCACGATTTATGGACTCTAAACCATTGGCTTCAGCCAAAATTGTTTCTAACGTAACAGTATCACCTAAAGCTAATATTTTTTTTCTTAATTCTACAGAACTACATTTCTCTACTACCTGGTCAACTAGATTTTCCTCAATATTCGAAAATTTACACTTGCTAGCCTGAATTCTTAATCTAACTATGAACTTTTCGAACTTTTCCTCTGGTTCCTGTTTAATTTTTCTAAATAGATAACGTTCATACAACTTACTTTGTTTAGGTTTAAAATACTCATCTAGTTTTTGCAGTGCCGCTTCAAAAACATCTTTTCCTTCCTTTGGTTTATCTACATGTGCGCCTGGAATGTTGTAGTACAGTTCCTGCAAGGTTAGCCCTCCAGAGTGCAGTAAGATGGCTCGTTTTTTCTTTGCGTCATCGACATTTATGGCATCCAAATATATATTGAATGCCCTTTTCCACTTGTCCCATCTCAAACCCACTGAGCTAGGGTCTCCCTCGCAATCAAATGGCTCAATACTCGTTAAACCACTCATTTTTAGAACCTTGAATTAATAATAATTAACAATATTACCTTCTTTTAGCAGCTATTAAAGTTAACTTAAATCCATTAAAAACTGTAGATAAAATGAAACCTTCAAACGCGACATTATAATAATAATAATTATTATTATTATTACTATTATTATTATTATACATATACATACATATTGTTATTATCATTTTTGCAAATACCCTATAAGGCTACAGAAAACTTTATTTTACCAACTATGAAAAATTCTACTATCGTTTCCCAAAATAATTTAATTCTTTCGTAATTTTTTCCGCTCGTGAGTTAAATTTTTTTTTTCAACATAATATAGTCTCCTATCTAACACCTTGTATAAAAATAACTATGTATTTTAAACCACAAAAATTATAATGAGCTCAGACACTTTTATTAGTTTTTTAAACCTCTATTTACCTGGGGTGGTTTTTAAACCATCCCTCCCACTCCCTATGAAGCAACCTAAAAATTTAATTTATAGGCTTTGGGTTTTAACCCTGCTTATTATTATTTATTCATTTATTTTCTGGGAAAGTTTCTAAACAATCCCTCTGGTTCTAGGTCTCTTTAAGACCTTTATTAGGTCCCACTCCCAATTTCGTTAATGGTTTTCAAACCAGTTTAAGGCCTTTAACCTTTTAAAATACCAATTATTTTTTCTGTTTTTTTTTTCATTTCAACTTCCGGATTTTAATCCATTTACTTCCTGGTTTTTAAACCAATAAAAATTTCTCAAACAATTTTATTCTATTACAATGCTAATAATATCTACTTACTTTTTCCGAAATCACTAGAAAATTAAACTAATTTAATAACTGATTATATTCACAGGCACTCACTACCAATAACACTGTTTTTCTTTTATCCTCGTCGCCAAAAATGTACTATTCTGTTAAATAAAACACTTCTTTATTTGTATACCAGTGCGTCTCGTAATCGAATGAAATCCAACTCTCTTGTTACAAATCATTCGTCATCGTGCTATCTTTATAACCTATTAGTCACCGATACGTACGGACTGGTTATCTTTATTTTTCCTATATTCCAATACATTACAAACAACATTTAGAAATATTTATTTAATTTGGTATTAATTACAATTTTTAAATTTGTGTGTTTAAAATTAAATGTACCAAGCAATAGCAGATCAATATTTAAATTTGAGTGTTTAGAATAAACAAAGGGGGTATGTGACGTCATTTGCAGTAGATAGGTATGTTTTTTAAAAGGCATGTTGATTAATATGGTGTATTGGATTTAAGCTTACGCCGGACGGTCAATATGACATGCAGGGATTGGGTGTTTGGGTTAATGTGGAAAGAAGGTTAAATTATGCCCAAAAACCAGAAAACATCATTTTCGTATAAAATTCACGAATCCTATTGCAGTAGATAGGCTAAAATATGATATGCAGGGCTTGGGTGTTTGGGTTGATTGCCCCGCCCACATAACCTTGGGTCTGTTTGACCTTGAAACATTTTGAAGGTCAAATTGTATGACCTTGGGTTTATTTGCCCTTGAAAATTTTTCCTGACCTTGAGAGCCCAGGCAACTAATTTATACGGTCATAGTATGTCACAACCATTACCATATAATGGATTTACGTGGCTATCCCAACATGAAATTACAGTTTTAAATATTATGGACGTTGAAGACGACAGTGCACAAGGTTATGTTTTGGAAGTGGATATGTATTATCCTGCAGAGTTACATGATGCACATGCAGACCTTCCTTTTTTAGTTGAAAATATTATACCACCAACGCGCAACGGGAACGGCAAAAATGCCAAAGTTAATTCCAAATCTCAACGCATAGAATTTTAAAATTTAATCAGTCGGCATGGCTAAAAACATATACTGATTTTAATACCGAGTTACGAAATAAAGCCAAAAATAAATTCGAAAAAGATCTTTTCAAATTATACAATAATGCAGTTTTTGGTAAAACCATGGAAAATGTAGAAAATCGAAAAGATATCAAATTAGTTACTCAGTGGGAGAATTCAGGTGGAAAAGTGGGTTCTAGAGCATTAATGGCTCGACCCAATTTTAAAAGTTGTTCAGTATTTACTGAAAACTTTGTAGCTATTCATATGGGTAAAGTAAAATAGTTTATAACAGACCAATATATATTGGATTTTCTATATTGGACATGTCGAAAACTGTAATATATGATTTCTTTTACAATTTTATTAAAAAAAATTTGGTAGTGATGCTTCTTTATTGTACACTGATACAGATTCCTTAATATTAAAAATATTTACGGATAACTTTTATAAGATAATTACAGAAAACCCAGCAAAATTGGACACCTCCAATTATTCTGAAAGAAACGTTTTTAATATTAGAAAAAGTGAATCGGTCTTAGGGAGAATGAAAGATGAGTTCCCCGGTGATCCGATAGTAAGTTTTTACGGGACGGGAAAAGGCCAAAGGCATAAAGAAATCAGTAATTGAAAAAGAACTTAATATCGAAGATTACCGAAAAGTTGTAGAATGTGGAACTTTAATTTTTAGAAAAATGAAGTCTTTCCGTAGCGAATTACATGAAGTTTATACTGAAATAGTGAATAAAGTGGCATTATCTTAGAACGATGATAAACGTTATGTAATTCCCTCATCAACAAAAACTCTACCTTGGGGTCATAAAGATATCGATTTTTACCAGACAGATCCGGATATTAAATTAGACTGTTTAGTGAAAATGTGTGATGAATTGCTAGCTGATGATTTTGAGAGGCAATTTTATGAGACTGATCTAGATATTAGATTAGAATGGTTGGTTAAAAAATTGATATCTGATGAATATGCTGACATGCAATAATTTTTAGATGTTTATTTTAGCTAAAACCACAATGTATTCTGTTACAAATTAATATTAATCCTTAAACATTTAGAAGTAGATTGTAAAAGTGTCTTCATTTACTTTTGTAATTATAGTGTTGTAAGTAATTCTTATAAATTGGTTTTTTAATTTTAGATGTTTATTTTAGCTAAAACCACAATGTATTCCGTTAAAAATTAATAGTAATCCTTAAACATTTAGAAGTAGATTGTAAAAGTGTCTTCATTTAATTTTGTAATTATAGTGTTGTAAGTAAATTCTTATAAATTGGTTTTTTTAATTTTTTATGTTTTTTATTATAAAAAACCAATTAAATAATAATAATAAAGTATATTGCACCAGTAATTTTATATTTTATATATATTTTAAGAAAAATAAAGTGCTTCCTGGTAAAGTCGAGAATAAGTTGTTAATGGGGCTACCAGATGTGAACTGAACTCTTTGTCGCACTCCATTTCGCTTTTTCAAGGGAAAAAAGGAAATTTCAAACCGTAAACCCACATTATTTAAAAAAAAATTCTTCAAATTGCATACCATTTAAATGATATGTCTGCAATAGGTTATTCATATCATATCATCAAGAATAACTGTAATATTCTCATCAAAAAGAGCAAAATCAATAATATCATCTACACATGACTTGGGGTGGGGTGTCTCGAGTAGTAGGAGGTGTTGAGAATGGTAGGGGTTGTGTATGGTGTATAAAACGACTCGAATTTGATGTGTTAAAGTAGTTATTTGCTAACGTCTAACGTTAAAAAATAATTATAATTTCCAAGTTTTCGTAAATTACAAAAAAAAAATAAGAAAATGTCTTCACCATCGACTCAAGACATCGAACAAATTTTGTCGAGTGTCAACCTCGACATTAGAGAGGACTTGGAGGTGGATAACATCGAGGAGCTGTTGACTTACCAACGACGTCATCATCTTTAACAAAAATATCACCTAAAATAGCAACAAAGGTTGAAGAAGAGTCAAAAATAATGATATTAAGTGATATCACAATTCCAACCAAAAGCAGAAAACGCAAATCTTCACAGCTAGAAAAAAATGCTGATGGTTGGCGAGAATAAAATCAGGAAGAATGTTCGACCTAAAGTGATCCAGCTGGAGGAAGTAGCAGCAGGACCTTCGTCTCCACCACCGCCGATTTGGTTAGATGATTTCGCTGAGGAATCGCAGCGAAATCTGTTGCTGCAAACCCTCAGGTTAAAAAAGTGCTTAACAAAAGAGTTGGAGCAGCATGATACCCAAATAGCGTTGATGGAGACCGAACTCAGGGTTATGCGGATGCAGTTCGCAAAAAGCTGACTCACTTCAGTCATTTAGTGTAAATTTGGTATAGGTAATTTTAAGTGTAATAATGTAGAGTAATAGAATAATTTAAATGTAAGTATATGTAATTTAGTTTTAAGTAAATGTTACTATTTTATATAAAAAAAAACTTTAATAAAAAGCACTATATCAAATTTGTATGATTTTTTTACTTAGACCCTTACAAGAACCTCAGTATATCAAGAATTATTGTAGATATATTTCGAAGAGTATTGGTGAACTCAAAATGCGTAAGAAAAAAAGATATTTTTGTAGAGCACAAAGTGTACTATTTTTAAATATCCTTGTAAATGATTTCCGAACAAATTAGCTAATGTTTAATAAAATGTTAATAAAGTAATAGTGTACTAAAAAACTCTATTAGTTGTCATGCGGTAGTTAAGACTCGTTCAGGAATTAAAACATTTTTTTTTCATTTAAATTTTAAATATAAGATTTTTTTTCGAGAGACAAAAAAGTTACAAATAAAAAGTTTCCTTTCCGCGAATACTTTAATACTTAAAATAAAATTCAAAATAATTGGTCCAATATGTTTTATTATTTAATTTGTAACATTAATGGCTAAACTATCTCTTACACTTAAGTTAAATTTATATATCAATACACCAAACTTAACTTAAACTATATAACAATCTATAAAGTATAATTATAAATAACTAAACGATTAAACAAGCTTATTTGATGCAGAACCATTTAACATATTATAACTAAGAATAGAATCGTGAATTATTAATGCGAAAACTTTAGTGTCTTTAGGAAACCGACTGTTACGTATTTCAAATTCAATCTTAACATCCACAGTTGAGGATTTTACAGCTTCCACCTGATGCGAGCAGTCAATAACAAACAGCGAATTTTTCATGTATTCGCCAAAATCCATCATTGGGTCGTTAAATTCTCGACCATAATAACTGCTTTGGAAGTTTTCATAGTTATAATAGGCCGCTGCATTCAATTTCTTTGAAAAATCCAAATTCCATCTTTCATATGGAAATACTATTGAATTAAGATAAACTCGAATGTCACTTATATTTGCATTTGTAAATTCAGTAGCATCTTCTTTATAGCTATCCGCTTTTCCAATATTCTGAAATCCAATAGTTAAATAACGAGGTTTCTCTAGACTTGTCTCGTTCTTATAGCCCAAACATCAGATGAAGTTTGTCTGAGAGCAGGAAGCGTATAGATCCCACATGCGGTAAGCCATTCGGATATTTACATTACTACCACGTTTATTAATACGTGATAATAGTTTTAGCTTTTGCCTATCCTCGGGGACAATGTGGCGTATTTTGCACTCCAGTTTGTCAATTTTAATATCGGCTTCAACTTCTCCAATATAACAGTTGTTAAAAGTGCGGGCAATTATTATAATCAATTTCTGTTTAATGTTAAAAATCCCCTTGGTATAATCCTCGGCAAAACCCATCAGATATTTTAGGGGTACTTTACCAGAAAATACATTACTAGCGGTATCCACAATGTGTTGGTTTTCTTCATTTAGACCCCATCCGCATGTTAGAAGCGGTTTCAGCTGTGTACTACCAAAGGAAACCATTAATTTAAGAGCTGTACTTACACCAGGTTTTCTGACAACTGCAACTTTCTCACCGCCTATCTCATATCGAATTTCCTCAAATAGAAAAGCTAATGAATTATTAGATAAAAAACACTTTTTGGTAGCGTCTTTTGGTTTAAATGTTCCTTCCACATAGATGTAGCTTTCCGATATATCCAAAATTATGTCTTGAAAGTGAACTGGAATACGAATTTCATCGGAATTTTGGAATTTAGGAGATCCATAGGATTTATATGTATGTTCTTGCAGGCTTACGATAGAATTATTGAAAATAGGTTCAGTAAAAACCTCAATTTTTTCACTAGTTGTCATCATGTTCGCTGGCTTCGTATTTTCAAGCCAATGGATTGAAGAAATCTACGATCTTTGGCAGAGAGACGTTGATGACCTTCTGGTCTGACGTCGTGATCATGAATGAACTCCGTTTTAGCGATATGTTTCTTTTTATTAGGTTTCGTTATTGTTTGACATATCGAAGAAAACATGTACGGTCGGCGGTGGTAACAAAAACTCACCTTAGACTAGTTTCTTTAGCTCTAGTTTAATAATAATCTTCTCGTCGTTGAAATCGATAAGATCACCGTTGTCGTCCAAGATGCGTAGAGTAATGTTGTCAATGAACTGACGTCCTTCAGGCTTCAACGGCAAATAAATAAGGTTTGTGGGTTCTTTCGTTATCTTATAACCAGGTTCAACATCAATATCAAATTCAAATAAAATATGACATTCTTGTGAGTTCAGGTATGCTCCAGAGATAATATTACAATCAAGACGTATTATGCGTACTTTCATAATGTCTACTTGAGAGGTTGATTCATGTTTATTGTTGTCCATTGTTAACAATATACGATCAAATCCCAACATCCGACCAATGCAGTTTTCTCCTGTAAAATCTATAATGTATTTTGTTTTTATTTCACATGCCAATGTGTTATTATTGGGTGTTAATGAAAATATTTTATCATCATTATCTCTCGTGGACACTTGTAAAGCAGTTTTCATTGCTTTTTCTATCTCATATACTTCATATACTCCTGGGGGAATTGTTAACTTTATAGATGGTGAAGTTTTATCTTTTTTTTTCTTATATGCAAATGAATTATTGCTTTCATCAATATTAAAAATAGAATTATATGTGTAAAATCCAACAAGTGCAAGCCCATATTTATTTACTGTATTGAGTTCTAATGGTGGGTAAAAATCTGTGCTTAACACGCTTGAGCGTCCTGTTAAACTGAATGTGTACGACATGACTGATAAAAAAAATTTACTGTTTTTAGCTTTTATTGTTGTCGACAGCAGTTTATATTGCTATAGGTGGTACACCGTTTACTTGGTTTTGAAATTTTAAACCAATTTTTTTCTGTTATTTTTACATCACTTATTGAATGTGTATGACATGACTGATAAAAAAATTGACTGTTTTTAGCTTTTATTGTTGTCGACAGCAGTTTATATTGCTATAGGTGGTACACCGTTTACTTGGTTTTGAAATTTTAAACCAACTTTTTTCTGTTATTTTTACATCACTTATTTTACAGTAACAGCAAAACAATCTCCTAGGTGCTGGTCCATCCCCTTCGTCTCCATTCAAATTCTGGTTATTATGATGGTCCGTGCAATACTGATACTTTAATATGTCTATGTCACATTTCATGTGTTTAGGCAATTTATCCCAAACAAGTGCGATTTCATTTGGGGAACAAGCAATCATTACCTCCTTGGACATGTTTTCTCTCATAAGTCATTTTTAATAAACTACGGGAACGATAATAGGCTTTTAACGAAGACGCCATCTTTTTATAACTATCCCGATCCATTTGGGTGGTATAAGACATATTGATTTTTACGATTGAGAGAAATTTTAAGCATAAATGACCGCACCAGACTGTCCCACATTTTTGCTGTCCATCGTATGTATAGTAAATTTCCTTTGCTGCTTCCCCACCCATTCGCAGATATCGAACCAGTTCAGTTGGCGGTGGTAAATTACCAAAGCTGTCGTAATATGTAACTTCTGAATCATTCTTCCGATACGCCACCCAATGTGTTCCAAATCCCATTATACTGTCCAAATTAAGAATACCAGATTCATAACGGCGAGGACCTCGTCGAGGAAGTGAATCTCGCATAAATACACCTCTAAAGTATGGTACTTGTAGCTGTAATGCATACTTTTCTAGATCAATATTCGATAATGGCCTTCGAGGAAGGCATTTTACTAGTTTTTTGAATGGTTCATAAAAAGCCCTAAACCTGTCCTATATGGTTTCAAATACATTCCACCTCCTTTCGATTTTAGCTGTAACTCACCACCCGTTTTTTGGGTCGTAGCATTTTTTGCTGTTTTTACTGCACGCACTACCCCTGCAACACCACCTGCTAATGATCCTATTGCTGAGAGCCCAGCAAATATTGGTATCAAAGGTAATAAGCCACCAACCTTCGGAACAGGTATAATTCTAGGTATGCCTATCTTCCGTTTACCACCGCGAACTTTTAATAATTTCCTTGCCGCAGCCACTGCTATTCTAGATGCATTAAATAAGTCTTTTTCTGCAAATTTCTCACCACCAGCTTTATCTAATTTAGCTCGAATGGGTTGTTGCAATGTTGATCCAAAAGTAAACTTGGACACTCTTTTGTTTTTACGTGTAAGTTTCCCTTTCACAAATCCTCGTCGTCGCTTTTCTTTGGAGCTCTTTATTTTAGCTGAATGCGTTGAAACACCCATACCGAAACGTTGTTTCGCCTTCATAATATTTGTTACCAACCAAGCAGATATTTTTTCACCTGCACTAGCGTCTTTTGATTTTACTCTCTCCCAAGCACGTTGTTCAAGATCGTAATCGGCTTGATGGCGTGAACTTAGGTTATTTTCGGTGTTTGAGTACGCTATATCGGGTTTCTTACACGCTGCATCTAATGGGTTAATTCCCAAATCACCTCTCGCTAATCGCTTTGTAAGTTTGGTGCCTGGCCCACAATATTGATAACCGGGAAGGTGTAACTCAAACGGTAGTTTATTAATTATAGAATTCACTATGCCACACCCAGTCTTACTCGAATATCGAGAGCGTCCACTTCGTTTGACGGTCTGCATCTGAATGAGTAGTTAAAGCCGAGTGTTCGATATGCGTATTATTAAGCTGAAACCGAAGCTAGAAATAGATAATCTCGATGAAAAGGTTGGATCTGGACATGTAGGGAAAAATGTAGGACGTCGGCGTGGTCTTTTGTTGCCATTAACAATTCGTGGATTGCTAATAGGACCTTCTAATTGTGGAAAAACAAATGTTATGATTACCTTGCTTACACACCCTTTAGGATTGCGCTTTGAAAATATCTACGTATATTCAAAGTCGCTGTATCAACCCAAATACGAATATCTCAGGAAAATTTTCACGCCAATTAAGGGTCTTGGTTATTATACTTTTAGCGATACAACAAATATCGTGGAGCCATCCGATGCCAAACCAAATTCAATTTTCATATTTGACGACGTAATGTGTGAAAAACAGGATGTTATACGATCATATTTTAGTATGGGACGACATAAAAATGTAGATAGTTTTTACCTAGCACAAACCTATTTCCGAGTTCCCAAGCAATTAGTACGTGACAACGCTAATTTAATTATAATGTTTAAACAAGATGAAATGAATTTACGACATATTTTTTCTGATCATGTATCGACAGATGTGACTTTTACACAATTTCAAGAGATGTGTGCTAAATGTTGGAATGGCAAGTATGGATTCCTCGTTATTGATAAGGATAGTGATTTAAATTCGGGAAGATATCGCAAGGGGTTCGATAACTATATATACACAGAGTAAGATCAGTGAATTCGCATTACATAGTTGTGTGATACTCTGGCAACATTACCTTCATGATGAATAATGACATTGATCTGAAACATCATTTGATTGGGGTTACAGATGCCGTTCGAAAAAAGTTTAAACAAATTAGAGCTGCTAATGTACAAGATAAATTTGAATTGGACAAATTTTATGAGCCGATTGCGAAGCCTTTGACTTCTATATCCAATGCAGTAACACAAAAGTCTCGTAAACATATACAAACACAACCGAAAAGTTTAAGCACATATATAGAGCCATTAGATAAATCAAGCATATTCATGTCAGAGGAGTTTCCCGTAGAAACATCAACACCGATCACAGAAAGGCCCAAGTACACGGCTGAAACATCGATAGATACCCCGAAAAACGAGACGTTAGAGAGAATGTATGCAACGTCTTCTCCATCAAACAAATCTACAACGTCAGCTGTCACATTAAAAGATCGCTCATCTCCAGATATTATCATTCATACATATATGGACGGTTTAAAGACAAAACCATCACAATTCGATACAGATGGAGTACATCGTAATTCAAAAGTAAAAAACAAAAAGTTTATGGGTAATTTGGAAATACGTTTTCCTCCTGGTAAAGTGACACTATTGCGCGAATCTGAGAATATTGCAACCTTTGAAGGGAATGCGGAACTTTACGATTTGATATTCTTAAAAAATCCACGGGTATTAGAGCATATCGAAAAGATGACTCCCGAAGTGGCAGAAGACTATAAAAAGATGTTACGGTTGACAAATGCCGCATACAAGGGCTATGACGAGAAGCTGGGACTACAGGAAATCAGGCGGAAAAAATATTTAGAGATTATAAAATCATTAATGACAGGAAATCGATTGGGAAGTGGGATCGCAGGTAAAAAAACATATGCTCAAGTAGTGCTACCATTAAAGAAACGTGTTTTATCGGAAACTCCTAGCTACGTATATTGGAATAAACCGCAGGAGCTGGTAGAACGGTTACGATTGCTATGGAGTTCAAAGATGGCGGGTCATACCGGACACGATAATGAAATAATGTCAATTATAGAAGAACTTCGTGAGGAAGGTATAATTTATTAAGTAATCACATAATTTGATCAGTATCTCAAGAGACGTGAGTTGGAACTATGAATACTAGCACAGAAAAAATAAAAATTGTTAATGAACTTCATAGGTCTGCGAGAAAAAATTTTCCCAGAAGACACACCATCATTAAAGGATATGAAGACTTGTGGCAAACAGATTTGGCGGAAATGCAACAGTATGCAAATGAAAACGATGGATATCGCTATATCTTGGTGTGTATAAATTGCTACTCCAAATTTGTCTATACTAGGGCGATTAGAAACAAGACAGGGGCTGAAGTCACTAAAGCAATGAAAGACATTTTTAAAGAAGCAGGATATACACCGATAAATCTACAAAGCGACCAGGGAAAAGAATTTTTTAGTAACATATTTCAAAATCTTGTTAAGGAATATAACATTAATCATTTTTCGACATACAGCACCAAAAAAGCTGCGATAGTTGAACGAGTCATACGTACACTCAAAAATTATCTCTATAAGGAGTTTTCAGCTAGAGGTTCCTACAAATGGATACAACCTTTACCAGTCATTACGAAAACCTATGATAACACAGAGCATCGTACTATTGGTATGAAACCTATAAACGTTAAATCAACCACACGCATTAATGCATACAATTGGATAAAAATAGTACCCAAAAAGTTTAAATTTCGTTTGGGTGATATAGTTCGTATAAGCAAACACAAAAGTGTCTTTGATAAAGGATATACACCCTCATGGTCCACGGAACAGTTTAAAATCGCAATAGTTAACATTACCAATCCACCAACATACCTCTTGGAATCAAAAGAAGGTCAACCTATAAAGTTTTTATGAAGCTGAACTGCAAAAAACAAGTAGTCGAATGTTTATTTAGTGGAAAAGTACTTCATCGTCGCAAGAAAAAGAATATTAATCAATTATTTTTAAAATGGTTATGATTTTCAGATCAATTTAATTCATGGATTGGTGAGACAGATATTGTTTAAAATATTATATTTTGTAATACTTTCAAACGTATCGAAATATGTATATTGGTTAAGGTTACTATTAAAATAAATACCCAATGAACTTCAACTTTGTTTTATTTAAATATGTGTTTATTACAATTATAAACTAGGCTTATTCACAACAATCATCATTCTTGATTATCTTCATACCAATCATCAATCTTGATTATCTTCATATATGAGTAATCCTCATCAAGCTGGAGCTATATTGATTTTTTTTCTCATACATTATTCCATTATGTTTGCATTTTAGATTTCGGAAATTAACTTGACCACTTTTTTGTCCAAATCGCGCATTCTGATTTCATGTTTTTCAATTCTCCCGAGTACATCTATTTTTATTGCTTCGATATTAACAATTTTTTCTTCAAGCTGCTTTATATCGGCACGAATCTTATTAAGGAGATCTATATTCATTATATCTTCTATTTGTATACGTAATCGGTGAATTTCTCCAAGCGCATAATCCTGGGTAACAGCATCACTACCCTTAGTCGGTGGGCGACATTGGTTAAAGATTTTCCCCGCATGTCATATTGACCGTCCGGCGTAAGTATAAATCCAATTCCTGGTGACCCCCTCAATACATGCACTTTTTCACCAACCTTTTGACGTCCAAATTTATCAATTGTGTTGTTAACACGACCCATGTTTATCTAAAACTAATTTTTTTTCACCAAAGTGCAGCATTATAAGGTATAAAATAAAAGTTGTAGGATCTGAGATGTTGCTTAAATATTTTCATTAAGGTTAGATAATATTATATCACTTGTTTCTAGTATCTTAGTTAAATAGTTTCTATTATCATAGTTAGATATTTTCCTCGAATGTATCCGAGATCTATGAGTTTCTCTAATTAACCGATCAACATTTTTCTCAAGGTTGGATAATATTACTTCTCTTTTTTCTATTATCTAGTACACATATACAAATTCTATTTCGGACTTAATAACACTAAGTATTTCACTAATTTTAACATAAATTTCATTTAATAATTCAGCCAGTAATGTCCGAAGCTTGTGAATTTCTTTAAGGAAATATTCTCTGGTTACAGCATCACTACCTTGCGAAGGATTTGCTGTTAGTTAAAGATTTTCCTTGAATGTCATTAAATTGATAATCAACATTAAACTTAAAACCAATTCCTGGAGAACTGTATACTATTTTTTATTAACTTTTTGACGACCAAATTTATCAATTGTAACGTTAATTATACCCATGCTTACTTAGAACTAAAGTAAAATTCAAAAATGTTTGAATTTATATCTAAAAACTGTTGAAAATTAGAACTAACTGATTCTCAAAATACTCTATACTTATATTGATAAATTTAAGAATAGACAAATAACACAAATACATTAATAAAATGATTATTTATTTACAAAATTATGTTTGCATGGTACATATAATTGTTTACATTCCTATTTGTTTTTCACAGTTTTCATTCTCTATATCGTCAACATCCATTTTGTCCCATTCTTCAGTAGCATCTGCGGTATTGTCTACACGATCCAAATTATCTGCACCATTTTTCATAACTTCATTGATGTTTTCCGCTGAGACCAAACCATACTTTGATAGCAATTCCTTGGGTAAATTTGGTATTTCGACAATATAGCTTTGGAGACCTTCGTCGATCATTTCCACGCAAAACTCGTCTAAGTTGATCGAACCATACAGGTATCTTTCACACAAATGAGCGCCTGACATGAAATTAATTACATTTTTCATGTACTTTCTATATTGACTGACTGTTGATTCAACCGCTGACCCATCATACGTTGCAAAATGTAATATCTATTGTGCCGCATTTCTTAACTTATCCGACAAACACATAATGTGAGAATCAAGGTCTTCACTTGGTGTGATGGTACTATTGCTGTCACACATCTTTCAAACACTAATTATTAAAATGTCTGTGTATTCTGATTAGTAAAATAATTATCAAATTGTTAATTAACCCAAACACCCAATTAAGCACCCAAATTAAAAGACGAAAATAATACCAAATTAAGTAAATATTTCTAAATTTTGTTTATTCTATTAAGCACCAAAACTAAAAGATGAAAATAATACCAAATAAGTAAATATCTCTAAATTTTTGCTTATTCTAAACACCCAAATTTAAATATTGATCTGCTAGTATTAGTGCCTGAGATTAGTCGCAAGCTCTGCCCCAAATAAGTTAAAGTATACATCCCACACTACTTATTTATAATTTCGATAACGTCTTCAGAAATGGTTTCGACAACACGCTTTGGTGAAAAAGTTTGGAATGTTTTGTCATGCGTTTTGTCGTACAATGTTGCAGGAAAAGCTTTGCCAAACCGTGTTATCTTTAAAGCAATATTTTGAACTATAAAAACTTTCCCAATTGTTAATGATGAAAATTTTCTTTGTTCAACAAAATCTATATCCTTATTAAGCATTTCATTAATTTCACTCAAGTTGAATTTTGCACTCATTGTTGAAAAAATATAAAAGATTTAATACAAAAACACAGTATTACCGTAAATTTAAAAAATTGAATCAGAATACACCACACAATAACTTAATGATGAAATCACTTGTGACCGCACAAACAGTGTACCTCTTTTTAGCTTTGAATGGCGTCAGCCTTGGTTTTAATAGCTAACACTCAAGGTCATATGACGTCACACCACTTCAAGGACAAATATCGGAAACGTGGTATACGCACTCAAGGTCAAATAGATGCAAGGTTATGTGGGCAAGCAGAACTTCAAAGGCAAATAAACCCAAGGTCATACAATTTGATCTTCAAAATGTTTCAAGGTCAAATAGACCCAAGGTTATGTAGGTGGGCCTTAATCTCATGGTCATGGGGCGGGACTTAATATCATCAAGACCAAATAATATAGCTCATGTAAACATGTGCGCTCAAGGTCATATGACGTCACATCACTTCAAGGACAAATATCGAAAACGTGGTAAAATGTTTCAAGGTCAAATAGACCCAAGCTTTTTCGTTAGACATTTCTGATTTGTAAAATAATGTGAAACACATCTGGGCTCTCAAGGTCATGGACAATGGTCACTTTTGTCGGCGTCTTCTAAAATTTCTTTAATAACCTCATTAATATCAGCAGCATTAGAAACTTCGTTAGTTTCGTCTTGAGTTATAACTGGTTCCTTCCAAAAATTTTCATCTGCGAATATGGCTTCAATTTCGTTATCTGTGAGCCCCCTTCTGGCAATTTTTGTGAAAACAATAACAGGCTGAAATGCGGAAATACATTAACTCAAATGCCTTTTTGGGCGATTCGCAGAATGCATAAAAGTATTAAATTTAATTTATAGTTATACTCTCTCAAGCTGTGAATGTCGCCTATTCAAAAAAATATTTTTTCTTTCATTGGATACAAATATTTACCCCACCTAACTTTACTTTTCCAAACAATAAATTTGCCAAATTTAAAAAATCTAAATTCATACTTTATTCGGGCAGTTATATATTTGAAATAAAATTTTACTGAAAACGGCAAAACAAGTTCATGACAAAATACATAATAATTGTATATATGTATCGACCCAACAGTCAAATTAATTCCTTGGTATAAAACGCTTGCTATTTATGTAGTTTAAAACGAAAGCCATAGAAATAAACAAACACTTATCTGTTTATGATAATATTACACTTAAACTAAAACAGGGTCCTGGGGACTGGTAAATCAAACTTCGCTCGAAACAAATGCTGCTTTCAACACGACAATAATAATAGTGAATTACTCATTCATCTGCGGGAAAAATACGTGAGATATCAGTGCCACCTCTCTTAAAATGTTTTCAAGGTGGACGAAAGTAAACTGGAGTGGGTCCTTAGGACCCGTGTATAGTACTTACGAGTTAACGAAGAAAATTAAAGATAATATTTTAAGAGACCAAGCTCGTAGTATTGATAATGCGTTAAAGATTGCAGTAATAGTGAAAAACGAAGGATCAAACCTCCATCATCAAGAATACTTCAAATTTCCAAGGCAGGAGGTGTGTTGCAGCTAATAACGATTTTCGCCGGTCTTAATGCTCTAAGCGGCATTAAGCGGTGGAGCTTCAGCCATAGCAAGAACTGTCAATGATGCAAAAATAGCAAAACGTCAATTGGAAGAACACCAACGACACAATAGAGCTATGGAGGCAGTAGCAATCGGCAAAGAACTCTATTTGAAACTTTTTAAAACTGAATATCGACTTTTTCTCAACCTATTTCGCAAAGACCAAATAAGCTAACATTACCAGTAGCCGCCCTAAGCAACTTGGAACTTGATTTCTTTGCCGAAAAATTGAAAATACCCTATTTTCGAGCACTAAACTACTTACAAAAATGGTATTATGGTATAACCATAAATTAACCATAAATTTGGACAACTCCTACGGACCTGGCAGTCATTGGACAGCCTATAAGAAATATGGAAATAATATTAATTACTTTGACAGTTTTGGTAATTTACGCTCATCCTTAGAAATTTTAAGATGTTAACTCTAGTGGTGTTTGTAAAATTTTATAATCATGCTCAGTATCAGTCCTCCAGTTCCTACAATTTGGTCATTTGCGTCTAAAGTTTTTTGATCTGACTTTGTACATTAAATAACATTAAATAAATACCTTAACATTATTCAGTTTGTATCATTTATTTTAACAGATCTGTAGTGATCATTTCTGCCTTCTACCTATAATGTCCTACACGTTTAGTTTGTCGGGAATATTTTCTGCACAGATTTACCCACCAATAATATTAAATGAAGGTGACGAATACGATTTGATAAATGTTGAAAGTTATAATTCAGTTCCAAATGTAGATAAATCAAACAATGTATTTCACTATAAATAAACAAATTGACCTACTTGAAGCTTCCTATGAAATACAGGATATCCACAACTACTTGTTTAGGATGTTAAATTTGCAAAAGGAAGCTGATCCAATTCTACTGCGATTGAAAGCCAAACATAACACCCTACAATGTGAAATAAAGTGCAATAGTACTATAGATTTTTCAAAACCCAACTCAATTGGGGGTTTGCTGAGTTTCGGCAATAGAGTACTGGAAGGACAAATTTCATATATCTGAATACCAAGTGGATATTTTCAAGGTCAACTCCATTGTTTTAGGATGTAATTTAGTTACTAATGCGTACAATAATGGTAATCTAGTCCACATAATTCACATGTTTTATCGAGAGGTGGTGCCAGGTTTTAAAATTGTTAAAAAAAACTTCTAACGTCATATATTTACCAATAAGCACGCGCTATGTGGATGAGATATTGCTTAAAGTCACCGATCATCAAAAAAGTAAAATAATGAGTATAAATAAACGTTAGTTAATTTTATGGAGGATGTCTTATATGGCTGTTAATGATGTGTGGCATTCACATTTGGTTAAACAGTCTGAAAGCAATGGAGATTTAGTTACCTTCAGTCCTGCCAACAGCGAAAAATATTTTGAATTTTAAGTATTCCTCATTAGTCATGGAATCCTTAAGTTGGCTCATCTGCTGCAAATAAACGTGAGCTGATTTAGCGTAAGCTAGATGACCAGCGGCGTGAAAGTATAGAACCATTTCTGCAATGGAATGCAAATGCAGATTAAATTGTATTGTTCTTTCGGCTGTTATAAATAATTGTATAATCTCAATAACAAAAATAATTTAAGTTTGCAGTACTAAAAACACTGCTAAAATAGCAGAAATATAACTAACACGTCACACAGTAATTGTATAAATCTCAACATAATATCAACAAATCAAAATACTGCCTACTATACCACTTACGATCCGGAGATTTTTTAAAATTAAATAAAATAAAATAATATGTGGAAACTAGTGTAATAAAGGCGACAAATTGTCGGAGTCTTACTTATCCTACTCAATTCTTGCTTAATACTAAAGAAAACTTTCTTAAAATATAGAGTATTTGAATAATGTATAGAATGACGTTACGACAAATTTACAAAAATAACAGTTTTGGATGTACTTTTAAACCCCCTTCAATTCTGTGCTCTTGTAGTTTTTTGTTTTACTGATGGTTTTTGTGCTACGGGGGGTTTTTCACTTAAAAGCAGAATTTTAAGATGGGCCGACCAATTTTTTTAGTGTTTAAACACTCGAATCAATAGGTACTTTTAGTATGTTAATCCTTAGGTACGATACAAACATTTAGTAATTGTCGCAGCTTTATGTTATTTTTTTTCTATTTCACCATTACCAAATTTGTAATTGCACTAGCCTATTAATACATTACATCTCTTAATATTTTTTTGAATATTAGCTTTAAATGTGTTTTTTGTGTCTAATATTAACCTTATGATTAGTAATAACGTAAACGACCTCTGCACGATTATTATCTTTTATATCATTAGGTTTGTGATTTATAGCAGATGCAATAATTGGTAATTCTCTTACACTTGTTACTGGCTGAATGACGATAGCTCAGAAATAAAATTATTACTTATTATTTTTGGTTAACTTAGTGGACTGATTTTCTTTTTATTCTTTTTTTTATAATTATTTAAAGCGGAGGTTATATTTTACCTAAGATATCTAAAAACAAATTTTAATTGAAAAACCATATATAGCGGCGACCAGTGAATCAAATTTTAATTATTCAAGACACTTACTTCTTAGTATCTGGTCATCTTCATGAGGGGGCCCCCGATTGGTGTCTTTTTGGTGCTTCTTATCTTATCTGCCGCAGCGTGGAACACACACACAAAAAAAAAGGAAAATATATAATTTGTACGTATATGCTTTAGTGCGGACGACCAAACCTGAAGTCGTCGTTAAGTTTTGCATGATATCTATGTAGCCTTCGCGCACGTGCACATCCAATCATATTTCTGCAGCCCATAATAATCTTGCGTTCTTCGGACATTGCCAATGAGATGCACTCGTTTTAAATGCACGAACCGCGAAGTTTAAATTTAGATTTCTTAACTTACGATATAATAATAGTATTAATAAAATTTATTATTATAAATTACCCAAAATATTTATATATAAAAAAAAGTAAATTAAAAACAAAAAACTCTGTAGTTTCAAGAAGTATATAACTCTATAAATGTGCTTAAAAAATAATTACAATTATTTATTTAATAAAGAAAACTAAATTAGTGAAAACTAAACACTGGCAAAATTATTACCCAGATTATTACTTGAGCTATATCTTCAGAAGTTTGTGTATTAGAAATGTTTTCTAACGAAATATGAATGGCGTCAGCCTTGGTTTTAATAGCTAACACTCAAGGTCATATGACGTCACACCACTTCAAGGACAAATATCGGAAACGTGGTATACGCACTCAAGGTCAAATAGATGCAAGGTTATGTGGGCAAGCAGAACTTCAAAGGCAAATAAACCCAAGGTCATACAATTTGATCTTCAAAATGTTTCAAGGTCAAATAGACCCAAGGTTATGTAGGTGGGGCTTAATCTCATGGTCATGGGGCGGGACTTAATATCATCAAGACCAAATAATATAGCTCATGTAAACATGTGCGCTCAAGGTCATATGACGTCACATCACTTCAAGGACAAATATCGAAAACGTGGTAAAATGTTTCAAGGTCAAATAGACCCAAGCTTTTTCGTTAAACATTTCTGATTTGTAAAATAATGTGAAACACATCTGGGCTCTCAAGGTCATGGACAATGGTCACTTTTGTCGGCGTCTTCTAAAATTTCTTTAATAACCTCATTAATATCAGCAGCATTAGAAACTTCGTTAGTTTCGTCTTGAGTTATAACTGGTTCCTTCCAAAAATTTTCATCTGCGAATATGGCTTCAATTTCGTTATCTGTGAGCCCCCTTCTGGCAATTTTTGTGAAAACAATAACAGGCTGAAATGCGGAAATACATTAACTCAAATGCCTTTTTGGGCGATTCGCAGAATGCATAAAAGTATTAAATTTAATTTATAGTTATACTCTCTCAAGCTGTGAATGTCGCCTATTCAAAAAAATATTTTTTCTTTCATTGGATACAAATATTTACCCCACCTAACTTTACTTTTCCAAACAATAAATTTGCCAAATTTAAAAAATCTAAATTCATACTTTATTCGGGCAGTTATATATTTGAAATAAAATTTTACTGAAAACGGCAAAACAAGTTCATGACAAAATACATAATAATTGTATATATGTATCGACCCAACAGTCAAATTAATTCCTTGGTATAAAACGCTTGCTATTTATGTAGTTTAAAACGAAAGCCATAGAAATAAACAAACACTTATCTGTTTATGATAATATTACACTTAAACTAAAACAGGGTCCTGGGGACTGGTAAATCAAACTTCGCTCGAAACAAATGCTGCTTTCAACACGACAATAATAATAGTGAATTACTCATTCATCTGCGGGAAAAATACGTGAGATATCAGTGCCACCTCTCTTAAAATGTTTTCAAGGTGGACGAAAGTAAACTGGAGTGGGTCCTTAGGACCCGTGTATAGTACTTACGAGTTAACGAAGAAAATTAAAGATAATATTTTAAGAGACCAAGCTCGTAGTATTGATAATGCGTTAAAGATTGCAGTAATAGTGAAAAACGAAGGATCAAACCTCCATCATCAAGAATACTTCAAATTTCCAAGGCAGGAGGTGTGTTGCAGCTAATAACGATTTTCGCCGGTCTTAATGCTCTAAGCGGCATTAAGCGGTGGAGCTTCAGCCATAGCAAGAACTGTCAATGATGCAAAAATAGCAAAACGTCAATTGGAAGAACACCAACGACACAATAGAGCTATGGAGGCAGTAGCAATCGGCAAAGAACTCTATTTGAAACTTTTTAAAACTGAATATCGACTTTTTCTCAACCTATTTCGCAAAGACCAAATAAGCTAACATTACCAGTAGCCGCCCTAAGCAACTTGGAACTTGATTTCTTTGCCGAAAAATTGAAAATACCCTATTTTCGAGCACTAAACTACTTACAAAAATGGTATTATGGTATAACCATAAATTAACCATAAATTTGGACAACTCCTACGGACCTGGCAGTCATTGGACAGCCTATAAGAAATATGGAAATAATATTAATTACTTTGACAGTTTTGGTAATTTACGCTCATCCTTAGAAATTTTAAGATGTTAACTCTAGTGGTGTTTGTAAAATTTTATAATCATGCTCAGTATCAGTCCTCCAGTTCCTACAATTTGGTCATTTGCGTCTAAAGTTTTTTGATCTGACTTTGTACATTAAATAACATTAAATAAATACCTTAACATTATTCAGTTTGTATCATTTATTTTAACAGATCTGTAGTGATCATTTCTGCCTTCTACCTATAATGTCCTACACGTTTAGTTTGTCGGGAATATTTTCTGCACAGATTTACCCACCAATAATATTAAATGAAGGTGACGAATACGATTTGATAAATGTTGAAAGTTATAATTCAGTTCCAAATGTAGATAAATCAAACAATGTATTTCACTATAAATAAACAAATTGACCTACTTGAAGCTTCCTATGAAATACAGGATATCCACAACTACTTGTTTAGGATGTTAAATTTGCAAAAGGAAGCTGATCCAATTCTACTGCGATTGAAAGCCAAACATAACACCCTACAATGTGAAATAAAGTGCAATAGTACTATAGATTTTTCAAAACCCAACTCAATTGGGGGTTTGCTGAGTTTCGGCAATAGAGTACTGGAAGGACAAATTTCATATATCTGAATACCAAGTGGATATTTTCAAGGTCAACTCCATTGTTTTAGGATGTAATTTAGTTACTAATGCGTACAATAATGGTAATCTAGTCCACATAATTCACATGTTTTATCGAGAGGTGGTGCCAGGTTTTAAAATTGTTAAAAAAAACTTCTAACGTCATATATTTACCAATAAGCACGCGCTATGTGGATGAGATATTGCTTAAAGTCACCGATCATCAAAAAAGTAAAATAATGAGTATAAATAAACGTTAGTTAATTTTATGGAGGATGTCTTATATGGCTGTTAATGATGTGTGGCATTCACATTTGGTTAAACAGTCTGAAAGCAATGGAGATTTAGTTACCTTCAGTCCTGCCAACAGCGAAAAATATTTTGAATTTTAAGTATTCCTCATTAGTCATGGAATCCTTAAGTTGGCTCATCTGCTGCAAATAAACGTGAGCTGATTTAGCGTAAGCTAGATGACCAGCGGCGTGAAAGTATAGAACCATTTCTGCAATGGAATGCAAATGCAGATTAAATTGTATTGTTCTTTCGGCTGTTATAAATAATTGTATAATCTCAATAACAAAAATAATTTAAGTTTGCAGTACTAAAAACACTGCTAAAATAGCAGAAATATAACTAACACGTCACACAGTAATTGTATAAATCTCAACATAATATCAACAAATCAAAATACTGCCTACTATACCACTTACGATCCGGAGATTTTTTAAAATTAAATAAAATAAAATAATATGTGGAAACTAGTGTAATAAAGGCGACAAATTGTCGGAGTCTTACTTATCCTACTCAATTCTTGCTTAATACTAAAGAAAACTTTCTTAAAATATAGAGTATTTGAATAATGTATAGAATGACGTTACGACAAATTTACAAAAATAACAGTTTTGGATGTACTTTTAAACCCCCTTCAATTCTGTGCTCTTGTAGTTTTTTGTTTTACTGATGGTTTTTGTGCTACGGGGGGTTTTTCACTTAAAAGCAGAATTTTAAGATGGGCCGACCAATTTTTTTAGTGTTTAAACACTCGAATCAATAGGTACTTTTAGTATGTTAATCCTTAGGTACGATACAAACATTTAGTAATTGTCGCAGCTTTATGTTATTTTTTTTCTATTTCACCATTACCAAATTTGTAATTGCACTAGCCTATTAATACATTACATCTCTTAATATTTTTTTGAATATTAGCTTTAAATGTGTTTTTTGTGTCTAATATTAACCTTATGATTAGTAATAACGTAAACGACCTCTGCACGATTATTATCTTTTATATCATTAGGTTTGTGATTTATAGCAGATGCAATAATTGGTAATTCTCTTACACTTGTTACTGGCTGAATGACGATAGCTCAGAAATAAAATTATTACTTATTATTTTTGGTTAACTTAGTGGACTGATTTTCTTTTTATTCTTTTTTTTTTATAATTATTTAAAGCGGAGGTTATATTTTACCTAAGATATCTAAAAACAAATTTTAATTGAAAAACCATATATAGCGGCGACCAGTGAATCAAATTTTAATTATTCAAGACACTTACTTCTTAGTATCTGGTCATCTTCATGAGGGGGCCCCCGATTGGTGTCTTTTTGGTGCTTCTTATCTTATCTGCCGCAGCGTGGAACACACACACAAAAAAAAAGGAAAATATATAATTTGTACGTATATGCTTTAGTGCGGACGACCAAACCTGAAGTCGTCGTTAAGTTTTGCATGATATCTATGTAGCCTTCGCGCACGTGCACATCCAATCATATTTCTGCAGCCCATAATAATCTTGCGTTCTTCGGACATTGCCAATGAGATGCACTCGTTTTAAATGCACGAACCGCGAAGTTTAAATTTAGATTTCTTAACTTACGATATAATAATAGTATTAATAAAATTTATTATTATAAATTACCCAAAATATTTATATATAAAAAAAAGTAAATTAAAAACAAAAAACTCTGTAGTTTCAAGAAGTATATAACTCTATAAATGTGCTTAAAAAATAATTACAATTATTTATTTAATAAAGAAAACTAAATTAGTGAAAACTAAACACTGGCAAAATTATTACCCAGATTATTACTTGAGCTATATCTTCAGAAGTTTGTGTATTAGAAATGTTTTCTAACGAAATATGAATGGCGTCAGCCTTGGTTTTAATAGCTAACACTCAAGGTCATATGACGTCACACCACTTCAAGGACAAATATCGGAAACGTGGTATACGCACTCAAGGTCAAATAGATGCAAGGTTATGTGGGCAAGCAGAACTTCAAAGGCAAATAAACCCAAGGTCATACAATTTGATCTTCAAAATGTTTCAAGGTCAAATAGACCCAAGGTTATGTAGGTGGGGCTTAATCTCATGGTCATGGGGCGGGACTTAATATCATCAAGACCAAATAATATAGCTCATGTAAACATGTGCGCTCAAGGTCATATGACGTCACATCACTTCAAGGACAAATATCGAAAACGTGGTAAAATGTTTCAAGGTCAAATAGACCCAAGCTTTTTCGTTAAACATTTCTGATTTGTAAAATAATGTGAAACACATCTGGGCTCTCAAGGTCATGGACAATGGTCACTTTTGTCGGCGTCTTCTAAAATTTCTTTAATAACCTCATTAATATCAGCAGCATTAGAAACTTCGTTAGTTTCGTCTTGAGTTATAACTGGTTCCTTCCAAAAATTTTCATCTGCGAATATGGCTTCAATTTCGTTATCTGTGAGCCCCCTTCTGGCAATTTTTGTGAAAACAATAACAGGCTGAAATGCGGAAATACATTAACTCAAATGCCTTTTTGGGCGATTCGCAGAATGCATAAAAGTATTAAATTTAATTTATAGTTATACTCTCTCAAGCTGTGAATGTCGCCTATTCAAAAAAATATTTTTTCTTTCATTGGATACAAATATTTACCCCACCTAACTTTACTTTTCCAAACAATAAATTTGCCAAATTTAAAAAATCTAAATTCATACTTTATTCGGGCAGTTATATATTTGAAATAAAATTTTACTGAAAACGGCAAAACAAGTTCATGACAAAATACATAATAATTGTATATATGTATCGACCCAACAGTCAAATTAATTCCTTGGTATAAAACGCTTGCTATTTATGTAGTTTAAAACGAAAGCCATAGAAATAAACAAACACTTATCTGTTTATGATAATATTACACTTAAACTAAAACAGGGTCCTGGGGACTGGTAAATCAAACTTCGCTCGAAACAAATGCTGCTTTCAACACGACAATAATAATAGTGAATTACTCATTCATCTGCGGGAAAAATACGTGAGATATCAGTGCCACCTCTCTTAAAATGTTTTCAAGGTGGACGAAAGTAAACTGGAGTGGGTCCTTAGGACCCGTGTATAGTACTTACGAGTTAACGAAGAAAATTAAAGATAATATTTTAAGAGACCAAGCTCGTAGTATTGATAATGCGTTAAAGATTGCAGTAATAGTGAAAAACGAAGGATCAAACCTCCATCATCAAGAATACTTCAAATTTCCAAGGCAGGAGGTGTGTTGCAGCTAATAACGATTTTCGCCGGTCTTAATGCTCTAAGCGGCATTAAGCGGTGGAGCTTCAGCCATAGCAAGAACTGTCAATGATGCAAAAATAGCAAAACGTCAATTGGAAGAACACCAACGACACAATAGAGCTATGGAGGCAGTAGCAATCGGCAAAGAACTCTATTTGAAACTTTTTAAAACTGAATATCGACTTTTTCTCAACCTATTTCGCAAAGACCAAATAAGCTAACATTACCAGTAGCCGCCCTAAGCAACTTGGAACTTGATTTCTTTGCCGAAAAATTGAAAATACCCTATTTTCGAGCACTAAACTACTTACAAAAATGGTATTATGGTATAACCATAAATTAACCATAAATTTGGACAACTCCTACGGACCTGGCAGTCATTGGACAGCCTATAAGAAATATGGAAATAATATTAATTACTTTGACAGTTTTGGTAATTTACGCTCATCCTTAGAAATTTTAAGATGTTAACTCTAGTGGTGTTTGTAAAATTTTATAATCATGCTCAGTATCAGTCCTCCAGTTCCTACAATTTGGTCATTTGCGTCTAAAGTTTTTTGATCTGACTTTGTACATTAAATAACATTAAATAAATACCTTAACATTATTCAGTTTGTATCATTTATTTTAACAGATCTGTAGTGATCATTTCTGCCTTCTACCTATAATGTCCTACACGTTTAGTTTGTCGGGAATATTTTCTGCACAGATTTACCCACCAATAATATTAAATGAAGGTGACGAATACGATTTGATAAATGTTGAAAGTTATAATTCAGTTCCAAATGTAGATAAATCAAACAATGTATTTCACTATAAATAAACAAATTGACCTACTTGAAGCTTCCTATGAAATACAGGATATCCACAACTACTTGTTTAGGATGTTAAATTTGCAAAAGGAAGCTGATCCAATTCTACTGCGATTGAAAGCCAAACATAACACCCTACAATGTGAAATAAAGTGCAATAGTACTATAGATTTTTCAAAACCCAACTCAATTGGGGGTTTGCTGAGTTTCGGCAATAGAGTACTGGAAGGACAAATTTCATATATCTGAATACCAAGTGGATATTTTCAAGGTCAACTCCATTGTTTTAGGATGTAATTTAGTTACTAATGCGTACAATAATGGTAATCTAGTCCACATAATTCACATGTTTTATCGAGAGGTGGTGCCAGGTTTTAAAATTGTTAAAAAAAACTTCTAACGTCATATATTTACCAATAAGCACGCGCTATGTGGATGAGATATTGCTTAAAGTCACCGATCATCAAAAAAGTAAAATAATGAGTATAAATAAACGTTAGTTAATTTTATGGAGGATGTCTTATATGGCTGTTAATGATGTGTGGCATTCACATTTGGTTAAACAGTCTGAAAGCAATGGAGATTTAGTTACCTTCAGTCCTGCCAACAGCGAAAAATATTTTGAATTTTAAGTATTCCTCATTAGTCATGGAATCCTTAAGTTGGCTCATCTGCTGCAAATAAACGTGAGCTGATTTAGCGTAAGCTAGATGACCAGCGGCGTGAAAGTATAGAACCATTTCTGCAATGGAATGCAAATGCAGATTAAATTGTATTGTTCTTTCGGCTGTTATAAATAATTGTATAATCTCAATAACAAAAATAATTTAAGTTTGCAGTACTAAAAACACTGCTAAAATAGCAGAAATATAACTAACACGTCACACAGTAATTGTATAAATCTCAACATAATATCAACAAATCAAAATACTGCCTACTATACCACTTACGATCCGGAGATTTTTTAAAATTAAATAAAATAAAATAATATGTGGAAACTAGTGTAATAAAGGCGACAAATTGTCGGAGTCTTACTTATCCTACTCAATTCTTGCTTAATACTAAAGAAAACTTTCTTAAAATATAGAGTATTTGAATAATGTATAGAATGACGTTACGACAAATTTACAAAAATAACAGTTTTGGATGTACTTTTAAACCCCCTTCAATTCTGTGCTCTTGTAGTTTTTTGTTTTACTGATGGTTTTTGTGCTACGGGGGGTTTTTCACTTAAAAGCAGAATTTTAAGATGGGCCGACCAATTTTTTTAGTGTTTAAACACTCGAATCAATAGGTACTTTTAGTATGTTAATCCTTAGGTACGATACAAACATTTAGTAATTGTCGCAGCTTTATGTTATTTTTTTTCTATTTCACCATTACCAAATTTGTAATTGCACTAGCCTATTAATACATTACATCTCTTAATATTTTTTTGAATATTAGCTTTAAATGTGTTTTTTGTGTCTAATATTAACCTTATGATTAGTAATAACGTAAACGACCTCTGCACGATTATTATCTTTTATATCATTAGGTTTGTGATTTATAGCAGATGCAATAATTGGTAATTCTCTTACACTTGTTACTGGCTGAATGACGATAGCTCAGAAATAAAATTATTACTTATTATTTTTGGTTAACTTAGTGGACTGATTTTCTTTTTATTCTTTTTTTTTTATAATTATTTAAAGCGGAGGTTATATTTTACCTAAGATATCTAAAAACAAATTTTAATTGAAAAACCATATATAGCGGCGACCAGTGAATCAAATTTTAATTATGCAAGACACTTACTTCTTAGTATCTGGTCATCTTCATGAGGGGGCCCCCGATTGGTGTCTTTTTGGTGCTTCTTATCTTATCTGCCGCAGCGTGGAACACACACACAAAAAAAAGGAAAATATATAATTTGTACGTATATGCTTTAGTGCGGACGACCAAACCTGAAGTCGTCGTTAAGTTTTGCATGATATCTATGTAGCCTTCGCGCACGTGCACATCCAATCATATTTCTGCAGCCCATAATAATCTTGCGTTCTTCGGACATTGCCAATGAGATGCACTCGTTTTAAATGCACGAACCGCGAAGTTTAAATTTAGATTTCTTAACTTACGATATAATAATAGTATTAATAAAATTTATTATTATAAATTACCCAAAATATTTATATATAAAAAAATAAAGTAAATTAAAAACAAAAAACTCTGTAGTTTCAAGAAGTATATAACTCTATAAATGTGCTTAAAAAATAATTACAATTATTTATTTAATAAAGAAAACTAAATTAGTGAAAACTAAACACTGGCAAAATTATTACCCAGATTATTACTTGAGCTATATCTTCAGAAGTTTGTGTATTAGAAATGTTTTCTAACGAAATATGAATGGCGTCAGCCTTGGTTTTAATAGCTAACACTCAAGGTCATATGACGTCACACCACTTCAAGGACAAATATCGGAAACGTGGTATACGCACTCAAGGTCAAATAGATGCAAGGTTATGTGGGCAAGCAGAACTTCAAAGGCAAATAAACCCAAGGTCATACAATTTGATCTTCAAAATGTTTCAAGGTCAAATAGACCCAAGGTTATGTAGGTGGGGCTTAATCTCATGGTCATGGGGCGGGACTTAATATCATCAAGACCAAATAATATAGCTCATGTAAACATGTGCGCTCAAGGTCATATGACGTCACATCACTTCAAGGACAAATATCGAAAACGTGGTAAAATGTTTCAAGGTCAAATAGACCCAAGCTTTTTCGTTAGACATTTCTGATTTGTAAAATAATGTGAAACACATCTGGGCTCTCAAGGTCATGGACAATGGTCACTTTTGTCGGCGTCTTCTAAAATTTCTTTAATAACCTCATTAATATCGGCAGCATTAGAAACTTCGTTAGTTTCGTCTTGAGTTATAACTGGTTCCTTCCAAAAATTTTCATCTGCGAATATGGCTTCAATTTCGTTATCTGTGAGCCCCCTTCTGGCAATTTTTGTGAAAACAATAACAGGCTGAAATGCGGAAATACATTAACTCAAATGCCTTTTTGGGCGATTCGCAGAATGCATAAAAGTATTAAATTTAATTTATAGTTATACTCTCTCAAGCTGTGAATGTCGCCTATTCAAAAAAATATTTTTTCTTTCATTAGATACAAATATTTACCCCACCTAACTTTACTTTTCCAAACAATAAATTTGCCAAATTTAAAAAATCTAAATTCATACTTTATTCGGGCAGTTATATATTTGAAATAAAATTTTACTGAAAACGGCAAAACAAGTTCATGACAAAATACATAATAATTGTATATATGTATCGACCCAACAGTCAAATTAATTCCTTGGTATAAAACGCTTGCTATTTATGTAGTTTAAAACGAAAGTCATAGAAATAAACAAACACTTATCTGTTTATGATAATATTACACTTAAACTAAAACAGGGTCCTGGGGACTGGTAAATCAAACTTCGCTCGAAACAAATGCTGCTTTCAACACGACAATAATAATAGTGAATTACTCATTCATCTGCGGGAAAAATACGTGAGATATCAGTGCCACCTCTCTTAAAATGTTTTCAAGGTGGACGAAAGTAAACTGGAGTGGGTCCTTAGGACCCGTGTATAGTACTTACGAGTTAACGAAGAAAATTAAAGATAATATTTTAAGAGACCAAGCTCGTAGTATTGATAATGCGTTAAAGATTGCAGTAATAGTGAAAAACGAAGGATCAAACCTCCATCATCAAGAATACTTCAAATTTCCAAGGCAGGAGGTGTGTTGCAGCTAATAACGATTTTCGCCGGTCTTAATGCTCTAAGCGGCATTAAGCGGTGGAGCTTCAGCCATAGCAAGAACTGTCAATGATGCAAAAATAGCAAAACGTCAATTGGAAGAACACCAACGACACAATAGAGCTATGGAGGCAGTAGCAATCGGCAAAGAACTCTATTTGAAACTTTTTAAAACTGAATATCGACTTTTTCTCAACCTATTTCGCAAAGACCAAATAAGCTAACATTACCAGTAGCCGCCCTAAGCAACTTGGAACTTGATTTCTTTGCCGTAAAATTGAAAATACCCTATTTTCGAGCACTAAACTACTTACAAAAATGGTATTATGGTATAACCATAAATTAACCATAAATTTGGACAACTCCTACGGACCTGGCAGTCATTGGACAGCCTATAAGAAATATGGAAATAATATTAATTACTTTGACAGTTTTGGTAATTTACGCTCATCCTTAGAAATTTTAAGATGTTAACTCTAGTGGTGTTTGTAAAATTTTATAATCATGCTCAGTATCAGTCCTCCAGTTCCTACAATTTGGTCATTTGCGTCTAAAGTTTTTTGATCTGACTTTGTACATTAAATAACATTAAATAAATACCTTAACATTATTCAGTTTGTATCATTTATTTTAACAGATCTGTAGTGATCATTTCTGCCTTCTACCTATAATGTCCTACACGTTTAGTTTGTCGGGAATATTTTCTGCACAGATTTACCCACCAATAATATTAAATGAAGGTGACGAATACGATTTGATAACTGTTGAAAGTTATAATTCAGTTCCAAATGTAGATAAATCAAACAATGTATTTCACTATAAATAAACAAATTGACCTACTTGAAGCTTCCTATGAAATACAGGATATCCACAACTACTTGTTTAGGATGTTAAATTTGCAAAAGGAAGCTGATCCAATTCTACTGCGATTGAAAGCCAAACATAACACCCTACAATGTAAAATAAAGTGCAATAGTACTATAGATTTTTCAAAACCCAACTCAATTGGGGGTTTGCTGAGTTTCGGCAATAGAGTACTGGAAGGACAAATTTCATATATCTGAATACCAAGTGGATATTTTCAAGGTCAACTCCATTGTTTTAGGATGTAATTTAGTTACTAATGCGTACAATAATGGTAATCTAGTCCACATAATTCACATGTTTTATCGAGAGGTGGTGCCAGGTTTTAAAATTGTTAAAAAAAACTTCTAACGTCATATATTTACCAATAAGCACGCGCTATGTGGATGAGATATTGCTTAAAGTCACCGATCATCAAAAAAGTAAAATAATGAGTATAAATAAACGTTAGTTAATTTTATGGAGGATGTCTTATATGGCTGTTAATGATGTGTGGCATTCACATTTGGTTAAACAGTCTGAAAGCAATGGAGATTTAGTTACCTTCAGTCCTGCCAACAGCGAAAAATATTTTGAATTTTAAGTATTCCTCATTAGTCATGGAATCCTTAAGTTGGCTCATCTGCTGCAAATAAACGTGAGCTGATTTAGCGTAAGCTAGATGACCAGCGGCGTGAAAGTATAGAACCATTTCTGCAATGGAATGCAAATGCAGATTAAATTGTATTGTTCTTTCGGCTGTTATAAATAATTGTATAATCTCAATAACAAAAATAATTTAAGTTTGCAGTACTAAAAACACTGCTAAAATAGCAGAAATATAACTAACACGTCACACAGTAATTGTATAAATCTCAACATAATATCAACAAATCAAAATACTGCCTACTATACCACTTACGATCCGGAGATTTTTTAAAATTAAATAAAATAAAATAATATGTGGAAACTAGTGTAATAAAGGCGACAAATTGTCGGAGTCTTACTTATCCTACTCAATTCTTGCTTAATACTAAAGAAAACTTTCTTAAAATATAGAGTATTTGAATAATGTATAGAATGACGTTACGACAAATTTACAAAAATAACAGTTTTGGATGTACTTTTAAACCCCCTTCAATTCTGTGCTCTTGTAGTTTTTTGTTTTACTGATGGTTTTTGTGCTACGGGGGGTTTTTCACTTAAAAGCAGAATTTTAAGATGGGCCGACCAATTTTTTTAGTGTTTAAACACTCGAATCAATAGGTACTTTTAGTATGTTAATCCTTAGGTACGATACAAACATTTAGTAATTGTCGCAGCTTTATGTTATTTTTTTTCTATTTCACCATTACCAAATTTGTAATTGCACTAGCCTATTAATACATTACATCTCTTAATATTTTTTTGAATATTAGCTTTAAATGTGTTTTTTGTGTCTAATATTAACCTTATGATTAGTAATAACGTAAACGACCTCTGCACGATTATTATCTTTTATATCATTAGGTTTGTGATTTATAGCAGATGCAATAATTGGTAATTCTCTTACACTTGTTACTGGCTGAATGACGATAGCTCAGAAATAAAATTATTACTTATTATTTTTGGTTAACTTAGTGGACTGATTTTCTTTTTATTCTTTTTTTTTATAATTATTTAAAGCGGAGGTTATATTTTACCTAAGATATCTAAAAACAAATTTTAATTGAAAAACCATATATAGCGGCGACCAGTGAATCAAATTTTAATTATGCAAGACACTTACTTCTTAGTATCTGGTCATCTTCATGAGGGGGCCCCCGATTGGTGTCTTTTTGGTGCTTCTTATCTTATCTGCCGCAGCGTGGAACACACACACAAAAAAAAAGGAAAATATATAATTTGTACGTATATGCTTTAGTGCGGACGACCAAACCTGAAGTCGTCGTTAAGTTTTGCATGATATCTATGTAGCCTTCGCGCACGTGCACATCCAATCATATTTCTGCAGCCCATAATAATCTTGCGTTCTTCGGACATTGCCAATGAGATGCACTCGTTTTAAATGCACGAACCGCGAAGTTTAAATTTAGATTTCTTAACTTACGATATAATAATAGTATTAATAAAATTTATTATTATAAATTACCCAAAATATTTATATATAAAAAAAAGTAAATTAAAAACAAAAAACTCTGTAGTTTCAAGAAGTATATAACTCTATAAATGTGCTTAAAAAATAATTACAATTATTTATTTAATAAAGAAAACTAAATTAGTGAAAACTAAACACTGGCAAAATTATTACCCAGATTATTACTTGAGCTATATCTTCAGAAGTTTGTGTATTAGAAATGTTTTCTAACGAAATATGAATGGCGTCAGCCTTGGTTTTAATAGCTAACACTCAAGGTCATATGACGTCACACCACTTCAAGGACAAATATCGGAAACGTGGTATACGCACTCAAGGTCAAATAGATGCAAGGTTATGTGGGCAAGCAGAACTTCAAAGGCAAATAAACCCAAGGTCATACAATTTGATCTTCAAAATGTTTCAAGGTCAAATAGACCCAAGGTTATGTAGGTGGGCCTTAATCTCATGGTCATGGGGCGGGACTTAATATCATCAAGACCAAATAATATAGCTCATGTAAACATGTGCGCTCAAGGTCATATGACGTCACATCACTTCAAGGACAAATATCGAAAACGTGGTAAAATGTTTCAAGGTCAAATAGACCCAAGCTTTTTCGTTAGACATTTCTGATTTGTAAAATAATGTGAAACACATCTGGGCTCTCAAGGTCATGGACAATGGTCACTTTTGTCGGCGTCTTCTAAAATTTCTTTAATAACCTCATTAATATCAGCAGCATTAGAAACTTCGTTAGTTTCGTCTTGAGTTATAACTGGTTCCTTCCAAAAATTTTCATCTGCGAATATGGCTTCAATTTCGTTATCTGTGAGCCCCCTTCTGGCAATTTTTGTGAAAACAATAACAGGCTGAAATGCGGAAATACATTAACTCAAATGCCTTTTTGGGCGATTCGCAGAATGCATAAAAGTATTAAATTTAATTTATAGTTATACTCTCTCAAGCTGTGAATGTCGCCTATTCAAAAAAATATTTTTTCTTTCATTGGATACAAATATTTACCCCACCTAACTTTACTTTTCCAAACAATAAATTTGCCAAATTTAAAAAATCTAAATTCATACTTTATTCGGGCAGTTATATATTTGAAATAAAATTTTACTGAAAACGGCAAAACAAGTTCATGACAAAATACATAATAATTGTATATATGTATCGACCCAACAGTCAAATTAATTCCTTGGTATAAAACGCTTGCTATTTATGTAGTTTAAAACGAAAGCCATAGAAATAAACCAACACTTATCTGTTTATGATAATATTACACTTAAACTAAAACAGGGTCCTGGGGACTGGTAAATCAAACTTCGCTCGAAACAAATGCTGCTTTCAACACGACAATAATAATAGTGAATTACTCATTCATCTGCGGGAAAAATACGTGAGATATCAGTGCCACCTCTCTTAAAATGTTTTCAAGGTGGACGAAAGTAAACTGGAGTGGGTCCTTAGGACCATGTATAGTACTTACGAGTTAACGAAGAAAATTAAAGATAATATTTTAAGAGACCAAGCTCGTAGTATTGATAATGCGTTAAAGATTGCAGTAATAGTGAAAAACGAAGGATCAAACCTCCATCATCAAGAATACTTCAAATTTCCAAGGCAGGAGGTGTGTTGCAGCTAATAACGATTTTCGCCGGTCTTAATGCTCTAAGCGGCATTAAGCGGTGGAGCTTCAGCCATAGCAAGAACTGTCAATGATGCAAAAATAGCAAAACGTCAATTGGAAGAACACCAACGACACAATAGAGCTATGGAGGCAGTAGCAATCGGCAAAGAACTCTATTTGAAACTTTTTAAAACTGAATATCGACTTTTTCTCAACCTATTTCGCAAAGACCAAATAAGCTAACATTACCAGTAGCCGCCCTAAGCAACTTGGAACTTGATTTCTTTGCCGAAAAATTGAAAATACCTTATTTTCGAGCACTAAACTACTTACAAAAATGGTATTATGGTATAACCATAAATTAACCATAAATTTGGACAACTCCTACGGACCTGGCAGTCATTGGACAGCCTATAAGAAATATGGAAATAATATTAATTACTTTGACAGTTTTGGTAATTTACGCTCATCCTTAGAAATTTTAAGATGTTAACTCTAGTGGTGTTTGTAAAATTTTATAATCATGCTCAGTATCAGTCCTCCAGTTCCTACAATTTGGTCATTTGCGTCTAAAGTTTTTTGATCTGACTTTGTACATTAAATAACATTAAATAAATACCTTAACATTATTCAGTTTGTATCATTTATTTTAACAGATCTGTAGTGATCATTTCTGCCTTCTACCTATAATGTCCTACACGTTTAGTTTGTCGGGAATATTTTCTGCACAGATTTACCCACCAATAATATTAAATGAAGGTGACGAATACGATTTGATAAATGTTGAAAGTTATAATTCAGTTCCAAATGTAGATAAATCAAACAATGTATTTCACTATAAATAAACAAATTGACCTACTTGAAGCTTCCTATGAAATACAGGATATCCACAACTACTTGTTTAGGATGTTAAATTTGCAAAAGGAAGCTGATCCAATTCTACTGCGATTGAAAGCCAAACATAACACCCTACAATGTGAAATAAAGTGCAATAGTACTATAGATTTTTCAAAACCCAACTCAATTGGGGGTTTGCTGAGTTTCGGCAATAGAGTACTGGAAGGACAAATTTCATATATCTGAATACCAAGTGGATATTTTCAAGGTCAACTCCATTGTTTTAGGATGTAATTTAGTTACTAATGCGTACAATAATGGTAATCTAGTCCACATAATTCACATGTTTTATCGAGAGGTGGTGCCAGGTTTTAAAATTGTTAAAAAAAACTTCTAACGTCATATATTTACCAATAAGCACGCGCTATGTGGATGAGATATCGCTTAAAGTCACCGATCATCAAAAAAGTAAAATAATGAGTATAAATAAACGTTAGTTAATTTTATGGAGGATGTCTTATATGGCTGTTAATGATGTGTGGCATTCACATTTGGTTAAACAGTCTGAAAGCAATGGAGATTTAGTTACCTTCAGTCCTGCCAACAGCGAAAAATATTTTGAATTTTAAGTATTCCTCATTAGTCATGGAATCCTTAAGTTGGCTCATCTGCTGCAAATAAACGTGAGCTGATTTAGCGTAAGCTAGATGACCAGCGGCGTGAAAGTATAGAACCATTTCTGCAATGGAATGCAAATGCAGATTAAATTGTATTGTTCTTTCGGCTGTTATAAATAATTGTATAATCTCAATAACAAAAATAATTTAAGTTTGCAGTACTAAAAACACTGCTAAAATAGCAGAAATATAACTAACACGTCACACAGTAATTGTATAAATCTCAACATAATATCAACAAATCAAAATACTGCCTACTATACCACTTACGATCCGGAGATTTTTTAAAATTAAATAAAATAAAATAATATGTGGAAACTAGTGTAATAAAGGCGACAAATTGTCGGAGTCTTACTTATCCTACTCAATTCTTGCTTAATACTAAAGAAAACTTTCTTAAAATATAGAGTATTTGAATAATGTATAGAATGACGTTACGACAAATTTACAAAAATAACAGTTTTGGATGTACTTTTAAACCCCCTTCAATTCTGTGCTCTTGTAGTTTTTTGTTTTACTGATGGTTTTTGTGCTACGGGGGGTTTTTCACTTAAAAGCAGAATTTTAAGATGGGCCGACCAATTTTTTTAGTGTTTAAACACTCGAATCAATAGGTACTTTTAGTATGTTAATCCTTAGGTACGATACAAACATTTAGTAATTGTCGCAGCTTTATGTTATTTTTTTTCTATTTCACCATTACCAAATTTGTAATTGCACTAGCCTATTAATACATTACATCTCTTAATATTTTTTTGAATATTAGCTTTAAATGTGTTTTTTGTGTCTAATATTAACCTTATGATTAGTAATAACGTAAACGACCTCTGCACGATTATTATCTTTTATATCATTAGGTTTGTGATTTATAGCAGATGCAATAATTGGTAATTCTCTTACACTTGTTACTGGCTGAATGACGATAGCTCAGAAATAAAATTATTACTTATTATTTTTGGTTAACTTAGTGGACTGATTTTCTTTTTATTCTTTTTTTTTTATAATTATTTAAAGCGGAGGTTATATTTTACCTAAGATATCTAAAAACAAATTTTAATTGAAAAACCATATATAGCGGCGACCAGTGAATCAAATTTTAATTATGCAAGACACTTACTTCTTAGTATCTGGTCATCTTCATGAGGGGGCCCCCGATTGGTGTCTTTTTGGTGCTTCTTATCTTATCTGCCGCAGCGTGGAACACACACACAAAAAAAAAGGAAAATATATAATTTGTACGTATATGCTTTAGTGCGGACGACCAAACCTGAAGTCGTCGTTAAGTTTTGCATGATATCTATGTAGCCTTCGCGCACGTGCACATCCAATCATATTTCTGCAGCCCATAATAATCTTGCGTTCTTCGGACATTGCCAATGAGATGCACTCGTTTTAAATGCACGAACCGCGAAGTTTAAATTTAGATTTCTTAACTTACGATATAATAATAGTATTAATAAAATTTATTATTATAAATTACCCAAAATATTTATATATAAAAAAAAGTAAATTAAAAACAAAAAACTCTGTAGTTTCAAGAAGTATATAACTCTATAAATGTGCTTAAAAAATAATTACAATTATTTATTTAATAAAGAAAACTAAATTAGTGAAAACTAAACACTGGCAAAATTATTACCCAGATTATTACTTGAGCTATATCTTCAGAAGTTTGTGTATTAGAAATGTTTTCTAACGAAATAGATATGGCCACCACAGTCTCATTTTCTTCATGTTATTTTAGTATGTTGCTAACGTTATTCTGATTTTTCAGAAGCTTATCAAATATTATGTATTTATTATTTGTTATGGAAAACACATTTGCTTCAACAAAGATTCAGCTGAAATGTTCCAACTTGCAGAACCTATCGTCCCTTTTATGTTAATTTGACGACTGATTTATTTTAAAACGGTATTCCTACTTTCGCGTTTTTTTAACTTGTGAAGGTTAACGGCAACGGACGATTGGCGATCGACTGCTGCCGAAAGCATGGTTTGTGAGAATGAAATACCGGAATCGGAAGCTAATCACAGCGATAAAACCGTTTTGCATTCTGGTTTTATTTTAAATACAGTTTAACCAAATTCAATTTTTGCTTACCGTCGTTACAAGGTAGTTCCTTACATTACAGAACGATTTTATCTCGTTAGTTTTTTTTTCAGGAAGTTCTGCTAAAGCTTTGAGAAACTATAGTTGCTTCTCCAATCTTGCCAGGGGGCGTTGCGTCGGACTAAATTATTGAAATATCTTTATTATATTTAACCTTTATTTTATAACTTTCTAATGGCTCTCGAGTTTTCGAGTCTTTGTAAAGTATATAAATAGAAACTTGCTTCACCTGAAACATTAAAACAGGGTTAAAACAGATTCTCCTTGCCCACCAAAAAAAATTAGACCGTAACTTAAAACAGATTCAACCAAAGACTTATAAACATTTATAAGCAGTTTTGTTTGTAAAATACCTCTTAGTTGGTAGAAAATTGGAATGAGTGATCTTAACCTATTAGTTATAGTTTCTACATGGTAATTCCATCTTAGATTCTGATCGATTGTTAAACCTAAATATGTCGTGTATTCTGTAGAACTCACAGAGAGTTTGCATGGGCACTTGTGTAGGTCTTGCTTAAGGCATAGCTCAGAATGAATTTTTAATTCATTACTAGGGTTTGTTCCGATGTTTGTAATGGTGAAAGACGTAAATTTTGTTTTTAAACGTTGAAAGATAGGAGGCTATAACTTAGCCAATTATACACTAAACTTAGACCCTTAGAAGCGCAACGCATTACCACATCCCAGTTTTTGCCTGAGAATATTAAAGCAGTGTCATCAGCATATGAAACTATTTTTCCGCCAATAAATTATTAATGTAAATTAAATAGGTCCTAACATAGTCCCCTTAGGAACTCCTATTTTAGTTGTGAGAGAGCTACTTAGAGTATCATTAACTTCGCTTTGTTGTTTTCGCTGAGAAAGATAATTTTCTAAAATATTTAAAGGGATTCCCCTAATACCTACTCTTTGACACCGCTCTAATAATACTTTATGGACGACCGTGTCAAAAGTTTTACCAAGGTCAAGAAACACCACTAATATTTTGCTGTCATTATTTAAACTGTTGCTAATGTTTTCTATTAAGCTGTGTATAGCCATTTCGGTATTTTTCGAGCCATTTTTAAACCTACATTGCAAAAATAATCATTAAAGGCTTCTGCTAGTTGACAGTCATGGATTATAATAGTACCATCATTTTCTTTAATTTCTGATATATAGTTTTTGGATTTATTTTTAGTATTTGTAACTTCTTCAATGATATCCCATGTTTTTTTAATATTCCCTTTTACATTTTCTATTTTATTTCGAAAAAAATTGTCCTCTAAAATTTGTATTAACTTATTTAATTTATTTCTGTATGCCTTATATTCGGTTATTTGCTGCTCTGTTACATTTACGTTTTTGTTAATTTTACCCTTTAGTAAATCCCTTTTTTTAATTGAATTTAAAATGCCTACTGTTACCCATGGTTTAAGTTTATTGATTTGTAATTTAGAGCTTTTAAGTTGTATATGAAGATATTAGTAGCAGCATTAGGATCTTTCATGTTAGTAACTTTATTCCAATTTTCTTTAGAGAGAAAGTCATTTAGTTTTTTATAGTTAATAGAACTGTATTCTTTTTGAATTAGTTGATTACTTGAAAGGTTGATATTTAATTCTATATTTAAAAAAGTAGGAAAGTGATCTGTTAAGTTGTATTCAAAAATTGCCGATTTAATATTGAGTGTTTTATGATTTTTTACAAATATGTGGTCAATACATGAGGAACTATCTATTGTCACTCAAGTAGGTTTATTAATGTAAGATCTTAAGCCATATTCCCCCATACATATTGGGTAGTTAATTTATTTTGTTCAATAATATTATTTTATTATTATATTATAGCCCGTCATTCTGATTTACTTTAGAATCATTGTAATAAATTTGATATCCTGGAAGATTATAATACTCAGTCTTGTCTACTTTCCAAGTTTCACATAGTATAATTAAATGTATTTCGGATTTTAACGAATTTATAAAAATTTCAAAGTTCGGAAAGTTTTTGTTAATGCTTCTTATATTTAATTGAACAAGATTTATCCCTTGTATATTATTATACTCGATGTTCAAATTATTTAGGTCACAAACCAGTGTGTCGACTTCGGCTTCTTTAAAAGAATCATCTTTCTTCACAAATCTCACCATCCTTAAAACATTCCATACGATGAAAAGATATCAAACTTAAATTGCAAATTTATCATCATAACCTAACCAAAAAAAAAGAAAAGAAAAATGGAAAATATAAACAGCAAAAACAATTCAGTTGACACAAATAAACACCTATATAATACTTATATACTAATTTAACTGTCATCTTCGTTGTCGATAATTTTTCTGTAGTTAAAAATTCCATTATCTTTCTTAACATAAAAATTGCCAATCTTGGTCCATACATTTTTTTAAAGTTATACTTTTCGCACGCTTCATTGAATATTTGTAAATTATACGCGGTGAGATCTTCTTTTATTGTTAGTCCTGTCCCCTTCAATTTTTTTTTAATCGAATATATCTTGTTTTTAAGTTTATAGTTACTAAGAGTCACCAGTACGCCTCTGTTTTTATTCTTGTTAATTTTTCCAATTCTGTGACAGGCTTCAACATCGCTATCACTTAAATTTACGTGAAGTTTGTTGTTGACTATATCTACCGCTTGTTTTTGAATATTTTCGTCTCTCTTTTCGGGTAAACCAAAAAGTATTATGTTTTTGCAGCGACCACCTTGTTCAAGGTTATTTATCTTTTGTTGATAACGCATTTCGTTTTCAGCTGTAAGTTCCCTAAATTCTTTAAATTCCTTTCGAATGTCTCGGATTTCGTCTTCGATTTCTTTAAACTCTGATTCAAACTTTTTGAAAATGCAATCAGCTATGGACTTACTCAGATGTTTAATGATGTCTTCTTTGCTAAATGCTGCCACTAACACCTCCTCTACGTAGGAAATGAATTGCTTCCTTAAAACCATGTTATACGAAGGTGGAAATAGAACTTGGAAGTAGGCTCTCTATTAGTTAACAGCACAGAGTACTAAACGAAAATAATTATTTGCAATTTTAATTATGTGTTTTGAGTAATTTTATAACAGCGTACGACTGTTGTTGTTCACTCTACGAACGCCATAAGAAATAATAATAAGACGTTTATTAATCCATTTTAATGGAAAATTTACATTGGCATTACAAATAGAAATAATTTATTTTGGATTAAGAGGCCTTTAAGTCATCTTCCTGAATCGAAATCTAGGTGCTGTTGAGGCCTTGCTTTTAAACCTTGTTAAACCTACTTTTAAAATATAGAAAAGAAAAAAATGTGCATGAAAAAATTAAATATATAATCTTTTTACATCGATAATAATAGATAAACAAAATATAGAAAGAAAATAGAGTTAAAAATGAAGAGAGAAGAAAGGTGAGTTAGAAATAGAAGGAGAAGGAAGTAAGACTTAATAACAAACGAGCGTGGGTACCAAAGTGTTGGGTCACCTACAGTCTATGTATTATTGAAATCATTAAAATTATATATGGGCTTAATATAAACCGAGCAAACAGGCATTTATATTTAATTATTTTGTAGATAAAACATGTAGAGTGAAATAATCGTCGATCATGCATACCAAGGTAACCAAGCTCTAAGCTGAAACACCTCGCCCGCGCCTAATCCCAAAAATGCAAACATTTTATAATACCTGAGATTAAAGTTCAATGATTTAGCATATCACATGCTTTGGTGTAATCCAACATTATCAAAACCGCGTAATAAAATCATTTGTTAATAATAAAATTAAGTTATGGTATATCAGACTCAAGTTATCGATGTCTTTCTTGTCATTAAGAGATTGTTTTTCACTTTTAATATACGGGCCATTCTACTTTTTCTTGTAGGCGAAAGTTAATTTATTTTTTTTTAATATTTTAATTGAATAATATTTTTTTTCGATAATGACATAATCAATGATTTTTGTTTAGAAACTGTAACAAGCAGAGCAGTTCTCTAAATATTTTAATAAAAATTTGACAACTTATCTATTGAGTTCGAGAAATTAAACAGCTTTGTTATTTTAACAAACAATTTTATATTTCATATAAAAAAATGTTTTTAATTCCGCAATTTTAAACCTATGAAACTTTAACGTAGTTTATTACACGGTTAGCAAAAAAAAACATAAAATTATCAGTTACAAACATATTTTTTGGGAATCATAATAAATATATCTCTAGCGCAAAAGCAACTTAGAGTGCGAAAGTTTAAACTTCCAAAGTCTTCGAAAAAACTTGGTGCTCTTGTATGGTATCATGCAAAGGTAAAATAATTTGGGGAATGGATTCTGCAACTTCATTGATATCTTCGTCTGTTATGAATTTTTTTTTATTTTGCTGGAATTCTTTAGTACCTGGTAAAAAGTTTGAGTATCCGAAATATCTTTTCCAGTAGCTACCATTTTGTCAGCAGCACGTTTAAGAAATACACCGACACCATCAGCCGCGCCTTTCCCATGCGCAGCCTCAAAGAAACTCCATGTTACCTTATCAAATTTAAACTCAGCGAAAGTCTTTGAACTAATGGTAAAAAAGTTTTGTTTCTGTCTGTACTAAGTATGACCCATCTGAGAAGAAATGTATAGTTTTGATTTGGGGTATTTTTTCTTGGATATAACTAAAAATTGGATGGTGATGTGCCCATATAGCTGCTGAGTTGTAATTCTAAATTATTGCTAGATACGTTACAGAAAGATATGGGTTCCCTTTGTTCATTGATAGTTTGCTGCTACATAACACCAGTATGTAATGTTTTTTGCTTACGTGAACCACAAAAGTGGTGGGAATAAATCTCTTCCGACTACTTAAAATTATAATTTTCGCTATAGTCTATATGCAAGGCAATTTCGTTATTAGATGATAAACCATCAACCTTGAACGAATTCTTTTATATTTTTGGTTATTTTAACTTTTTTTTTCTAAATTCTGCACGATTTCTGTTTGGGTTACCCATTGATTCAATATTTTCTTCCTGTTAGATACGTTATATTTTATTGCGACTTTTTTACAATCCAACAAGAGTCCGTCACGCAAGCTACTGAATTTGTAGAGCAAACTGTTTCCTCAATTATTCTACTCATATTTTCAGTTGAAATAATTTTTTTCTTATACAAAGCGTTTATTATATACTGTGAGTTCGTATGTAACTTCCATAAACACGTTTGTCTTGCATCGAAGGATGGTGTATAAAAAGGCCAATGTTTAGCAAAATAACTGTAAGAACATTTCAAGTCGGTATGTTTTTTTTAAATGAGAGATAAAGGTTTTTTGACTTTTAGTTTTGTAGCTTTTCGCCTTAGTGTAGTGCTCCTTTATTGCATTTGATAACGCTGAATATTTGTCATTTTTTGTGTTGTAGTATTATTTCCACCCTTTTACCTCTTTATATTTTTGGTATATTTGTTGCACCCTTTTTATCTCTTCCTTTAGTTGTATGTTTTTCCTGTACGGTTTGATATGTTTTGTCTAACCAGTTTCTATCCTATGACTTATGGGGTCTGTTCCGGTACTGGAGAAAGTGGCGGTGTTCGAATAACAGTTTGCGGTGCTCTTTGGCTTTCCCTTCTCTTCTTATTAGCAATCTTCAATTTTCGTTTTATACATTGTTATCATATCTTTAACTAGCTTTTTATTTGGTATCTCGCCCGATCTTTTCTTTTATTTTCAGCCTCTTTCTCTGGGTTCTGACGCCTTCTTTCTCTGTAACGTCTTTGTTTTTCAGCTGACGTCAATTCCATAATACTTTGTACACTGAAATAAATGAAATCTTTGGTTAGTTACTGTAATACTTTTTTATTTTTCAAAACAAGCCTTTATTTATAAACTATTGAACTAAAAAATAACACTGACATAAACACAGAACTTTTAAAAATTTGAATATTTTCTTAAAATCTTCAGACTTTATTTCAAGTGTGATGACGTCTCATGCCTCAAGTTTTTAAGAAAATAATCAAATTCTTAAAAGTTCAGTGTTTATGTGAATTTTATTATTTTTTATTTATGTTTATTTTATTTTGTGCTTTTTAGCATTGTTTTTCACCCTGTATAAGATATTCACGAATTTTTAAGGTAATGTTAGTGTTGGAGTAAGCTAAATAGAAGAATAACTTTCTGCTAAAATGAATAATAAAAAAGTTTTCAAATATTTAAAAAATTTTAAGCACCCTTTATAAAGTATTTACTCTATGGTACCATATTATTGCATTGTCACCAAAGTTACATATGTATGCCAAATTTTAGTTCAAACGGATACCAGCAAGTGCTCGAAAAATGAATTACAAATTTTAAACCGGAAGGATAGACATACGAACCAGAAAGACAGATATACGAATTGGAAAGACAGATATACGAGCCGGAAAGACAGACATAACGAACCGAAAAAAGCCCGTTAAATAAACTTGTAATTATATCAGTTTTAATCAGTAATTTTGCATTTATCTGCATGAAAAAGTAGAATGACCCATACACTATTTCTTTAAAACACAGCTAATTATAATTTGCGTCTTTTGATAGAAATTTAGTTTCCGAGTATTGGAACTTATGGTGTGTTTCTTTTTCATGTTTATGAAATGCTGTTGATGCACGTTTGGTGTACTTATGACCATGTAATCTATTTGTAGGTTTTGTGCTGTCGTTCGAATATATTTTGAAGGACAGTTTAAACATAGGATAGAATAAACAATATTTTACTGTTTTTTAAGGAATTTTAGTTTTAAGCGGGATATGGAGTTGCTTTAGTGTATTTTGTGTTTTGGGGCACATAGTGATATTATTTTTTTCCAGAATGTATTTTAATTTTTCTGATACATTTTTAGAGTAATAGCGCGTTCACGTGTAGGTCAGTTTTGGGCGTATTGTTAATAATATCGCGTTCACGTGTAGGTCAGTTTTGGGTGTATTGTTAATAATATCGATACGTCATAAACGAATAGTCGGTTCACATGGAGTTCGGTTTTAGCGTATAGTTAATAATAACTATTACGTCATGAGCTGATATAGATTCACCCTGCGTTTTAAACCTTATAGTGAATATATATCTCAAGATTAATTTGTTTACCTTTGAAGAAGATGGACGTGAATAACCCAATTATTTTTTATTGGATTTATCGTCATTCGTGTCGCAGGAAGAAGATACTGAGTGCTTCCGCTTGTGAGACAACACCCTCATGTAAGAACTTTTCGAATTTCAATGAGGCAGTTACGGCAGGATGAGTCAAAATTTTTTAATTATTTTCAAATTTCAATAGCTAACATGAGAGAAGCCATTAGTTCTGAAGAGAAAGAAGAAAATGATTAAGGTATAACTTTATCTAATAACAATTTTTATAAAGCTAATAGATCTAGATCTACAATATATTCCGAGTTTTCAGACTGAGTGGAGGTGGGTGCTGCTGACGGTGATTGCAAATGATCAGGTTGTGTGAAGGTGGACGCTGCGGATGGTGATTGCTCAGGGCCATGTTGTGTCAAGGTAGATGCTACTGATGGTGATTGCGCATGGTCAGGTTGTTTGGAGCTGGATGCTGCTGACTGTGACTACTCAGAAGGCCTATTAAAATAACCCTGTTGATGATTATAAGTGTATGCATAATTAATATAAGAGCTCTGAGGCCAATCGTTACAAGTTCTTCTTTTAATGTTATTTATTAGATGCTTAACGCCAGATTGAAATTCTAATATTTGATCATCCATCATCAAATGCCTTTAGAGATGTTAGGTTTCGATACTTATCTTCCTCTCTCCCTTGGGTTGCTAATAATTGCTCATCGATAAAACGTATCTTTTCTCATTTACCTTAGACGCATATTTTCTCTTTTTAAGAAGTGGATTTGAAAATGCGTTTTTCTGAGTTTCTAGTGTCTTTAGATAGGTTTTATTTTTTCATCCTTACTATTTTGTTCATTTTGACAACGATTTCATTTTAATTTAAGACAACTGCTTCACTGCTATCTTTTTCCAAGTCTGAACATTCTCTTGTGTTTTTGTTGCTGGTAACAGATAAGTTATCATTCGTATCAACTGGGTCGACAATTTTCTTTAGAATCATCAATTATTAGTTATGGATTGTAGGATTAGCAGCAGAATCAGATTTCTTGGACGTTTTACTGGAATTTAGACTTTTACCCAGGCCTCTCTAATTTGCACATCTTAATTACATATTTCCCTAAAACAAATAGTAAAGTTAGTAAACAATTAATCGTATTACAAGCAAACATATACCACACTCCCACACATACAAATGCGCAAAAAAGAGCGACGTCGGTCGCCTAGGTTCGAGTTCCCCGTAAACATATGAGGGTTAAGAAGCCAATAAATATTGGTTCTATATATATGAACTACAAGGAATTCTTTTCGATCGTCTTATTAGTCGTGGTAGATAACGGGTATCGATTTATTTACGTGAATGTAGCAAAGAGTGTGATTCCTCAATATTTAAAGAATCTAATTTGTGGAAAATGTTGACAGAAGGAAGTTTAAATGGTCCGGGGCCAAGCCCTGGAATCACAGACTCAGAGACTAAAGTACCTTAGGTAATAATAGGCGATGAAGGATTTAGTTTACATGAAAATTTGTTAAAGCCTTTTGGTGGGACGCATCTAGATAAAGATAAACCAATATTTAACTATACGTTTAACTAGAGCCAAGAGGTACGTTGAGTGTGCATTTGGTATCTGAACAAGCAAATGAAGAATTTTGGATCGATTTTTGGACATCAAAATAGAGTCAGCTGTATGTGTGGTCAAAGCATGTCGATGGCTTAATTAGTTCTAACATGTCGTATCCTGTTAACTCTAAAATTTACAGGAGCCACTTAAAACCGTTTAAAATAAAATGTGCTTAACTTATTTAATAAACAAAACATTTTTCAGTT
>JAUTXW010002365.1:0-435831 GCA_030620095.1 Kuschelorhynchus macadamiae | reverse complement strand
TGATTTGCTCACAATAAGGGCGCCATCTTTGGCAGGTAGTTAGAAATATTATCTTTGGTCTATACGTACATTATATAATATAAAGAAAACAGCTTCCGGTTTTTTAAATATTTTGCTAAATTGTATTAAGATGTCACCCCTAATATATGCATAAAAATTATTATTATGACCAAACTAAATTAAGTTATTAATAAATCTTGTAATGTTGTCTACGAGATTGCTGTGATTTTCAAGAGAATAAAGAGTTTATTTGAAACGCTCTAATGATACTAATAAGGACATATACTGCAAAGTGTTAAGGTAAAGCATTTTGCTATTTTTTGGAGGCGGCGTATTTATCCCGAAATATTTTAAAATACACAAAACATATCCAAAATAAATTAGTTCTTGTATTAAAAATTAAATTAGAATAACGTAATAGTTTAATTATTTATGTCTCACATGGCAATTATGGGTATTTGTTCTTAATTTTCTTTATAATTACAGAATGATTAATAGGAAAACTGCAAGTAAATTGGCTAGTCCCCGGATTATCAAAATTATTTTTTGGAAAAGTTTGCCTCATTAAATATGGTATAAAAACGAATAACTGAAAAATATACTAGAAAACCTTTTTTAATACATTTTTAATTTCTACCTACTAAAATTCTAGGCTAAATATATATAATATTCTAAATGATAAATAACCCATAATTAAAAATGATCTGAGTCTTTAATGATTTATAAAATGAATAAAAATTAGACTCCTGTATTATAATTTAAAAAACGTATTAGGTAAACAAAAAATATAATATAAGTTAAACCGGAATCATAGAATACTCACACATTTATTTCTAATTAGATAAGGGGGATGTTGTTACTGAAAGGTATGATTCCCAAGTAATCCTAGTAACCCTAAGAGTAATGTCTGAAGATATTATTTCACTTATAAGTCAGTTTTGGGGCGATGATCCAGAAGAATATATTAAATATTTGAAGGATGTAACTAATTTGTCTGTGGGAGCACGGAATTTGTGAAAAGTATGTATATGGTAGTATGTATGTATATTAAGTATGTAATATTAAGTAAGTAAGTATGTATATTATCTTGAATCCCTTTTGTTCAGGAATGCTTGAGGAGATTAAAATTTCAAGTATTCCAAAATGATATTGTTGAGAAATATCGATTATACGAAGATTTGGGTGTTGAAGAAAAGCAAGAAGAGGAAAATCCACAAAAACATGGTAAGGTTCCTTAAAGCAGTAACAATGGTGACCGATGTACAACCTTATGCGGTTCCTGAAAGCATTAATACCGACGGTCAGAGTGGTGTTGATACAGTCGTTGAAATGGATGTAGATTAGAAAAGCAAATAAAGACTGTGAAAAAGACAATGTACATAATGAAGTTTAAATTTTATTTTTTCGCAAATAAATTATTACTATTATTACATTTCTTTTATGTTCTTTATTTTTATCAGTTTTCAGATATAAATAAGATTTCTTCTGAATTTTACTTAAGGTTTAATTAAGAATGGGACGAGTTAACATTACAATTGATAAATACGGTCGTCAAAAAGTTAATTAAAAAATGCAAAAATTACGCAGTACTCCAGGAAATGGTTTAACTAACGTCGCAGACCCTACAAAAGGCAGTGATATTGTAAGCCGAGATTATTTCCATCAAGACATATGTAAGCTTCGTTTACTACTGATCGAAATGTTGAATAAGGTTGATAAGAATTTTCAAAATATTTAATGATTTTGAGTTTAAAATAGAAAAATATAAGTATTCGAGAATGGCAAAAAGTAAAGCAGTATTATCTAGACTTGAGACGGAAGTTGATCACCAAATTAGAGCAATTCGTAAATCTTGGACGCCTTTATGTCAATTGTTATTAAATTTAATTTATTATATTTGCGTAACACGTATCGACGTATTATTTTATAAGCTTTTTATTTCATATAATGCTACACATGAATAAAATTAGTTTTAGTTAAACATGGATTTTGTTAACAACATTCTGTTCCGAAGTAAAATAATTTATTTGTAGTTGCATAAATAGGCGTTATTTTTATTTGCATAAATAGTACAGTTTCCAAACTTTACCTATTCGGCGTAAATTAAAATTATTCAATCGTTGACTTATCCTCTACAGACCGCAAGTGATTTATATTTGATGCTTATATAAATTGAAATTGGCGGCCACTAAAAATAAAAAATCGGCAAAACGCAAACATCGGCCCAATTACCAACAGTCGAAACATTCAATGCAGACATTTTATTGTAGTGAACAATTTTGTATTGGTTCGTATATTTGAGGCGGGAGCGGCAGCAGATATAATGGGTCTGTTTTGTAAATATGTGTCCTGTTATCACAAGTATAGCCAAGTATTTTTTTCTCGGGAGAACAAAAAATTGATGGCTTAAGTTAAAATAAGTTAGTATTTCTGAAGTATTTAAAAAAAGCTCTGATATTAGTGGTGCAAAGTACCAAACCCCAAAAATATACCGTAAAAAAAACAAAATATTAACTTAGGAAACAATATATCTTTTAAAATTACACATGTTAGAATAGCAAAAATCTTATTTTGTGTATTGCCCTGTATATCAAAGTTTCAAGTATCGGTGGCAATTGATACTACAAGTCTTTATTTATTTATTTTTTTAATGGTAAAAACGTGTTTAGAATAATTCCCTTCGAAAGGCTGTCATTAGGGAAAGCTTTATATTGGCGCAGGCCATCGAATTATTTCAAACATTTATCTTGCCAAAAAAACTCACAAGTAAATCTGCAAATATATATAAATTAATGCGATTAACATTGTCCCTCATAAAAGAATTTTTATAAAATTCCTCTTCAAAGTGCGTGAATATAAATTTATCAATATTCAAAATAAATCCTGAATTTTAATATTGGAGAACTATTTCCAGGCCCTCATTTTAATAGATAGATATATTTGCAAAGAAAAAATGAAGTTTTAAAAAATCTAATAGAAGTTCTCGAAGTAAAGGTATATTTAATCAGAGTATCGTTCCTGTTGGATACCATTTTGCAAAAAAAAAGTTCTTGCCTGTGTCACATGAGTATCTAGGAAATTATTTCGAAATAAATAATTTTGAAAAAAAAACCTCGAAAAACATTTAGTTCGAATAAAAAAATTTTCGAATTAGAAATAAATTGAAACTACACAAAGATCAAAAACCAAAATTTCGTACGACTATAATTCGAAACCAAGAACTTCGCAAAAAAAATATCGAAGTTCGATTACAACACTATTGCAAACAGTTCGAATACAAAAAATCAAAAGAAACTAAGTTTTTTGAACTTAAAGCAGCAGGAAAGGTATTTTGTTTCCATCTTCTGTTTCGGATAGCCCTATGTACGAACTGAAGCTTCACCAACGTGAAATTACAATCCCTAAAATATATATTTTTTTAATTCCTTCAAGACAAGGCCGAAATTCGAAATAGTGAGTAGTTAAAGACATTCTTTTTTAAGTTGAAAAATCAAATATTATAGGGGACCAGAAATTTTTAAAACCAAAAAAGAGTAGATTTTGTCGAAATGTAAAAATATCATATTATTTAAATAAAGTGAAAACATTTCTCAAGAGGCAATAATTATTATTTACCTATGCTTTTTTGTATTAGAAACAATGTAATATTTAATATGAATTAGAAAACGCTACCAGATTTCTCAACATTTGTTGAATTTGTAAAAACAGTAAGAATATAAAGTGCATGGACCTGACAAAAAGAACATTCCTCTTCAGAAGAGTACATCTGGTTACCCCAAATAAATAATCTTACATGTGGGTATATAACTAGTTTTAAAAATAAACGAAATAAGAAACCAGTTTCTCTTAAAAATGAAAGTAAAGAAACGAAATTAACCTAAAGCAACAATAACTAACCAAAATATCGGTATGTGTATTGTCTAGTTTTCATGCTATCCAATATTTTTAATTGGTGATTATTTTTGATTAATACTAAATCATTTTTAAACATAAAACTTTTTGGTTTACCATTGGCACAAATTTACAGATTTCCTTTTATCACTGGGCTTATTTTTGATCAAACTTATTGTTATTCAAACGATATTTATTCAAATTTTCACAGTTTTTACTGTAATAAAATAGGACACCTGTTAATGAAGCAGAACACTTCCTTGCCAGGCAAACAATTATCAGTCAGTTTTATTCATGCAGCATTCTTAAAGAGCTTTTATTTGAGTCATTTTAGAGCAATAACGCATTCCACAGAGGTACCAAAAATTGTTGGCAACCTTGAATTAGACAGATTAGCTACATAACACACCTAGAGGTAACAGTAATTTCTATTTGCGCTGTACCCAACTAGCAAACTCCCTTATAATTCTTTGATTTAGAGATAATTTTGGGATATAAAAGCCCTAGTTATACATTATACGTTTATGTATATGTATTTCCGAATAACCAATTAATGTGTCGGGGCTAAATAGCTAAAATCTGTTACTAAATAGCTAAAATCTGTTAGTTAAAAAGTTAAAAAGTCTTTTTATAATTTTCTTTATTTCTGTGAAAACGTTCTACTTCCGTTTTACATTAAAATTACATCATAGGCATTTTTTTATATTGCTTACTTAAAAGAGATTTTAAATACAAATATAGAATATTTGAAAGCCAATACGTGGTGTAAAAAAGACAATATTTATAAATCACTAAAGGCCCGTTGGGCAAGCCAATTGTATTTTATAGAACATTTATAATAGTCTAGTTCATAAACTTAAAATGGTGCTAATTCTTGCTACTGATAGTAAAAAATATGAGTGAGGGCTCATTACATTGAGAAAAGCGTATAGAAAATTGTGCAAATGTTTCAAACCCGCCCATAATTAATTTCATAAGTCATTTACAAATTAACATTTAAATAAAGAATCTTATTTTTTTGCAAATAATCCGGAAACTATTAGCAATTAAGAAATAAAAAAAAAGATTCTTAAAGAAGAGGAAATTTCCAATGCTCCCTCGTGTCTTCCGGAACTCTATCTCTGTTATTGATAACTCTGATCTCTGATTTGTCTGAAAATAGAGATCCGCGCGGTGAACGCTAAGACATTACAATGCCCTAAAACCGGCCGCAACAAGTAAAAAACAATCATACTATTAAACATTGATTTAAAAACAAGAAAAAAAGCTATATCTAGATTTTTATATGACCCGCTGAAACAAAAATTGACTGGTTTTTCATAAAATGAGCCTATTGTTAATTACCAAACCATTTTAGATTCTTCGTTTAAATTTGAAATCGGATAAATGTTAAACTAAAGCCACTAAATTTATTTCGCTTTATGTAGATTTAATCACAACTATACCATATGACATTGCCATGTTTTTAATTGTTTTAATCTATTAGTTATTAATTATTGATTAAAAACAATAAAAATAAAGTTTTTTAATAGGTTATAACAATTAAATTTATGTCATAATCTCATATCGGCGAAATAATTTTAGTTGCTTCTGTTTAACAATTATCCAACTTGAAGTATAAACGAAAACTCTAAAAAAAATTGTTATTTAACAACAGGCTGGTTTTATGAAAAATCAGTGATAACATTTTTTTCAGCGGGATATCAGTGTCTAGGTAACAACATAATTTTTTTTAAATTAACATTTAATAGTAACGAAAATCGATAAATTTCCTTTACCCGGAACTTCCCTAATTATGAAGATTTTCTTTTATTAGGAATAGTGACGTGTGGCCCAATTTAGTTTAGTAGATAGTTATTTAGAAACACATATATACTGTCTTTTCAAACACTTTTATTGGACGCCATTTTGTTCCGATACATTGGATCCCGACAAATACCCTACCAATATTTTACTTTATTAGTAGTTTTTCAGGCTGATTTTTTAAATATTTTATCACGCCGTTATTCAGTTCATTGTTATGTAACACTTGAGTTTTGGGCAATATTTGAGATAAAGTGAATAATTAGTTTTTTTAGTAATATTTTTTTTATCGATTCACTAGGGGGCCATCTTGTTTCGACATATTGGATTTTTACCAAAATATTATCAGGTCATCCTAATATGAGCCTTAATTTTGGGTAAAATTTTAAGTCAATCTTATGAGTCGTTTTTAGGTAATACCGCGAACCGACAGATAGACAGACAAACCAACAGACGGACCAACGGACTTGATAAGACATATTTTTTGGCATCTAGGGACGCTAAAACGCGAAGATATATAATATCTGAGAAGGTGATTTTTTCAAATTACAAAAACTTTATTGGGCCGCCATTTTGTTCCGCCAACTTGAATTAGTACCACAGTTTTAATTTTTCCAGTTGTTGCCAACATAAAAATTGATTTTTGTGCACAATTTGAACTAAATCGGATAACTAGTTTTTTAGTAATATTTTTTTTTACGTTTCACTAGGCCGCCATCTTGTCCCGGCATATTGGATTTTTACCAAAATATTACCCGGTCATCCATATGGGGATGAGCCTTAATTTTTGCCTAAAATTTGAAGTCAATCTGATGAGTAGTTTTTAAGCTATCCCGCGAATCGCCAGACAGACAGACAAACCGACAGATGGAGCGACGGACTTGAAAAAACATATTTTTTGGCATCTAGGGACGCTAGAAGGCAAAGATTTTAAAACCTGAGAGGGTGATTTTTTTCAGGTTACAAAAATTTTATTTGGTTCTTATTTTGTTCCATCTTGAATTAGTATCAGTTAGTAATGGCACACAATTTGTAATGTAATGTTGTCCATTAAGTAGATTTTTTTTAAGATGAATTCTTAAATATTTTATTAAGCCGCCATCTTGGATTCTTTACCATTTGATTTCTATATAACACTTGATTTTTGCGCAAAATTTGAGAAAAATTGGATAAGCACTTTCTTACCAATAATTTTTTTCACTAGGCCGCCATTTTAGTTTGCCACATTAAATTTTTACCAGCGTGTTACGAGGTCATCCCCATATAACCCTTAATTTTTGACCAAAATTTGATGTCAATCGAGTAAGTAGTTTTTTAGCTATGCCGCGAACAGACAGACCGACAGACAGATTAACAGACAGATAGACCGACGGAATCGAGAAAACGTGTTTTTCGTCATCTAGGTACCCTGAAACGTAAAGATCTGAAAAAATCTCGGAGTGTGACATTTTCACGATTACAATACTTCTCTTTTACGAGGGAATTAAAAACATGTGTTATCAGGTAAAAAAACACTGAAGAAGCATCGAAAATTTAGTCCCAGAAAGGGGAGCAAAAAGAAATAGAGAACCATTTGCTGTGATTCTGAAGGCGCTCAGACTTATTTAATTGTTTTAATTTGCAGATTTTGTCGTCAATTTTTAAAGAGGAAAACGCAAATATATTACTCATGTCTCGAACTCCATAATTCAGTTGTGAACATTTTAAAATCGGGGATGTATAGCAAACGCTTCTCATAATGTTCTATATGCAAGACTTACTTATTTGCAAGTAAAAATTACCTTGGGGACAAGCCCATACTCGGCTAAAATGAATGTATAAATTATCCACAAAGCGAAACCATCAGCCTATCTTTACGTAAGCCAGTTTCTATTTGCCAAGTTTAGGGGACCGACAAAAACTTAAGCAGCTCTCTGAAAGGGCTCAGAGTAAGCTATCAAAGAGATAATGAAAATTTATAAATAATGCTCCTGGAAACCTTAGAGGGTAACCATGTACTATAAAAGCTTATTAGACTTTGTTTATGTTCAAGTTAGGTTGTCTTGCTAATAAACTTATCTGATTACAATTTATTACTTCATGGAAATGGGACATTCTGTGAATAGGTATTAACCATGGAGCATGGTCTAGGATTATTTAAGAGTGTTTTCTGACTTTCGTTAAAAAAAACGTCCGTCGCTTGTCCTTGATATAATTATTATATTGTAGATGTTCAGAGTAAAAACCGATTTTCGTAATAACTTCTCTGTTAATATAATCAAAAAACTCAGACAGGTTACTTATGTAAATACAGGACCAAATTACGTCCTAATACTGAAAAAAATCTATAATATAAAGATTATAACATAAATATAATATAATACAATATAAACCTGCTGTAATATTTATTTGTTCCACACTTACACATGTTCTATAAGCTGCAGAACTTGTTTCATGGCGCACGCTATGAGTTGAGAATATGGATGTGTCTATGCCTCCTAAATATAAGGTTTTCTTGATCCAATGGCTAATAATATTCTGTGAACAAGCAGCGTGAATTGGTTTTTTAAAAGTAAGTACAAGATTTTTTTTGTGCCCCGGATTTTTTAAAGTAATTCTCTATAGTGGATGCCACACGTAACTCTGGTCTTACTTTAAAGTAACGAAAAATTAGTATGGGTTGTATTCTACCGGATCCAGATATTTTTAATCTGACAGGAGCTCTAATTTCAATTTTATCTTCCAATATTCTCAATTTTTATGAGAGAAAGAGGCTGCAGATGTTAACACCATAAGAGTAACAAGCTTTTATAATAAATTCTTGATATTTATCCTCTCTATGGAATAGCATTTTTCTAAATGTCTTAAAATTGGATCGGGATTCCATGTGAATATATATTTAGGGTTTGGTGGACGAATATTAGTAATACCTTTAAAAAACCTATTAATCATTTTTACTTCACTAGGGTTTATGGAAGTAAATATCAAATTCAAAGTTGATCTGTACGAATTTAATACTGAGAAAGAATTTCCATTGTTTAAATTTCTATTAAAAAAACAAGGTATATTTGCAAATTGTGTTCATAAGGATTTACTTGCTGAAGTATACAAAAGTCCCATAATTTTTTAAGGCAAGCCGAATACTGTTTCAGGGTTTCTTCTGCTAGAGAAGATATTCTTACATTGATTGCAATTTTTGGTACACCTTTTCTTAAAAGAGACCACCGAACAACTTCTCTACCACCAAGGGAATCTCCTTGTAGATTGAACCACTCTCCCTTTCTCATCACATTATTGCCACAATTCCTTTATGACCTTATTTAGAGATGTATATTTAACACTTCCTCCTCGATTTACGCAGGAAGTGGCTGTTTGATTGTTTATTCTCAATAATATGCAAATATTCCTTTATGTTTTACAAAAGACTTTAATGAATAGTATGCAGCTCTGATGCTCTCAAATCCGTCGTTGAGGTATCCGAGAATATTTCAGAAGAAAATTTGGTTGGTTTTATATTCTGACCTAATCAAATATGTTTGTACCGCCAGTCTACTACCGGTAATAATGTATGAGGAATACTATTTTTTTTTGATAATTTGGCAATTACCTTTTAGAGGAATATGTTTTACTGTTTCAAAAAGTTTGATATGTACAAAACCATAAGTTGCAGCTGTAGATGCAGTTACAAATTTACCTATTAACATAGCAAATTCCCTTAATGTATATTATTATTTTTATTTTTAAAACTAAAGATTAATTGTTTTAATAGCTAACATTTTTTCACCAGGAAGCAAAATTTGCATCTCTATGGTATTATAAGTAAACCCCATTTAGTTTTTTTTAACAAGAAAGTACGACGATATAAATTGTTCCTTAATAGGACTACATTTCTCGATAGCACCTATTTCTATCAAATATTTAAGATAATTTTTGTATTCTTCCAATACATTTTCCGAGATTCTTACAGTAGGTTCAAAAAACTATTTGGGATTTGAATAAAAAGAATTGATATCACTTTAATCCATCCTAAAATCTCTCGGTTCTTTGCAATACTTTTCCAAGCCTGTAAAATCTTGGGAGAGTACCTGCGTAGTTGCCTACCATTTGTGGTGTTTTCTTAATTGTTTGTTCGTCCTTCACTGCTTCTGCAGGAAAACCTACCTGAAGAATCTTGTGTTGAACAATGGGAAGATTAAGATGAATCACTGAATTTTATTTACTTGTTATTGCATTTGACGCAATTGCATTTTAAGTTCCTTAGTTTCACTACTCTTGTCGACCTTTCTAGGTGAATTAGCCCTTTTTAACATTATAACGCACTTTCTAACACAATTGTTATCATTGTCTGCGAATTCGATTCGATACTGACGAGCACGAAAACGGAATGACGCAAGAGATCGGCAGAATATCAGGCGGGAAGATGAACGATTGTGAAATTTCTTGTTTTCTTGCTCCCTGGAACGTCTAAAAGCTAAGTTTTTTTGCAGTTTTAGGGAATGTTTATCATGACGCATTTTTGTGTCCTACTGTAGATCTGTGGTCAGGCATGGAAATTTCAATAGGTATCTTTTCAAAATGAAGTTAGCTAACATTCCATTGTGCTCATGTGATAATGTATCTACCTATAGATGATTTAAACTACAGGCTTTTTAATTGTAAGCATAACAGCACAGCGGTCTCCTGTTTGTCCAACGAACTGAGTAAGGTTCATTTTCTTCCTCTGAATAGTACAAGTCTCGTATTTAGTATTATATCAAATAATAATTTCGAAATAATATTTAATTATGTGTAACATAAAGGTATAGGAGTGCATAGTATAATTTAGATATGGGTAGTATAGTTTTAATTAGCTTCGATATCCTTTGTATATAATCGTATGTGTTCTTTCTTACCTCCCCATCCGGGCCTACCGTGTGATATCTAATTTTATTAACAAAAACCGTCCTGAATTGGCCCTACGGCGTGAAATGTGTATCCCTGTCTTACATCCTTTGGTTCTTCAATAAATCTCCTATGGTCGGTAGGATAAGGTATTATTTATAGTATGACACATTAGACTTATACAATAATATGTTATAATTCGTGGCTAAATGAGGCATCTCAAGGCCAATAAACTAAACAAAAAAATTTTTTTTTGCAGTTTCATTCCTCGGGTAGCTTCATTGCGGACCCAGAACTCAAGCATCAACTTCAATAATAAAAGGTGAGATTTTTTTTCGTGTTTTACCCTTTTATTTTTATTTCAGGTGAGGCTTAATAGCCTAAGAAACATTTTTTTAAAATCATTACTCCGCTGCAATAATTTCTTTCATTAATTATTTAATATATTTGTACTGTTAAAAGAATAATATCACTAGTATATTAAATTACCTAGAGTATATTATATCCGGATGTATATAATCGAACGCTAAAAAATAAGAAACTTGAAATAAAATTACTGGCGTGAAAATTCGAATTTTTATTTAAGTAAACTTACCACAGAGAGAGAAACCAAAGTATCTTTATTCTTGGTAACTTACTACTCGAAGGACCAGATCACGTTTATTTCAATCACTTTGACTATAGGCGGTTTTTATTTTTATTTTTATTAGAGCAAACTTAAGCTAACTTCTTAATTTTTGTATTTTTGTTTTATTTTAGTTTTTGTAAACTATTTTTTGTTTATTTACCTTATATAGTAAATTAGAAAATCTTACTTTTGAACTTGACTTGATGAGGCATAATCGGTTTAAATATCATTTTACTGACCAGAAAAAGGCCGCTGGAAAGAACGGGTTAAGAGAATTCCGCAGAAGAAATAATTAAATAACACTGCATAAACCCCAAGCCATATCTGCAGCGAGGGCACAGGCGTTTAACAAACCTAAAATTGTTCATTTTTTTAAGGTGCTGGAGGAGACTATGTAAAAGGAAAACATCGATCCGATAAAGGTGTATAATGTAGATGAATCTGAGTTATCTACCGTTCAGCACCCGCATAACCAGCGCAGAACGGGGTTCCTATGTAAAAGTTGTGTGCTGCATGTGTACTAACGGAAATTATATTACGCCTGTCCTAATTTTTCGACGAAAAAATATGTAAAAATAATTAGGTGACCATACACCTGCAGGAGCTTTATGTATTGCCCAGGAGTCGGGCTGGATTACTCGTCCGTATTTTTACAGAGGCTCCAACATTTTTTGAAATACGTCAAGGCATCCTCCATTGAAAAGCTTTTGTTAATCGTGAATGGACATTCAAGTCACAAATATCTTGATGCTCTTGCATATGCCAAGGAAAATGGTATTTTGCTTTTGTGTTTACCGCCTCACTGCACGCATCGGATGCAGCCACTCGATCGATGTGGCATTTTTTGGGCCACTCAAAATCTATTATGACCAAGAAATAACAAAGTTGTTTAAAGCTGGTCCATATCGAGCTATAAGCAATTTCCAATTGGTTGTCTTCTAAATGGAACATATGGAAAGGCAGCTACGGTCCAAAACGCCACTCACTGATTTGCCAAAGCAGGCATATACCTGATTAATAGCAATGTGTTCCCAAACTACATGTTTGAACCACCTGAAACCGCAAACATTGTGTCTGATAATGATGTTCCGCAACTCAATGGTGCTGATGATGACCCCCATCCTGGTCCTAGTTGGAGAAACGATTCTACCACAGAACCTCACCATGCCAGCGACTCAGAATACCTTGTAAAATTTAACAGATGACGGGTCAATTTTGATTACTTCAGTTGACTTAAGTTCGGTTTCGGTCGGACCATTTGTTTCAGGTCAAAGAAATAGGAAGCCGAAGAAACGCCAAGGCATTTCTGTCCTAATTCTACTCCCAATTTGGAAGAGGCCAAGGAAAAAAAATATACCAAAAGTGAAGATCCCAGAGAAGAGAAAAAGGGTGGTAAGCAAAAAAGTTCTTGTAAAACCAAAATGAGACACCGAGAAAGATTCCTTTTCCGCAGACGAGGAAGACGATTGTGTTTACATTTATTGTATAGAACTGTACAAAATGCCCAAAGTTGGTGAGCTGTGGTTATGTTGTTGTTCTTGTAAAAAGTGGGCAGATGCCAATTGTGCCGGAGCAGACAAGAAAACAAAAATGTTTTTTGTTTTTATTAAAACTTTATTATGTTTTTACCAGGTATATCTAGTAAGACACCAATTTAATTAACAGATATTAACCAGTGATGTATAATTTAATGTTACTATAATTACTCCGAGCTAGCCCACTGGCAGGTTCAGATCTTTATTTAGAAAATTGAGCTTGAGAATACCTCCTGGTGTCTTGTATAATACTTATGCTATTTATTGGACGCAAGTCAATTGTGATTTTAAATTACAAATTAAACATATAAAATAAACGGATAAAAAAAAAAGAAATAATGCAACTGTCTAATGGCTTATTACAAAAAAATGAAATTAAAATACAAAATTTAGACGTTATGTATGTTTAAATAAAAGACAATCTTATCTTAAGTGGTCAGATTCACTTGAGAGGACGTCGAATCACCAACTCGTCTTTTATTACGTTTCGTTTATAAAACATTGCAGATCTTGGTAAAACCCAAGCCAATTAATAAAACCCTAAAATCAATATTCCAGCATAAGAAACTTTACTGTACGAGAAGTTATAAACCTACCAACCCATATATTTGAGAAGCTAAACTAAATAAGTCAAAATTCTTATTTCAATTATTTAGAAATGTAACAATATCAAAGCCAAAACCCTCTTTTACATAGAATATGACCCCCAAATTTTAAATTACTATATTAATAACATATCAAATGTTGCCCAATGACAGAACATAGACCAAGAACTATAAGCCAAAACTCATTTTAACGTATTTCCTAATATTTAATATATTATTACTTTAAACTCAAATAATGCCCAAAACATAATGTAATTTTTAATTGTAGCCAATTTACTGATATAGAGTCAAATGTTAATTATTATTAAAGAAAATATGTAATATCAAATTTTTGGAATACATGATGAAAGACATCTAATGAATATTGCCTTTTAGCTATAAAATAATTTTTTAAAACTGCCTACCTATATCTCGAGTGCTACTAAGAAGGCCGTATCCCAGAAAACTGGCTGATGGTTCCCCGCCAAATTAATTCAACAGAAAAGAGGGACTTCTTACTTCCTTTTTGAATGTAGCCCTATACCATAGGTTCTTAGAACAAAAATTTAATTGAATTTCAAAAAAGGCCGTCCATACAAGGGACCTGTAGCACTCGATTTCATCAAAAGACAACCTTTCACCTGAACCATTTTTATTTAAAACCCGCACTCAAATGTTCTAGAATTTTGCCAAACAAAAAAACAATTCTCATTTCCCGTCACATTTTATAATTTTCTCCACAAGCAAAACATAATTAGATATTTGGTTAACTTAATAACAGAAATGGTATTCTTTCTACCATAGGTTTCTATGGCCTACATCTGGCATCTAACCAAGCGTACGGCATTCGACCACATCTCGTTCAAGACAGTAAATCACTTGGTTGTGTTAAAGACAACAGATTTGTTTTCTGTAGGACGTTACATTTTTATTAAAATATATTGTATGTAATTTTACCCTGTGGGTGGGGTAAAATTAATTGTTCTTGCTTGTTTTTATTTCGTTGACGTGGAGTCTATATTTTATGTTATTTAGCTGAATTTTAGTTTAAAATGTTGCCAAAGGGTTACTCGAATGTTTTGTTTATGATTTGCTTAAATAATGCCATTTCTAAATAAAAATTTGTAAGTTTAATAAAACGTATGTCATTTTGTACACTCTTCTCCTACATTTTTCAAAAAATTCATAGTGCCGCCATTTTATTTTAAATTTATTTTTTATCTTTTATGGATTTTTGGGGATAAATAGTTTAAAGTAAAAAAACCGTTTGTAGGATTTTGTGAATTATGAGTTTAATAAAAATCAGCATAGATATTCACAAGATAAAATTTTCATTTATGTTATTTATCTAAAATTATTGCCAAAAATAATATCTGGATAGCTACAAGCAGCTAAAATATTGGTACGAACCCAATATTGTAGAACAAAATTGTGCCCAATAAAAATGTTTGATAAGATAAGAGTATATAAATGTGTTAGGTATTACATTACCATGCGCGAAACTATATTGAATCACATTCCAATGTTGAATTAAAAAGAAAGCTTCTTAGCATGGCAGGTTCGGGAAAAAGGAAATTTACCGATTTTTTTTTACTAGTAATAATAGCCTTGGAGCTCAAAGTGTGTATTCATTGCTACGCGTCTAATTATATGATCCTGTGATACTGCTCCTAGAATTGTATCCAGTCGTGAATGAGTATGAAATGAAAGTGTATGAATTGAGTCCAGTCGGTGCAATAGTAGTTAAAGTGAAAATTTGCAAGAAATAAATTTTATATGTACACTGATCGTTGCGGTCTGACTCGGAGGGATCACTTTTTTACATATTTCTTTCGAATAAGAATAAAATTTACTCACGCAGCAACGATGCTTTGAGTCGTATTGTGGATTTAGCTCCATGTAACTCATTTCCTAAATCTAGACAAGTAGATGAGCAACTATGTCAAAAGCAACTTTCTCCTTTCACTATAGCATCGACTGATCTAGAGGCGTAACAATCTAGGCGCGCTATATCGGACGCGCAGCAATGAACTAGTTATGGGGCATGGGCTCCAGGACTATTACTAGTAAAAGAATAGATTACATATCACGTAGGACAGTAAATAAATAAATAAAATAAAGATTTCCGTGAAATAAGAAATAATGTTGTGAATATACCCATCAAATTTTGGCTAAGAGAAAATTAAAAAGAAAATAAACAAACAAAATAAAAATTGGGGATTTGCGCAGGAAAATAAATATTAACATATACAGACATTACAGAAATAAAAAAAATGTTAATATATCACATTTCGGCTAACAAAAAGTTGAAGCGGACGTATAAAAACAAAATAAAAATTGGTAGTTTTCGCAGAAAATTTTCCTAGTTACTTTATACAAGAGGTTTTATACAAGTAAAAAAAACATGTTGCATATATATCATATTTCGGCTAAGAAAAAGTTAAAAAGTTAATAAATAATTAAAATAAAAATTGAAGATTTCTGCAGAAATTTGTTTTTATTATAACATTTAGAAGGCTTTATAGGAGTCAAACAAGATTCTAATAAAATAAAAATTACGGGCTCCCGCGGGAATTTTTTTTATCAAATAATACAGATCTATTTGATTTTGAAATGTAGACTGTATTATTTTAGAGCCAGGTGAGCAGAGCTGGGAGTATCTAATATCTCATTTGCAATAATGTAACAAAGTTACTCTGAAGTAACTTAGTTACTGTAACTTATTTACTTTTTTAATTATAGAAGCATTATCTTATACCTAGCTAGATACTTTTGCTGAGTATCTTGTAACGGTTACTTAATTTTAGTTACAAAAGATTATCTCACTTACATATTTGTTAGTGAGGTCAACTTATAAATGCTATGAAAACATGCCATTGTTTGCTATTTTCCGAAAGTTTCACCAAATTCTTAATACTACCCCTTCTACCATTTTTACTTCGATATCAGGAGAAAACATATTTGTTGGTGTTAATTTTAGTTTAGTTACTTGATTTGCTGTAACAAGCCGTAAAGTGCAGTTTGTTTGATTTTTATAAAGCATATAAATAACTAGGTTTACCTGGAATATTAGATTTTTTCACGAATTTATTTATTTTTGAAGGTGATAAATATTAAGATGTAGGTGGGGTTAAGTAGTAAGTTAGTTGGGTAAAATTTGACAGGAAGCTAAGTAGTACGTACAGAGTAGGTCAACAACACTGCGTCGTTTATGATTTACATATTAAAGTTGGCAACAAAACACATGCAAGAATATTGCCGAGTAAACAAGTGGGTCAAAAAAGTAATGCAGCAAAGAGTATTATTTTTTGAATGGAACTCTCTGTATAGTAATTAATTTTTGAATTATAGGTATAATTTTAGAACTTTTCCTTAAAGGATAACTGACTCAAATTTAACTTTTTTTTACCTAATAAGGTAGGAAAATTGATAGATATAAAGGTTGTAGAGGGTGTCACGTAGTTTTTTCTATATTTTAGGAGTAAACATTTCTTGTCATTAATTGCTGTGTTAAAAGTTTTATTTTATTAAGTAATTTCTTCTTGTTAATTTACCTACTTACGGTTATGTTATTTTCAGTAGCTACTATGATTACAACAAATGAAAATATAGAAACAAACAAAATATAAATATTTCAAAAATCTCTAGAATTTGGTATAGGATACACTTGAAATTTTAAGCTTTTGTGATAGTTTATAAGTTAAAGCAAAAATATGCACAAGTGCCATTTGTGAAAACTTATTTTTTGCAGTTAAAATTTGTTAGATTTGAACAAATTTTATATTTTAAACACATCTTACTTCAAATATATAAGAAACACTTTCGCTTTGCTTTATTATTTTTGTTAGCGTATGTAAACTCTCTCCTCACAAGTTGATTTTAGTTCAACAATTGGTTTTCTCTTTATCACACGGTAAATATGGTGATATATAAAATAAAACCTCATAATATTTTAAAGAAAAAAATGTTCCATTCACTTTTTACGTAACACCAGCACTATTATTGCTATAGCAGCCACTTTGCTAGGTGTGCTCGATGAGCATCAGTCCGCTTAAAGCGGCTGCTACGACGATAGTGCTGGTGTTCTGTAAAAAGCGTACAAAATCTTTTTTTATAGAGTAGTAAGTAGTAGCTCCAGCCATAAATTGTATTGATAGTTTATTGCCATAATAGGTTTTTGATGTCTTGGTAAGTACTCTGTTGTTTAGTTATATCATACCAACTATAGATATATAATAGTACCTAATAACGTGTTTAATACAGTTATTCTACCTATATTAAACCCAGAAAACAAAGCGTCTTTTAGGGTTACTCACCGTTATTAGGAATTTTTTCATTAAATGTATATTTTTGAAAGTATCTAAGTTACTTAAAAAAAGTAACTTGTATTAGTATAATAAGTAGCTAAAGGTCCTGCTTTATTTGCTAACAATATTCAGCTTTTCGTCGGGATTGGGCGGAATTAAATATACGCAAATTGGAGATATTGTATATTTTTCAGATGAGACAAGATAACATTTAATACTAATGGTAGATAATTGTTATGAAGAGAGCGAAATCAATGGTAGGTACGAGGAAAACAATTTGACTCCATAAGAAACTTTTAGAGTGGGCGGCATTTTCATTTGGGGCAGCATTATGTGCAATGAAAAGTTGGTATTATACATTACTCCTCAATCTATTAACGCCCATCTCTATAGAGATGAAATTGCGTTACCAATTATTGTTCCTTTCGCCAGGAACTTTTGATCAGAATTTATCCACACAAGACTCGAATTGTAACAGGCGTTTGCTATGCAAAGCCTTTCCGCGCATGTATTAACAAATTCACCGGACTTTAAATTACAGCTTCTAGTAAGATCACGAGAGAATGTGCCGGAAAATCTGGAAGAACTTACACACACTGATTCTTGAGGAATTGGAAATTATTTTCTTAGATTTTATACGAAATCTTGTAGAAAGCAGACCTCGCAGATGCCCGGGACCAATAAGTGTTACAGGAGGACCTACAAAATATTAGTTTGTGTTTTTTGTGTTGCATTTGTTCTTAATTATTGTAATGTTTTGGTTGATTTTCTTTGCTTAGCTATCGGAACAACGTTTTGCCATATTAATCTTAGTCACCCAGTGTACATAATTATGTTTAAAAATGCATTTTTTTGCGCACTCTTTATATATAAATACAAAAACGAGAGCATAAATGTTAATATGAATCTAACGGGTACCGTACTTCATCCTTTTGCGGACATGCCCAGGATTTCTTTTCTTAATTTAAATAATATGAAAGTTAAGCTTACTTATTGGTACCCTTTAGGAATAATGTAATTCCTTGCCGGCTTTTGGTATGAACAGTACTTTCATCTACCTCCAAACCTTCGAAAAAAAGACAATGACTATAAAGAAATGTTTATAAACAAAACCAAGTAAATAAAAATTAATTGGTATATGAAGTGCCGAAATAAATTGTTCACTGGGTGGCTGAAGACTATGGCTGATCAATCTAGGATAGAGGTGGGTTGCGATTTCACGAACTGTGATTTTGTCATTGTTACTTGAGTGTCACAGTCATGACTTCCTCCAGTTCTAGAAAAATAGCAGTGACATTCTCTCACTATTGCGTTGATCGTTGGAGTTCACCTCTCAACAACTGTTCATCGCGGCGCGAATGTCGCGATACTTGCGATCGCAAACGCAAATTGCGATTTTGTAGGATGTCACGGGTCACGAAGAATGGGCTTAGGCGAGAGTCGGCATTGGCGCGAAATAGCTTTTTTGGTTAGATTCATTTAAAAATTATTTTATTTATTATATAATAGTCTTGCAACATACACTTTTTGTAATTATAATGTTTATATTGTGAAAGACCAAACGGGTTTTGATTTTCCCACCTGGTCTGAACTCTGAAAAATGTATTAATGTAACATTGTAATGGTAAAAATGTTGGATTTAGTGCTTTACCATAATGAGTAATACAGAAGAAAAAAGCTTTGACTAATGCCTAGCATTTAATGTATTGTATATTTTATGTTAGTTTGTATATAAAGTAAAATAATAATAAATATTGCAAGTATTTATTAAATTAAACAAATGCAACATAACAAAAATTTAAACAAACACAAAATAATAGCAAAATGTTTAATATAACATAATAATATGCCTTAAAATCAAATGAGATCTATAATAATGAGAGGTAGTTTGGTAGTTAGAAAATAATTTACAATTTCTTTCAGCTTTTGGATAGACTTACATGCTGCGAGATTATCTGTTATATATGTATAAAATTTAAAAGTTATCAGGCCAATGTAGAAACTTATGAAAAAGAATATTAATATTACAGCTTTAAAAATATTTTTTAACTTAATAATACTGTAAATGCAGATTTCCTTGTGAATATAAATATTGATTTAACAAAAAAAAATCTAATTTTAACATTCAGAAATCTTTATTAATATTTAAAAACATGATTCGCAGGACTTTGTTCGAACGTCTTTCCGAAATCAGTTGCCCTGATTTGGAAAACACTGTCTCACAGGGCACCGACCGCGACGTTGCCACAGTCCCGAAATGTTCTCGCACTACTCTGGACAAATATGGGTCATTGTAAGAATGGCTTTTCCACCATTTTAGTGGTTCTTTATTTTTATCAAGAAGATCTTCTTCTAGATAACGTTGTACTTTAATTATGGCTCTTGAAGTTGAAGATATTAAGGAAGTGGTTGATTTTGAAGCAGCCTTTTTTGCAAATTGTCCCCATACTGAAAATTTTGAAACGTGAGTGTCTTCAAAGTTGACAGGATTACTCGTAGAAGCAAGATTGTATTTTGTGTTTGAGTTAATGCTCTCATTAATTTTGCTGGACACCAGATTTGTTACATTTGTGCTCTTTCGACAATACTTTCACGAGAAAACCCAACATTATTAAAACGTGGGTCTAAGAAAGTAGATACCAATAATGTTTTGGAATTTTCGAAGTCACCTATACGATTAGAAATACGCTGTAAAAACAGCTTGACGACGTTCTGAATTAGAATGGGAAAAGTTTCCGTTTGTATTTGTTTGTAAATATTGTCGAGACTTTTTCCAGAATTATAACTGAGGATAATGTTACATACTTCTGGCCACTAATTATCTTCGTTATTTCTCCCAGTGGCTTTAAAACCTTTTTTAAAGGAGTCAGAAACTGCCATTCTTCAACACTTATAATAGGAAGATTGGTATTAATTAGTAGAGGCCTTGTTGTTCGTATCGCTTCTTCCATCTCCAAAAAACGGTCGACCATATAATAAGTGGAATTCCACCTCGTTGTCACGTCCTGTAAAAGTTTTTTTTAGCTCTTTTCCAGATACTTTTGAATATCAACTAACTTTGCAGTAGCAGTAGTACTGCATTTAAAATGACCTACTAATGAGCGTACTTTAATTATAATAGGTTTCACTAATTTTAAACAGTCTTGCTCTATTAGATTTACAGTATGGCCAAAACAACCAACCTTTTTCGATTTAAGATCGTCTTTAAATGCGTTTTTAATATTGGCTGCATTATCTGATATCGCCAAAAAATCCTATTCTCTAAACCCCACAAACTCACTATTCGACTTAGGTCTAAAGCTAAATTTTTACTTGTATGTCCTTCCGAAAGCAGACAACATTCCAACAAGATTGACTTAACCTTAAAATGTTCATCGATAAAATGAATAGTCACTGCCATATAACTTTCTATTTTTATTGAGGTCCAACAATTCGTTGTTAATGTAACACTCTGTACATTTTCAACAATGTCTTGGACGCTCCTATACTTCTCTCTTCATATATAGAGTGTAATAGTGTGTTAGATATATGTTTCCTGCTTGGCAGTTGATATGAGTCGTTCAGGATACTTACAAATTTTCTAAAGCCCCTCTCTTCTACTACACTAAATGGTTGTAAGTCCTACACAAAAAGTTCTATTAAACGATTATCCATTTTTGTTTTCGTATGTACACGAATTTTTTTGAATGGTAGGAAAGTACTGATTGCTTCTCTTTTTGGATTACTTGTGGTTCTTGTGATACCTGCATAAAAGAAGTAGATGGCTCGGAAGGGGTATGCTGTGAGGACTCTCCATTTCGGTATTAATGTTTTTCTTCAAATATTTTGAATTGGTGTTCAAAACAATCAATGGATGCTTATATGCTCATACGTGTTTTTAAATTGGTAGTTGAAGTACTGTAACTAATAGTTTGCTTGCAGATATTGCACATAGCTTTCATGTCATTTTGTGGGGTAAAGAACCTCCATAAGGGTGACGTCTTCCTTTTATCCATACTCACTTATTCACTTATACAACGAAATATACAAATTAATAAACAAGCGTTTTATTTTATATTCAGAACAATAAAAATACAAAGAAGAAACAGGTTATAAAAATACAACTAAAACACCGCAATATCAAACTGTAAACCGGTGAATCCGAGCCGATCAGCCCTGTCTTCCAGTTTATAAAAGGGTACCACGTCGCAAATTCGAGATAAGGCACCGAAACCAATAAACCAGCACCTCAAATATGTTTAATAATAAATTATGAATTTTATCTAACCAAATAAGAATAAAGTAATATTTATATACATATAAGCATTTTTAAACATCATAATATAATAATGATAAGCAATATAAAATATATTAATTACATGCGTTAGATATTTATTCTGACAAGAATAAGCTTAGATTGCAATGGCACATTTGAACCTTTTTTAAACATTTGCATTTCACATATCGACGCTATAGGATAACGCCCCGTTCTCCTGCGTTCGTATCGGTGACCATGACTACGCGACGTACGACGGAATTTGCGATTTTCTAAACTGCTGCAAAATGTCACTGCTATTTTGTAACTGCTACAGACCTGGAACAGTCACGTATTTCACTGCAACAGCAAAGTCACAGTTTGGCCCATCTCTAGTCTAGGATATTATCCTAAGCGCAAAATTAACGCTAACACGCCTTTGTCTTTTAAATGATATATGCAATATTTGCAAATATTCACGAACAGCTAAGTCTAGACCGCCGCAATGTCTTAAGTTTGTTTGTGTTTGTCAGTTTTCCGTTAAATGTAGATTTATAAATGCTTTTCTTTGATGTACCAATAATCAGTCAGGTGAATTCCTCGCGGCTTGAAAAGTCGTGTTTGCGCGCGAGCATCAATGTTGACAAATAACTATGTGTTAAGACGTCTGGAACTAGATGTACTCGAACATTTGCAAAGGTTGCAGGTTAAGATGCTAAAAACTATACCCTATTTTGATATCATAATCATTAGTAGTTGCTATAATGCATTAATAAGAGTAAAAAATTATTGCGTAACGTCCGTGTAAACTCACCAATACAAGCGAACGGCAGCCAGCCTTCTTCCAGAGAGCTATGTTGGTTGCAGGTTCTCGGGAAATTAAAATAGACGCCACCTAATTGACTGTGAGTCAGTTAGGAGGAAATCTATATTGATATTTAAATGCTGATGAAATAGAGAATTGGAGGGCTTTTCGATAAAACAGTGCAGACTGTTACAATTTGACAAAATTATATCCTGGCATGAAAAAGCAGACATTGTGAAAGAGGACTGGATGCTAAAAAATAAGAAACCAAAAAAGCTAAATATACTTAACAAAATGTAATTTATTGAATTATGAATAAAACATACTGAGGTATGTAAGATGCAATCTACATAAACGTCTTGATATTTTAAAGTTTATATTTACCTGCAATGTTATAATGTTCAATTTCGTTTCAGATTACTAATGGACTTAAAATAATGAAAAACCATCAGCAAAATGTCCGTTTAACATTCCATATAAAGCAAACATAAAAAGGAAAGGCAGCATTGATAAATGATAAACCAAGAGCTATGTAAGCTGAAGCTTTCTACTAGTTCAAATGTAAATATGTTGAATTGATATTGTACAAAAAAGAAGAAGAACAAAATATTGTATTGTATATGAAAACGTTGTTATTTTCACCAATAAAGAAGGCCAGTATATTATTAACTAAAACTGATTATACATTTAAAATGTGTCATTTTCAATAGTATCACCCCATTAATATAGACTCTATTAACTTTCTTCTATGAAGTGCATGATATGTAAATATAGAAAAATCTAACTCGTAGAGTTATTCGACAGGATGGTGATGGAACAGTCTGTGAAAATCAGGAACTAGATAACTAGCCAAATTTTGTAATTACCTCAGTGTTACTATACACTAAACTACTATACGTAAATTTGCAAATGTTATAAAATTACCAGTAACATAGGGTCACTCTTAGTTACCTGCAATTTTGTAACGAAAACGTAAATCCAAAAATCTACCGCAACAAGCAGTCTAATCTTTCTGACACGGCTGATAGGTTTAACAAATCAAGCGGAAACTTGAGCAAACTGTTCGGAATTTCCATTTTTATTTTTACACACAAAAGCACAACATTGTGAAGGCGTTCCGTCTTATTCCGCAGATGGCAGAATCCGTGGCCGCTTCACTGAATTTGCATTTTTAGCATTATCCAGATCGTTACGATATGAGAAAATATACAGAAATATTGGGACCAGCGCGGTGTAGTGCTATATAGAATATTATTTTTAAATTGGTTTTCTCCTGAAATATAAATTTCCTACGTAAAATATGTTTTCTGAATATTGCTATAAGAAAAATTTAAAAATTCTGTAAAAGTAGCAAAAACTAAATACTTTTTAAAATATATATAACTGAATTTATCGGTCTTGTAATCCTAAAGTTTCATGTGAACAAGATGAAAAGATGTGAATTTATTGATTATGTAAACGAATAATTTGAGGACTAAGAAATACAGAAACTACAACTAAAAATGCTTTTTAATCGGCTTAAAAAGGGATAAGTAAGGGAAAGTATTGCAATCGTAAAAAAATCACCCTCCAAGATTTTTCCGATCTTCACGGTCCCTAGATGCAGAGAAGCATATTGTCTGTCTGTTCGAGGCATAGCTAAGTCCGATTGACTTCAAATTTTGGTAAAAAATCCAATAAGGCGAAACAGTGCAGAAGCAGCCAAATGAAATGTTACAAAAAATGTTATTAAAAAACTACTTATCCCATGTATCTCAAATTTTGCACGAACTTCAAGTTTAAAGTTGGAATCGACTGGTAACATTTTGGTACGAATCCAAGACGGCGGAGCAAAATGGCGGATTAATAAATTATTTAAAAATTCAGTTTGAAAAAACTGCTTAATGGTTTGATTTCAAATTGTGTGACAAAACAAATTATGGTATAGAGATCTAGTAGTAAAATAGTGGTAATAATTCTAGATAGCCGAATAAAACGGAGGCCAAAAAAATGTTTGCATCCTGAAAAAATCACCTTCTCAGTTTTTACATATCCTCACATTTTACCGTCCCTAGATGCCAGTGAATTATTAATTCCGTCGGTCTAAAGCTTAAAGACTACTTATCAGATTGACTTCAAATTTTGATCAAAAAGTAAACATCGTATGGGGATGACCTAATATTTTGGTAAACATCCAATATGGCGAAACAAAATGGAGGCATAGTGAAATGTTAAAAAAAATAATATTTAAACACTTACTTATCCAATTTATCTCAAATTTTGGATAAACATCAAAGTATTATGTTGGATTCAACTGGTAAAATTGTATTAAATAAAACACAAAATCTTGGTTTCAGTCAAAACAAATATTTTTAAAAAACCTGGGATCATCAACAAAGCCCATGTTACATCTTAGACGTAAATCGTGAAAAAAATCACCCTTTCAGGTTTTACATATCTTCATAAAATATGTTTTATTAATTCCGTAGATCAGTCTGACGGTCAGTCTGTCTGCCTGTGAGTTCGCGGCATAGTTTAAAAACAACTTACCAGATCGACTTAAAATTTTAGTCAAAAATTATGGGTCATATGGGGATGACCTGGTAATATTTTGGTAAAAATCTAATATGGCAGAACAATATTAAAAAACTTATTACTAAAAAAACTAATTAACCAATTTACCTAAAATTTTTCACAAAAATCAAGTGTTACATAAGAATGAACTGGTAACATTTTGATATGAATCCAAGATAGCAAAACAAAATAGCGGCCTAATAAAATATTTAAAAAATCAGCCTGAAAATACCACTTATTAAATTGATTTAAATTTTTTGTGCAAGAATTAAGTGTGCTATAGAGATAAACTGGTAAATTTGTGGTACGAATTTAAGATGGCGAAACAAAATGGCGGCTAAATAAAATTTTTAAGAAATCAACGTAAAAAAATCTTGTTCAATTGATTTTAAATTTTGCAGAAAAATTAAATGTGAAAATGAGATAAACTGGTACAAACTCAACACGACGTAGCAAAATGGGGGTATGTGTCAATGCAAAAACTACTTATGGAATTTATTTTAAATTATACCCAAAAGTCAAGTATGTCATACGTAGAAAGAAACTGGTAAAATATTGGTAGGAATCAAATATGATACAGTCGTATGCGGTCTTATCGTGCGGGTCCAAAGGTCACCTACATTATGAATCAAATCAGAAAACACAGTGAATACCAAAACGTTGTCTGATATCTGTCTTTTATCGAGCTATTAAACCTCGATGGGTTATTTACAAATATACAGGGAGAAAGAAAATAGTTTTTTTTATATTATATTACGCAATATTATTATGATTATTATTTTATATATTAAATGCCGAGGGACTAAATAAGAAAATTCGCTAAATATGTATTTGGTTAAAATTTTTTGACTGGCAAAAACAAAAATACACAAAATGGCAAGCGCCTTAATAAAGTCGGAAGGCGGTTCGAATCAGTGGAACGATCAGGATATGTTAACAGGATTCAATCACCAAAAATTATGAGCCCCGCTTGACCTAAAAATCTGACCACTTATACAGTGTCATTTATTTAAATGCGGGCCACGCCTGTGCAAAGAAAACTTGTTTTTTTGTATTGTGATTTATTTTGCAAAAATATTATACACTTTTGTTAAAAACACAAGACAATTAGTTATTACTTCCCTGGTGAGATTTTTTCAGATCTTTCTGTTTAAGGGTCGCTAGATGCCGGAAAACATGTTTTCTCAATTCCGTCTGTCTGTAGGTATGTCTGCCTGTCAGTCTGTCTGTTCGCGGCATAGCTAAAAAACTACTTATCCGATATTTTCAAACTTCAGTCCAAAATTAAGGGCCATGCATGCGAAAAATACAAATATATATATATATATATATATATATATATATATATATATATATATATATATATATATATATATATATATATATATATATATATATATATATATATATATATATATATATATATATATATATATATATATATATATATATGTATTTTTCCTCAGCCCCGAGTTTCTGGTAAAGAGATTTTACCGATTTTTATATATCAAAGTTTGTCTTATATTTATTAAAAAAATTTACTTATTTTAAACACTCTCATTAAAATTGGAACAAGTATTCTATGTAAAGCAAAAAAATGGTGTCAAATCTAATAAAAAAAAATTTCAATTAAAATTCACTGGTTAATATCCAGGAGCCAGTTGGCAATAGCTCTGAGAATCGGTATAAGGAATGTACAGAAACTTGTGCATGAAAAAAAAACATAATTTACTTCCGAAAAAGATCAAGAAATGTACACGAAAAAATCCAAAGGCAAAAGACTTAAGTTACAATGCAAAAATAACTATTCATAACGCAATTTATGATTTATACACGTCAAACCCTAATATAATCCTTCAGAAACTTTTTAATAATATAGACTACAAAATATCATCATCACTTAAAAAGTCCTTATGTTCTGAGTCGTCCTCAAATGGAGCAATGATCATTAGTGCTATTTCGACATCTAGAACTCGTTCTCGATTCCACCAATCTCATATTAATTTCTCCGTATGTTCCACAGATTTCTTCCAGTACTCCGGCGTAATATAATTTAATGAGTCTTGCCAAACAATTTGCACTTCATCTTATCTAAGACCACGTGTAACACGTGTTTTTCGTAATATGATTTTGCCACAGCCCATATTAATTCTATTGCTATGGCGGCAGTCGTAAAATCTCATGTCCATCTTCCCGTAATATTTCATCTACGGCATATATTGTTTGTTTTTTTAATAGATTTTGCCATTAAAAGAAGTTCTAGTTTCAGCATATTGGGTAAAGGATTTTGTTTTTGTTTTATTAGCCAATCATAAATATCACTTTTCTTCCAGAATGAGGTAGGTTGTTTATTTAAGATTCTTGAATGATAAGATGCATTGTCCAGGATGATTAAAGATGAAGCATCTAAATTTGGAATCAGTTGTTCTTTTAACCACTTTTTAAACAGTTCACAGTTCATATTATCACTTAGTCTACATTTTTGGATGTTGAAGAAAACAGTAAACTTGCACCTGGGACAAATCCTGTTGAAGAACCTGCTTGCAAAATGATGAACCGTTTTCCCGTCCCACATCCCTTTTTTCTCTTGACACTTTTTACAGACTCGTCCTGCCAAGATTTCGAACCACTTCATTAGAAAATATCCAAGTCTCGTCTAAAAATACCACTTTTCTAAATTTTGAATTAATATTTTCCGTGTATTTCTTTAAAAACTGGATACGCTGACTTGCTATATGTGGCAACTCGCATAAAAATCTTCGATTACAGTCCTTTTTATATCGACAACCCAACATTTTTATTAATTTTAACAACAATTTTAGTCCAATTTCCAATATGCCTCGACTTTTTAAAGCTTCTTTTAAAACTTGAAGGGTTACATTAGGTTTTGATGTGTACAAATCGTAAATTGCATAACGAACATCCATTTTTACATTGTTACTTAAGTCTTCTATCTTTGGCTTTTTTCGTGTACATTTCTTAATCTTCTTCGGTAGTAAATAATACTTTTTTTCATGCACTATTTTCTGCACAGTCCTTGTACCGATTCCCAGAGCTTTTGCTACTGTCTCCTGGATATTGGCCGGTGAATTTTCATTTTCGTAATATTTCATTAGATTTAATACCATTTTTTTCGCTTGTGGATGTGAAAAACCCGACAATTGTTTTCTATTACTAATTTTGTCACTGACTTTAAAGTGACATCGCTCAAAGATTTTTGTAACTGCTGGTATTTAAATGTTTATCCTCTTTTTTCATATGAAAATATCATAGGTCTATCTAATTCATCTTCCGGATTTTATGCGGAGGATATAGTTACAACTTAAAAAGTTTGTTGTTTATAACACTGCTTTTGACTATAGTACAAAATGACGCCCAGTAAGAATGTTTGAAAATACAGTATATGTAACACACATATTCCGTGACTATGTACTGAACTAAATTGGGCAAAACTTATTCCTAACAAACGGAAAAAAAGTGATAACGTTCCGGGTAAAGGAAATTTACCGATTTTTTACGTATGTACACCGATTAGTCTGGAATGATTTGGCTAATTTGAATGATTGTTTTTAACGCTGGGTTAGTCCCATAGTAAAAATAATATAATGAAATAAAAGAAGACTGAATAGCACTATTTTCAATATTTCTCCGCAAAAGAATTTCCTCGATCATTTTGAAATGGTTAATTTTTTTCCTTTAAAGTTGGCTAATAAAGGGTAATTAACAACCATCTTTGGTTAATAAGTGAAGTGTATGACAGGGAAGACGTATGTTAGGAAAAAGATATAAGTTTTCTGAAAATATCATGTTTCGTGTAGTTTTAGAATTTTTAGGGGCACGAAGTTCAATTTTCTATGCAAGTGTAGTGCCAGGATGGTACCATAGTGAGAACTAAAAAAAAAAATTGCGGAACGGCATATTTTGATTTTAATTACCCAAATAAGTAATTTGGGCATACCTTGAGGTACACCCTTCGATTTGAAAAGGCAATATTTTTTCTTGTCAGATTATTTCAGTAGGTAATAATAATAATAATAACAACAATAATATTAATTCATTCATTAGAGCCGACATTGTTGGAGACGGAAGTTGTCTGTTCCGATCAGTCAGCCTACACACATACGGCCATCAAAACATTAATGCCAAACTTCAATAAAATACTTACGAAAAAACCAGTCGGAGCTTCAGTAAGTTTTGTTATTTCACGACGACGACATGAAGGACTTTAACGACTATTATAAGATCATGAGCGAAACCACTACATACGGAACGAGCCTAGAAATACTTGCTCTCTCGGAAACCCAGAAGCACATCTTCCATATTTTCTCAAAATCAAGAACAACAAGAACAAAACAGATGTGCATTAAAGAAAGACCAACAATAATAGGCAAACAAACACACAATAAAATGATCTACCTTCTACTAACAGGCGACCCAATGTCGGACACTGAGCATCTAACACCATAAAACATCAACCCAAATAACAAAGCATCAGGCGAGCAGCGAAACGGTCGAGGACGCTGCGGGAAAGGACCGAAACGATCACGACCAAGCAAAGGAAAATTGACCTTCCAAAAGTGTTTTGCCGACTAAGCTGGCACCCACCAAGGCCGGAAATGCAGGGCAACGCATGAGCCGCATTACAGAATCGAGCAAACCGATCATACGCTGCCCAAATGGATATACAAATACATCTGACACAGATGCTAGCCAAACACAACAACTTGAGCCCATTACATCAGCGGATATATCGCAACGACTACTTGCAACTACCAAGGCAGGTAAACCAAGGAAGAGGTTAAAATGTACAGATGAAATGAATCAAACGGTGATCCATTCCTACTACACCACTACCAAACTTAAGATAATTTCATCAGGATACAGACATAAACTGCATACATTTTTCATAGCACAATATCCAGAATACAAATCACTTATCACAGAACGGTGAGTAATAGATCAAAAGAGAGTCATTATTAAGACCAGTAAGGTCACTCCCCTCTCATTGCGAAACATCAAAACTATGGTAGCTGCTGAACTAAACATTCATCAACTAAACATTGAGGACAGTGGGGCTGATGCCGAACCAATTCCACATACAAACCAGCCCAAGGTGCGAAGCTCCCAGCAACAACCTACGACAGATTACAAGCACCGTACAGCGCACAGGACAACAGAATCATTCATCAAGCACCATACACACACATAGCTACACAATAGCTACACCTCGGACCGTCCCTCATACAAGCAATCAAAGTAGAAATGGACTCACTTCAAAACAAATAGTCAGGCTGCGATCCTACAACAAGAGATCCTATTTCTCGTGTAATCTTTAAACGGGACACACCTAAAATCCTAAAGACCATCAACGAACACATAATCCCCGAGTACATAACGATTGCGAGCACAATTGAGGACATACAGTGATCTACGCAGCAGCTATAACCACGATACTACAGAACAATCAGAAACTCCCGCCTCGACATAGAAACACCAATAACATAAAATGAAAATTTAAATGGCAGATAAGGATCGAAAACAAAATTAACAAAATTAGAAAAGAATTGGGACATCTTATCCAATTCATGAACGGCAACAAGTCAAAACGTATCACACAAAGTGTAGAGAAAATCAATCAAAATCAAATCTTCATCTCTTGATCACACGCTTACAGAAATCCTTGACACTCTGAAGAAAAATTATCCGTGTATGCCGCAAGACTCCGAAGATACAAAGAGTCAAATGAAAGAAAGGACGCTAACAACCTGTTTCGAAGAAGCGAAAAACATTTGTACAAAAAATCATGAGCAATTAAGAGGCACGAGTAATAGAACCACCGACCAAACAAGAGATCACAGAATACTGGAAAAACTTTTGGTCAGAACCAAAAATACAGAATAATAACGCTTTATGGATTAAAGCGGAAGAAGACAGACACAAGTGCTTGGAGGAACTTTGCAATGAATATACAAGAAGTTGCAGAAACAATCAAATACGCACATAACTGGAAATGTCCTGGAATAGACATAACTTCTAGTACAAACAGTTTACCTCCACACATGACGCTCTTACTCGCTAAATTAATGACATTATTTTAAAACCTAGCACATTAACCAGTTTTCTCACCCCAGGAATAATATACCATAAACCCAAAAACTCAGACTCTAAGAACCCAACAAACTACTGATCCATTACATGCCTTCCAACCGTATATAAGATCCTCACAGCCGCAAATACCAGGAAAATAGAACAACATCTAGCACACAAAAACATTCTAACGGAAGAGCAAAACGGCTGCAGGAAAAACAGCCGAGGATGCAAGGAGCAACTAATTATAGACAACGTCATCATGAAACAAATCAGGAAAAATTATAGAAACCTTCATACTAGTTACATAGATTATTAAAAAGCCTTTGATTCGATACCCTACAGTTGGCTAAGAGTGCTAGGATTATACAAAGTCAATAAAAACATCAGGCAATTTCTTACGCAAATCATGAGTACGTGAAAAATTAAAATCAACCTGAGAAGACAAAAAGAACACATCGAAACAGAAGAGATCTACATCAGACGAGGTATATTCCAGAGATATTCACTCAGCGCTTTGTGGTTGAGCCTATGTCGCAATCCACCCTCAAACACAATAAATAACACAAACTTCGGATTCCAAATTAAAAAACAAAAAATAACCTACACAAAATAAACCATCTCTTGTACATGGATGACATAAAATTATACGCAAGCACAAAGGCACAGCTGAGGGAACTCCTTAAAATCACAGAAACGTTTACCCTGGACATGAAATTTGGTATAAGTAAATGCTAGCTACTTCATATCAACAAGGGACAGTGGACTCTACGACGGAAATAATCATCAATGGAACTATAGATAACATGCTCAAAGAAAAAACATACAGATACCTAGGCTTCCATCAGAGCACCAAAATTAACCATACTCCTATCAAATCAGAGCTCAAAACGGAATTTAAAACCAGACTCACAAAATCACTAAAAACAAAACTGAATTCCAGAAATCCAACGAAACCTATACCATACCTATTCTTACGTATTCGTTTGGTATCATTAAATGGTCACACACAGACATAGAAAACATTTACATTCTCATACGCACTGAATTCACTAAACACAGGAAGTTACATCCCAACGCATGCAAGCAAAGACTCACCATCGAGAGAAAAGAAGGAGGGAGTGGAATTATAGATATACAATCGCTCAAATTTACGAACTCAGAAAATTCTTCCACAAGAGGCAAACTAACTTCCACAAGGCAATAATGAAAGCAGGCAAGAATTAGACGCCGCTCGACCTGTCTCAAACGAGCCATACGTCAGACGCACACAGTCACATCACGACTAGGAATGATGAACACCTGGTCTGAAAAAACACTTCACTGAAGACACAGATACCACATAAAGCAGGACCACATACATAAAAAGCTTTCATATACGTGGTTGCAAGAAGGGCAGCTCTTCCCCGAAGCAGAAGGCTTCCTGCTTGCCATCCAGGACAAAGTCATAGCAACCAGAAACTACAGAAAGCATATCATCAAGGACACAACTACTGAAGATGACATGTGCAGGAGATGTCACCAGCAGAGAGAAACGATCGATCACATAACGAGTGGATGTTGAATAATGGTCGAAATGTCGGTGAATCAGCAGCGAAGGATTAGCCAGAACATACTAACTAACGGAGAACACAGACCTTTACTACCATTATACACTAACATCCATACTTAGAAACAAAGACTACAAGCTCTACTGGGATATTGACATCCACACAGATAAAACGATCCCCGCAAACAGACACGATATCACATTTCAATCCAAAAAAGGGAAGATCACTTATTTAATTGACATGGCTGTTCCCAAAGACGAGAACATCCAAGCGAAATACAGTGAGAAGATCGCCAAATACACCGACTTGGCGATGGGAGTAAAAAGGCTGTGGAAACAGGAAAGGGTCATCATTGTTCCTCTCGTCATATCAGTAACAGGTCTCACCTCAACAACGTTTACACCCCATTTGGCTCAAATAGGTCAATTCGAAAACATGTAGCATCGTTAGATCATTTCTTAATATACAATAGTTGTTTTTTTTTTCGTTTCATTTTTTTGTTTTTTTAATTTTTTTTGTACTGACTTGGTATGTTCCCGACAGTATAAAATACAACCACAGGAATACTGTGAGACAACAAGTCGAAATAACAATAATAATAATAACGTCATATCAGTAACAGGCATCACCCCAACAACGTTTACAACGCATTTGGCTCAATTAGGACTTAATACAGACATTCACAGGAACATCCAGAAATCGGTCATTTTGAAAACTTGTAGCATCGTTAGATCATTTCTTAATACAAAATAGTTGATTTTTTTCCTTTTCTTTTTTTCTGACCTGGTATAATCCCGTCAGTATAAAATATAACCACATGAATAGTGTGAGACAACAAAAAATAATAATAATACTGTATTTACATTAAGTTAATACATGTATATATGATGCTTTCTTAGATATAATACCTATATGTTAGTAAATTTAACTACCTATAAAGTCTCTAGCGACTTGTAGTACACTTTCTTACAATAAGTTCCTTTTGTTTAAACGTGTTAATGTTGTATACTCTTATAGTAATATAACTAAGTCTATATAATTAATAAACAACCTAATATTCATTTTATTTAATAATAAAAAATGAGCGCATGTATATTATAGTATTTTTGGCCATTAAGAGATATGCATTATTTGAACCATCACTTTTATTAGTAAATATAAACGAAAAACCAGTCTCTTCAAGATTTTTTAATACAAATAAAAGAGGACCATAAAAATAATTAAAGTACTTTGAGTTTATTCTGGACACAAAGCAATACTTATATAAGTGACGGGTCATGAGGAGGGGATGAAAAAGGGACGTGATTGGAAATATTATGGTTTTGGTGGCTTTTAGGGGTGCTAACATTTTAATTTTTGACATATTGGTGTGATGGTCTGATTATACATAACTTTATCTTGTTCAGGAGGGATAAAATTTTAACCTTGGTTCATAAAGTCAAGTATTTAAAAAGGATTATTATAATAAACAAATTTCTTTATTTCAAGTGGAACTGTAAACTGTAAAACTGTCATAATAAGGAGTTTTCGCATCGAAATGCAGTAAAAAAGTCGAATTATTGTTGTTTTTTTTAAAGAAAAAGTTGTTCATCTATTTATTTTTTCTTTTAAAATAGTTGAAAAATGACAAACTTTATATTTTATTTTCAATAATTATCAAATTCCGTGGGTACAGTTGTTTATAAAACCCGACAATTTATTTTTATGTTTGCCTAATTATTTTTTTTATGTATCCAAACGTTCCTTGGGTAGTCCACATGTTGAGATATGTAATTTTCTTAAATATTTGTTTCAATCAATTTAAAGTTAGATGTTTTAATTCGATTGAAAAAAAAATTCTTTACTTTTCTAAACGCGACAAAAGGAATATCGTATTGTTTTTTAAGTTTTTAAGGTCAGGTTTAGTTTTCTTTGCGAAATTTTAATAAATGTAATTAAATAAAATTAAAAAGTCAGATTTACCTCAAACTATAAAATATAATAATATATAAATATAATAATAAGTTACGTTAGTATCTATTTCTAATGTGAAATTAAATGCACCGGCAACCTAGAGCCGCCAGGTCTGTGAGAATTTAGCACTTTTTAAAAAAATTCCTGTTGGATCTGGTTTATATTTCTAGCCAGTATTATAATAAACCTTCGATATATGTTAGATGACAATTCTAAAAATATTTTAATTAAAAATTTGCGCTAGCCTTTCAAAAATAAGGGAAATTGCTGTAGCAATAAAACGCTTTTAGTGAATATGTGCTACCTATATCACAAAAAGAGGAAAAATAACTGTAATTTCAAACCTTTTTGTAACTGACATCCTAACCGAAAAAAATAATTGGCAAATGTATTTTAATGCGAATATATGAACTCCAAAATATAGAAAAATATTGTTTTCGTTCAGTTATTTTATTATATCTTTAAACTGAAAAAAAACTACTAGTCACAAATCAGATCAAAAGTTAACGTGGGATTTACCGCCATTTTCCATTAAAATATTACATTAAAAACAACAAATGCTCCGAAATATATGTAGACTCGTTTCTATTTCTCTATACGAAAACGGTGTACCACATTGCTAAAATGTAGATTTTACCATCTGCAAAACAAAATGCAAGGTTTTTAAAATGTCACGCCTCCGTGTTTTGACATAAAAGGGGGATATCTGGATAATTTGGTTAAATAGTTTATGTGGAAGTACGATAGCAAAACTACAAATAATGCTTATTCATGAAGCAAAGCGAGTAACTCAATCAGAAACAACAATTTTCGTTTCCAAGATGTTCAGTTTCCTCCATCAATTTTCAACCTAACCACTTGATAAGTACCAAGCAACGTGAAATTCTCGTTAATATAACACTGCGATTATCAAAGAATTAGATAATAACTTGCTTTCTAAATAAGAAAATAAAAAAAAAATAGAAGTTGTGTGTTTAGCAGTTTTGTTCTAAGGTATTTACCATTCTCATACGTATTTATACCAGGTGTTCATGAACATTGGGTAGACGTCGCTATTGTTTTACCTTTTAAGAAACTCTATTGAGTAGTAATGACAGGAATTTAAAATGGAAGCAGTACTTATTTTATCAGAAGTTCTATTAAATTTTAAACTTACTGCTTACTTTACCCAATTGTTTCTTTTTATCAGATCATCGCGTTTCGGTGTCCTTAAATAACGAAAGACGTGTTTTCTCAATTCCGTCGGTCTATCTGTCTGTCAGTTCACGGCGTAGCTAAAAACAACTTAACCGATTGATTTCAAATTTTGGTCAAAAATTATGGGTCATATGGTAACATCTTGATAAAAATCCAATATGGCGAAACAAAATGGCGGCATAGTGAAATGTTAAAAAAATTATTATTAAAAAACTGCTCATCCAATTTATCTCAAATTTTGGAAAAACATTAAGGTATTATGTTGAAATTAACTGGTAATATTTTGGTACGAATCCAAGATGGCGGAACAAAATGGCGGCTTAATCAAATATTTAAAAATTCAGCCTGAAAAAACTGCTTAATAGTTTGATTTCAAATTGTGTGCCATATGTAATTGTGGTATAGGGATCAACCAGTAAAACAGGGGTACTAATATAAGATGGCAGAACCTCTCAGCTTTTACACATCTTCACATTTTTCCCTAGATACCAAAAACATGTTTTATGAATTCTATTGGTCCTTCTGTCAATCTGTCTGTCAGTGTGAGACATAGCTTAAATACTGACCCAATTGACTTAAATTGTTCAATCCTTAGGACACATGTTATCAATCTTTACCTATTCCATTGGTCCGCAGATCTTTCTCAGATATAAAGTTTTTGAATGGTTTTTGTTAACGATCCTCTTGTTGTTATGTTAGAGAGGTATATTATTGGGGGTTAGGATCCAGTAAAAAAAAACAACAAAAGTGTTTTTAAATTGTCGGCGTTTCGCAAATTTATTATTGCATTCTCAGAACATATATATAGATTTTATATCCAGCTTGAAACCCATATTAACAGTCTTTACCTACTGCGTTGGTTCGTAGATATTTCTCAGATATTAAGTTTCTAAATGGTTTTCGTTAACGTTGTTAGAGTGGGATATTATTTGGGGTTAGGAAATATTTGCGCACCAACGGAGTAGGTTAAGACTGATAATATGGGTTTCATGCAGGATATAAATTCTGTGTCCTGAGGATGCGACATTAAAGTTGCAAAAAGTTAAAAATTTTAAAAAGGGCTTTTGTTTTTTATTCTGGATCCTAACTCCAAACAAGACATCATTCTAACATAGCAACAAGAGGATCGTTAACGAAAGCCTTTTAGAAACTGGGAAATATCTGCGAACTAACGGAGTAGGTAAAGACTGATAATATGGGTTTCAATTTAAGATGGCGAAACAAAATGTGTAAAATCTATGTGTCCTGAGAATACAACAATAAAGTTCATTTAATTTAAGATGGCGAAACAAAAGGGCGGCCAAATAAAATTTTTGATTGGGGATAAACTGGTACGAATTCAACGACGTACTACAATGGTGGTATGGGTCAACGTAAAAACTACTTATTGAGTTTATTTCAAATTATGCCCAAAAGTCAAGTGTGGCGTAGGTGGAAAGAAAATGGTATAATAATGGTAGGATTCCAATATGATGGAACAAAATTGCGCTCAATACAATAAAAAGTATGTGTAATACATATATCTGTGACTATGTACTAAACTAAATTGGGTCACACTTCACTATCCCTAACAAATTGAAAAAATCATAATGAGGGAAGTTCCGGGTAAAGGAAATTTACCGATTTTTAGACATGTGACGCAAGTGACATTTTAATTCAAAATATCAGTTTTATTTGTTGATATTTCATTAGCCAGATAGGCATCATCAGACTTAGCCGCCATATGGTTTATGAATCAAAAGATGCTCTACTAATTAGAGTAAAGTTTTTAAAGACAATCTCTTAAATCCCCTTTTTTTAATTATGTTCAGTTGAAAAAATAACAGCAATTTTAATTTTAAACATCATTTCAACTAGTCTGTTTTTGTTATTTCTTAATTTAGTTCTACGTAATTAACCTTTCCATCTCTTCATCACAAGTTAATATTTCTATTAAAATTACAGCGAAAATTGACATGCTATTTTAATACTACCCAAATTGCGATAGAAATAAATCTGTTTTAGTGAGTAAGTTCTACCTATATCACAAACGGATGGAAAATTAGTGCAATTTTAAACATTTTTGTAGTTGACAGTCTAACCGAAAAAATAATTTTCAAATGTATTTCCCTGCAAATATTTAAATGCCAAAATATGGAAAAATATGTTTTTCATTCAGTTGTTTTATTAAAATATCTTTAACCTCAAATAAAAATAGCTACTACTCACAAATTAAATCAAATATTAATATTGGGTATATCTAATTTCCCAGAATAATTATAAGCTGAAATATTGCATGTACCCCTATTTTCCATAAAAATATTTTACTAGAAACAGCAAATGCTCAGAAATATATACAAAACTCTTACGCCTCGTTTCTATTCCTCCATACGAACGGTGTACCACATTGCTAAAATGTAGATTTTATATAGCGGCAAGAAATTCTGCCATCCGAAAAATAAAATGCAACGTTTTTAAAATGTCACGCCTCTATGTTTCGACATAAAAAGGGAATTTCCGGATGATTTGGTCAAATAGTTTATGTGGCAGTATGATAGCAAAACTACATGTAATGCGTATTCATAAGGCAAAGCGAGTCACTGATTCATAAACAAAAATATTCATCTCCATGATGTTTAGTTTCCTCAATCAATTTTCAACCTAGCCATTTGAAACGCCCCAAGGAAAGTGAAATGCTCGTTAATACAACACTGCAATTATCAAAGAATTATAAATAACTTGCCATCTAAATGAATAAATGAAAAAATATAAATTGTGTGTTTAGCAGTTTTATTCTAAGGTATTTACTATATTTCTACTTCATTATACCAGGTGTCCATGAACACTGGGTAGGCGTCGCCATTGTTCTACCTTTTAAGATACTGTATGTATAATTTAAATGGAAGCAGTACTTATTTAATTAGAAGTTCTATTACATTTTAAACGTTCCTTTTTAAAGATGTGGCGCGAGTGACATTTTAATTTAAAATGTCAGTGCTATTCGATTATATATTTTTAGCCTGACAGGCCCCATCATACTTAGCCGCCACAAGGTTTATGAATCAAAAAATACTCTATTATCTATAATAAAGGTTTTAAAGTCAAGTCAATGTCTTAAACTTTCTTTTTAAAATTATTTCTGTTGAAAAAATAAGAATGACTTTTCTATTTTTGTTATTTCTTAATTTAGTTCTATGTAATTTACCTTTCCATCGATTTATCACAACTTCATATTTCTATTAAAGCTACAGCCAAAATTGGCATGCTACTTTAATACTACCCAAAAAATACGAATAAAAGTCAAAAGCAAGCCATAAAATAAAAGAAATGTTGAAATACATTTAAGTTGTTTTAAGAGGTAATGTATTAAAGATCGCGGATTTTTTTTTTTTGAAACAATAATTAAATTAAGTTAATAGGGATGTTTAGAGAAGTACAGCGCCAATTTAGATGATCATGGCCCACTGATTTTCTTTATTAATTATTTCTGGAAACTGTTGGTGTATAGGGCCGCTGTGTATAAATAGATCAATAAAAACATTCGCAAAAACATTTATCCAATTTCCGAACGACAAAAAGCGAAGAAAGTTGTGGCCAAAGGTGGGATTCAAAGAAGCTTTCAAAAACGAGTAACGGTTTTGCATGCGAAGACCATTTTGTTGTAAGTATTTAAATAATTTTAATATAAATAAACACTTCAAAATAAAAAATTGATTTTTGTATATAGAGATTCAAAAGCCAACAGATGCTGTGAAATAGACATTAACTTGGCCATATTATAAGAAAGGAAATACCTTAAAATATATAATTTCATCTACGCCTGACGATATTATTATAGAAGTAATGGAGGGCGAACCTCAGATGCTGTTACACTAGAACAATCTGGAGATAAACTGCAAGCTGGAAGAGGTATAATGGCAGCAAGGTTTTGGGCACAACGAACTTTAATTATACAAAAAAAAAATGCTCTTTAGTGAGACCACCAAGTGGGAGTGCTGATCAAAAACTATATAGATCCGAAGTACTTAAAACAAAACGTATTGCTAGCTCAGTGGCGTAGCTACTACATACTCGCTAGCCTCCGCACCATAATGGGGGCCCACTAGAGCTGTGTAGTTCGCGAATACATTACGTTGTTCGCTCGTTGCTGCAATGATTGAAACGAACTTAACCAACCAATGCGACAGTGACCGAAAGCCATGATTGCATTCTCGCTCGCCTCCCGCCTCCGTCTGCGCTCGACCTACGCCGATTTATCGCAAAGCTCGCGAGCTCGTGCTCGGTCAAACGTTCTGTTTGCTTTGCAAGAGGACTTTTATTTCTTACTCCCTTACTCTTTTAGTTTAGCACACGTCTTGAGGGTTGATTTGTTTTTATTGAGGCCATCTCATTCTAGAAACAAAAATTAGAAAAAACGCATCTATTCTTTATATTAGATAGACATCGCTGATACACTATATTATGTATTATAATGCACTGATTATATTGTTTTGTTAGTTAACTGCCTAATTTCTATCAGTGTTGTGGGTGGCGCGTTGTTTCTAAATGTAAAAAGGTGATATTAAGAAAGTATTATTGGTAGTTATAAGTAAAAATGGTCCCAAAAAGAAGTGATATATGGTTTCACTTTGAAGTTTTAAAAGATAAATGTTCCGCGAAGTGTTTGTATTGTAAACAAATTTTATTTACAAAAAACGGTTTAATGGGCAGTTTAAATCGACATATAACGACAAAACATCCCACAATTAGCATTACCAGAAGCTAATTAACATTGACAGATACTAACAACGGTAAATGTACGGCAGCAGAAAATGTTAAGTCTATATCTACGAAAACATCGGTAAAGAAGAAAATGCTTGTGAAGGAACTAGTACAAATATGTGTAACTACAGTGGTAGTGTCATACTATCCAAACGAAAAAAAGAAAAAACTCAGTCTGATATCACAGGCTATGCGTACGTAAATAAACCCTTTTCTATAGCGAGAAGTAAAGAAATTGATCAACAATTACTACGCTGGATAGTGAAAGGATTTCACGCAATCAGAATTGTAGAAGAGGTCGAGTTCCAGAAACTTTGTGAAATGTTGTGTCCTAATTACAAAGTACTATCCAGAAAACTGACAGTTGGACCTCTAAAAACAATGAAAACTGTTGAAATTACTGCTCACTACATTATTGAGGAACAATTTCAATTAAAATCTATCTTTGAAATTGTATATCATTTGAGGAAAAGCACACTGCACAAAATTTAGCCTCATTTATGATTTGTAGAGTGGAAAATTGAAAACAAAATCGTGTGCATGGTTGGTGACAATGCGGCGAACATTATTTCAGCTGTGCGAGCAGGTGGATGGAGATCCCGAGCTTGTTTTGCTCACTCAAATAATATTTTCGTTCAAAATGGTCTTAAATCCATTGATCCAATTTTCGAAAAACTAAAAGCCATTGTATGATTTTTCAAAAGAAGTTCCACGACGCTAGTAAAATTAAATAAAACTCAGATTCAAATGGGATGGCCTGAATTAAAAATGAAGCAAGATGTAAGAACACGGTGGAATTCTACCCTTGATATGGTTGATCTGGCTTGTAAAATTAAAAATGCTATTATCACTACTTTGGCCTTAGAAAGCCCAAATTTAAACATGATAACCGCTAGTGAGTGGTCAGTGTTGGAACAACTAGTAGATATTCTACAAATTTTTAAAGATATAACTGATGAAATTAACGCTGGGAAAAGTGTTACTTCATCAAAAATACTTATTTTCATTCGGGCTATTTATTTTCACCTCTTTGATTGGTTAAACAAACCAAATTAGGATAAGGAGTTGCAGCTAGTTCTAACAGAAATGCTTACCCAATGCTATAAGCGTTTTGCTGGTATAAAAAATAATGAGCTTTTGTCAGAATCTACAATTTTAGACCCTAGATTTAAAAAAATTGGGTTCAAAGAAGGAAGTAAATATACAGCGGCTTTAGCAAACCTGCGAAGAAAACTAAGTGCTTTTCGTGCAAATATCGTATCATCGGAACCGGAACAACCACTACCATCTTTAAGTTCCACGTCAAAAAAGTCACTGCTGTGGTCTCATTTTGATAAGAATGTATCTAACTTGGTGCAAGAAAAAAACGTTAGTGCTGCTGCGATAATTGAATTTGACCGGTATATTAGTGAGCCCCTTGTGAACAGGAATAAAGATCCATTAGCCTGGTGGATGACCCGAAAACTTGTATATTCTAAATTATTTCATTACATAAAAAAGAGATAATGCGTGCAAACCACGTCAGTTTCATATGAACGAATTTTTCTAGGCTGGACTAGTGTTAAATGAAAAACGTCTATCACTGAAAAGTACACGAGTTAGCCAAACCTTATTTTTAAGCACCAACATGTAAATATATGCCTTTATTTATTTAAGTTGCAACCATTATTTTATTTTATGCTCATTTAAAACTTAAGAAAAAAATGTATGAATTTATTTTATTTGTTTGTTGATTTTCGTATTCGCACTACTCGCAGTAAAACATAAAACACTTAGGTATTTCAATTTTTTTTCATTCCTTTTTTACAATTCATATCCATATCCTACCATATCAATATCAACCACTAAAATGACTTAGTTCTTTTGGTATATGATGCACTGCTCCAGTATTTTCCTGTTAGCAATCAGTGAACTAAATGAACTAAACGATCGAATCTTTTGTACTATTCACTTTACTGATCGAGATTTACGTATTTTACTGTTAGCAATCAGTGAACTAAATGAACTAAACGATCGAATCTTTTGTACTATTCACTTTACTGATCGAGTTCGAAAGATGCAAACCAGCAAAGTGAACTAAACTTCCCAGGTCTAGGGACCACTGATACTAGGTGCCTGGTAATAACGGGGCCCACGGAGAAGTATGGTAAGAGGTTGACAACGAAGTACAACACGCAGGACTTTTTTCAAACACTAGGCCCCATAAGTCAGTCCTCAGTCCGGCCCTGTTTTTAGAGTGACATTTGTAATTTGATTATGTATGAGCGTATGGTTTGAACTGCAGGAGGGACCCAAAATTTGCAGTTACGCTACTGCGCTATCCTCAGGGATTATATTGAAAAGGTTATAACAGGAGTTCGTGAATAAAAGCTTCAACTTCTTAAATCACATTCTTGCGGGCATTTTAAATTAATTAATTTCATAGATTATGCCACTACAATAACTTGCGGCTTAATGAATTTACAAGAACCTTTGGTATTAATAGGTTTTTCATTTGCTTCAGGTTTCAAATTAATATTAAGTTTAATATAAAGTTATGTACTGTTCAACTATAATGACGTATAATATTGTAATTGTGAGCCTGTATCCGATTGCAGGATCACTCTGTATATATACAGAAATTCAAACACAATAACCATTTATTTTACATTATTTCGATTAATAAATTACATCAATGCCCAATGCATTCAGTTCAACATTAAAAATAATCGAACTTGGATTTAAAACAGTTAAAAGCACGTAACATGTACCTACTTTAAAATCAGAAAAAAAACGAGAAATAAACTTTGTCTAAGAAACGAAGGTAAATCGAAATGTTTATATGAATTCTCGTCTTAAAATTAGTCAGTCAATCACCCCCTTAAATATGTTGACGAGATTAGTGAACACCCTGTATAATGTAAATGTATATAAATAGAATATACTAACAAACTACTACAATTGAGTTCTATTATTATTATAGAGTAGTATCATTTTATAGTATGCTACATAATAGATTTCGTCGAAAATCAATCGAATTATGAAATTTGAAGTGACGTCACTCGTAGAAAATTATTAGCAATTTAATAATTAATTTAAATATTGTTCAAAATTATGTAAATAAATTCGATATTTGTTATTACGTATTGTGATTGTATTATATGATATCAATTCATTGTAAATAGAGGATGTGTGCAAGAGACCTATTGTTGTCGTACAAAAGATAGTAAATATAACAAATAGACATGTTTTTTTTTGTTGCGAATGATCAAACGATACTTTAATGAATAGCCTATTTTTGCTACAATTGTTTTCTTTTTAAATAAATTTTGGCAAAATTTTGACCTGTAGGGTAGAGCTACAGCTATATACATTTTGTTCTCTGTTCCAACACTGTTTTTAAAAGCTAAAACTCCTAATTATCATTATTCATATACGCATACGCATATAAAAAATCAGGGGAGGATATTTAAATCTTTTACTAGTTATTGTATGGTACCACTACTGTAACTTAATTTATGAAATGATACTAAACAGATATTTGCTGACTTATGGTGTTGTTGCTGCGGAATATATCTCAAACATTATTGTAATTTTTTTCTGCTAGGAAAATTTTTACAAAGACATAAGGTATGGTTAAATAGTGAATATTTTAACAAATTATTTATTATGAGCTCGAAAAATGTATTTAAAAGCCTAGTTATGTTACATTATAAAGAACGTTTTAGACTTAATATCATCTTGGAAATAAGATCCGTTAATGTAATAAATAACTGAAAATGGATTTCCAGAAGGCAAGCTAGTAATGACTCCCCAGATTTAAGAACGTAATTACTTATTGAAACTAATATTTATTGTTTTCTTTATTAATTGCCTCGGTGTATTCTTTTTATAACTAAGTTTTAATACTAAAATTATAATAATATTATTTAAATAATTCATTTATGACTGTTTAAAACCAATAATTTTTAATTAGAATGTTTAAAACATAACAACTTTGTAAATACTTGGTTTGAGAACTGTCTACTGTTTGAATAGATTTAGTTTTTTTGCTATCAAAGTTACCGAAATTAAACATTTTAAAAGGAAGCCGGTCATCCATCTTAAATCGACTATCTATAATTAAAAAAATCAAATCTAAAATAGACTGGTTTGAGTGAAGCCAATATTTATAGACACACTATTTGCAGAGTCACACCAAGACCAAAACTCTTTTAATGGAATTTATGAGTTTCGTTAGCAAAGGCTCATTTGTTATAGATTTAGCATAATCCGTGCCAAATAAAACATTAAAAAGGGTGTAAGGCTCCACCGATATTGAGGCGAAGCGCAGGAATTATAGCCAAAAAGCTTTGGAGTAGCACTACTTGATGGCGGATTCACGCTATAAATCTTTACGTTACCCAAAGTTTATGTCACTTTTAAGTTTAGTTTCTAGTAAGACTTAGGCTTCGAGAGCGGAAGCCGATATTTTTAGAAAATTATTTTAAACCCGGGGGTTTTTAGAGTAGAAGTCGGAGAGATAAATGGGTAGCTATGCATTTTAGAAAATACTTTAACAAGATAGAAATTTCCTCAACCCAATTAGATTTTTTTGGAGTTTGTCTTTTCGATGCTTAGCTAATTTAAAGTAGCAAGATCATTAACCATAATCCACTTATCTGGATCCTGTTTTTCTGCGTGAAAGATATTAAAGTGATATTTGGTTTCTTTGAAAAATTTTGCCAAATTTCCAGGAATAAATATAGACGATTTATATAATTTAGAATTTTATTTAGATAGGATAAATCAGTGTCCAGTACCGACAGTAATTTATTGCTGACACAGTTACCAAATATTTCGTGTTTTGCTTAATATATAGACTCGGCCTTTGGTTGGCGTGCTACCGCGCGCTTTCTTTACAACAATCCTAACCAATCGTAGCCTAATTTAATCCGCCTTTCTAATAATTATAAGTTTTATTAAAAAATCCTTTAAACAGTTATTCGCATGAGTGGAGATTAGAACACATATGTTCCGCATCTAAAGCCGAGTATATATCCGAGCCAGGAGCTGAACATTCAACAAAACTTCTTTGTACTCCTCCCAAATAAACGACGGACCAATAGGAAGTTAAAATTTACGTCAACAGCAATAAATTATACACATTCATAGTATAACTAATATGATAAACATGACAATACTATGCGGTATCTTTTCCATAGCCGAATGGTTACGGTTTTTGGAAGTTGGTTTAAAATAGTCGTAGTAAAAGTATTAATCTAAAGTTTCTTGTAAACTTTCGAATTTTAAGGTCTAATTTTATTCTATTTTAATTTTTTTATGGTAGTCAAATGTTATTCAAGTATTTTTAACCTTAATATAGAATGCTGCTTCAAATATATTTGTCAGAATTTAGCGCGCCATATATATGGTGAGTTGGGACATTTTTAAAAAATATTTTTTGTTATGAAACTATTGATGTTTTATGGGTATGCCTAGGGAATATAAAAGAAAAGGAAATATCAAAATGGGCGAATGGATCACCGAACAATTATCTGAGGCAATTAGTGCTATTGAAAGAGGAGTCATGGGAGTCCGTGAAACTGGCCGAGAATTTGGTATTCCTAAAGCTACTCTGCGGCGTAAAAAAGAGAATAGAACTTCAGACTCATCCTCTAGGACCTTTATCCGCATTAGAGGACCAAAGCAAGGCCAAAATAATAAACCACTTTAAAAAGTTACAAAAGCATAGATTTCCACCCACTCAGCTTTTTGTACTTCCTATGGCATTTTAGTTAGCAGAATGCCCCCAGGATCAATTGTTTATATATCAGAGAAATCAACATATGTCAATAGTGAGATCTTCTGTGTCTCGTAAACCTACAAGTAAAGTCTCTTGCTCTTCGATGGCCATTCGTCCTATTGCAGTAAGGTGGAAATGCTCGAATATCTAACAGAAAATAATATTATTTAATTTTGTTTGTCAAGCCTCATCACACAGTTTTTACAGCCTTTGGAGAAAGGTTCTTTAGGGCATCCAAAGCGTTTTATAAAGTTTGCAAGTTATTACATTACAAGGCTCCAGTTCGAATAATTGCTTGCTATTGTATTGAAAAAATCAGAAATTATAAAAAAATCAGTATCTTTATTTAAGGCAACTGACATAATCCCTTTTAGTGCTTAATCCTATACCTGAATATGCCTATTTAACAAAAGAGAAGCCACACAATGCAGAGTCATGTAATTCTGAAGATCCTCCCCAAAATGGAACCAGAAATGGCTCATCAAAAGACCGGGATGACTTAGAGCCACCTCAGCCAGGTTGCTCGAACTAGCCTAACAAAAACATGCGTTCTACTCCCGAGAAAATAAAGAACTTACCCCTGGAAAATGATGGACCAAATATCGCCGGAACGACTGCATAAAGTTCAAGAAAACGAAGTATTCAATTTCCTTCTATTCTAACAAGCAACGAATATATTTTATAAATAAAACACAAATTAGAGACAAAGAAAATCCCTAAACAAAAAAGTACTAAAATCAAAGCAATAACTGAGAAAAAATATTCAAATACTCCAGTTATGAAGACGAATCGTGCAATTGTGTAGGATGTGGAGAAGATTATCGTCAAACAAAAAAGAAAGAAGGCAGGATGGAGTGTTTAAACTGTAGCCGGCGGTTGCATGAAGGCTGTGCTAAATTTTCGAATATGTGCGATATTTGTGAGAAAGAAAAACAGAATTAGTTATTAACGTTTTGCTATTTTAAATATTTAAATTTCAACCGTACATAATATTTGTCTGTTAATATTAGTAATAAAATATTTTATTATATATAATTTACTAATATATATATAATAAAATATTTTGTTTTAAAATTACATTATATTCAAATTCAATTCGGTTTTACCTGCTATCGGAATCGGATGTACTACCCTGACATATAAGAGTGTTTGAGTATTATGCTTCTTGGTTTATGTACGCTCCTATCATTTTTTTAAATATTTGTAGAGTAGAACGGGCATTATGTGAGTTGAATCTTCTTCTATTTCACTCCGTCGCTTTCATATTTTAAACAGGGCTGGGGACTATTATAGAGAGGGGTGTTAAACCATCAGATAAGCAAAATTATAAAGTTATGGAACTTACAAACAATTAGTATGAGAGATATATCGCGGCTATTGGCAACAGAATAAACTCGAATATATATATATATATATATATATATATATATATATATATATATATATATATATATATATATATATATATATATATATGTATATATATATATATATATATATATATATATATATATATTTATATATATATATATATATATATATATATATATATATATAAATATAACAATGATAAGTTTAGGTTTATTCATAATATATATAGAACATTATTATTTAAATTTTGGAAAGGTACACCTAATGAACTTTAGAGAAAAACTTTTTTAAGTTGGGTGGATATAAAAGACAGAATGATTATCTTGATGTGGGGCGCAATAAAGTACACATTTTTTGTATATCTCTAATGTAGTATTTCAAGAAAATAATTTTATTGCAGATATTTCTTAGCATTTCACTAAAAAAAACTAATAATATATTGTGCCCAAAAGTTAGAATTTAATATAATAAAATCTGGGTATATGGCAAAGAGATGTTTGCAATATTTATTAAAAAAGATATTTAATTTAATGTAGTGAACCTAACATATATAAAAACAACAAATTGGAAGTTTATACACATATAAATACAAATTATGATAATGAACAAATTTCCCGAAAGTTAGTTTATAGAGCATATAGTCATACACCTCAAACATCCAAGATTATGAAAACCTTTTTTTCCCGTTAATGATTATTGCATATAGGCGGGGAATTCCAATGTCCATGGTATTCTTTGGGGAAGGAATGTCAGTTAATATTTGCACTTTAAAAAGAGATGATTAAAGGTCTTCGAACAAATAATACTTTACAAAACTTCCAAGAATAAAAAAAAAGTACAAACCCCTCCTTTCATTATGTGGGACACAGTCATTCGGAAAAAATAATTTTAACGTCCCAAGAATTTTTAAACAAATTGATCATAGACATTAGATTAAATATATTACACAAAAGGTTGTTTGTTTGGCTCATTTAGTTGCTGATATATAAGAAACTTTTGTAGTAGCCGTACAACATTTCAAGACTACAAAGTAATTCCCATTTCGTATATATGCAACTTGAACCTATTTTTCAGAAAATTGTTTTAATTTTTTTTAACCAAAATGTGCAATGCCTAATTTTTCAGGAAACAGAATGGTAAAAAATAGCTCTAATAATCTAAATGTTGCAGATATACTATGGGTCCAATCTGTTAAATATTTGGAAGTGATTTAAGATCTCAATTAAAATGATATTGGAAACCGAACAAAGGTACAGCTTTAGTGTTCTATAACGCATTTACTAAATCGATACTTGATAATAGTCTGATTATCTATAGTTGTGCCATAGAATTATACTGTAAGCTATGAGTTCTTCTCCTACGGAAGGTTTTCTAATGGAATGTAGTGAACCACCTTTATATAACTGACGCAAAATTAAGTATTTCTAATTTCACCTTATCATCAGCCAAGCATACATATCAACTAACAGACACCATACATTTATAATTAAAAAAGATGTCCATTCTTACTGAATGAATTTTATGAAATTTAAATATTAAACTCAATAATACATTAAATTATGTTACATAGATATAAAAACTTTTGTAAAATTTTTACCGATGTCTCAAAAAGTCAATAAAGGTGGAGGTTGTGCAATGAGTTTTCCTCAAGATCACATAATTCAATACCTTAAATGGACTAAGTATTGACTAACATCTCAAGTACTAGTAACGGTAAACAGTTTAAAATATAGCAATTGCGTGTGTAACAACAAATCAACTTTTTTAGGTGTTTAATTTTTTTCTATCCCTTTTGGAGGTGACGTGAGGGGATTGAACTTTTGAATTTTAAATACAAACCGGAAGTATCTATATCGACCCATTTTCAAATAGGGAAGAAATGAAAAAGAAATTATAAGAAAAAAAATTTAATGGCGTTTATTGTCATTGTTATTGATAATTTTTTTTTTAAGATTTCTTTACTGAGTTTTAGACGCAATTTAACAACACATCATGTTTTTGTCGTTTGGCGAGTACTAACATTTAAGCCTTGCGCCTTTGTGTTATTTCTACCTAATTATATTCATTGCATTTTATTTTCTTATGGTTCGTACTAATGAAGTTAAAGTGAGATCATTTTTTATGGACAGTATATCGAAATTACGTTGGGGCAGACAGACTATTCTATGAAGCTCTTCCATATAGCCCCGTAGAATAAAATAACTTCTCATTTTCTTCTATAAAAAAACATTTAATAATAGGAAATGAAGGTTTATCTACCTTTTAAACAATTCATTTGGCCTCCATTTTTTTCCGCCAGAACAGACTTCTACATAAATTGGTTGTTACTAAAGCTCGAATTTAAATGCGTAACAGAAATATGCGCATATATTTGCAAGAATGTTGTGAATATATGCACTATATATGCAGAATATAAGCACACTTGCCTTATATATATCGTATGTGTACTCATAAATTTAAAAAAAAACAAAAATATTAATCTGAAAAAAAATACATATTTACTTATTAAGAAATATTATACAAAACTATTTTTTCAACGAAACTATTAATTGTTTTTCTAAATTATTTACTAAAAAATGTTGTCTCTTAACGCTTAAAACTGTTTTATAAGTAGAAATACTACGTTCTACATCGACTGATGTTATAGAAGCGTATTTCAAACAAGACATTATTTCAGGAGACATCTTAAAATTATCACAAAAAGTACCGATTATACATTTAATACTTTAACTAGTGTATTGTACCCTTCATTTTCATTCAAAATGTTTTTTTTGGCAGGAAGACTCCCGATGCAAACTGTGGCTGAGTCTAGATTTCGTTATACATTTTCAATCAAAACCACTGATTTTAAAAAACTCAATTTAAAACACTCACCGCTTTTCCACATGCTTTGCAAAAAAACACTATCACTTTGAAATGTTAATTCCAGATAAGGTTTTATCCATAATACTACTGTGATAGACATTTACTTGATAATACACTTCTTAGGGTAAATAGCTTACATCTAAGTCAACGGCTAAATGTAACTGATATTAAGAAAGAGTATTTGGTGTGGTGAACGGCGCTATTACGAGAAGGAAAATCTCAGACCTCAGAATTCCGCCTACTTAATACGATAAAATGTTTGGAATGGGTTTTACCGATGGGTTTACTCCAATGACATATTTTTTACTGAACAATTCAAATATTATATGTAACGGAATAGATTATACCAATAAAACAGAGTATGTAAATTCTTAATTTATTTTTTTCTCATGAAAAATGCTAAACATGAGTATTTCAAAAAAGTCGTTAAAGTAGAGCTATCTAATATTAGTTTTGAGAGTTTTTAAAATCTAAACAAAATAATAAATATCATTTATCTTAAACGCTATCTTCTAGACTATATAGATACATTTATGTATAGATAAACCTTCTTAAGTGGTAAACGTCTATGCCTCCCTTTCGAGAGTTCATGGTCCCATACGGACCTGCGGCGTAGAAAGCCTTCATTTAAGATAAAGCTAATAATAATTGAAACATTTTATTTGGTTCGATTCAATTAAAATTAATTGTAAATTTACTATCTTAAAAATACAATAGAATATTTTATAATAGAAGGCGTTTCAAAAATTCTATGATTTTTTTGGTAAGCATTGTTTCCCTTCTGAAAAGATTGGCTTAGAGCGTTTTTCTTTGCCTTTCTTTTTTTTTGCCATGATCTTTTTAAGTCAGAACGCTGGTAAGTTAGTTTAAGTTTTAGATATTTATATAGAAGGTACTATTATACTATTTAGACGAAAATATAAATTATTTTCAATTACATACATAAAGTAGAACTGTAAGCGACACCTACGAAGTATTTATTAATTAAAGGTTCGAATTGCGTCTATGACAACGCAATGCATTTCAACCAACGAGAGGCAGTTCTTGTCAAATTAGGTGTCGACCTTTTTTATGATTTCTAAAACAAGATTCAGTCTGTGTTAGAGTTCTGTTTTTTAGAGTTAATTTTAAATTCTTCGTTTTTGGTGGCTTATGGGCCTTTACGTATACAGTGGGTTATTAAAGTTGAAGGATTATCAAAGATATTTTATTTTCATTCTATGATTTATTTGGCGAGTAACTTATTTTCAAGAGTTAAATTTATGTTTTATTTCAAGATTTTTGGGGATATTAAGTAATTCCGTCATTTTCTAGATTTAAATACTTTTTTTTGTTATTAGTTTTAAGTATTATTTTTGTACAATAATTCACATCCTTATTTTTTGTTAATAGATCTTTAAGTTGTTTTTAAAAACCAAATTTTTTATTTAAATAAACCACTTGCTAGTTAAAATAAATGTATTCAAGAAGAAGATACCATCGTTGTTGCAGTTTACTGTTGTTCGAGGTTTTCCCGCTATGTCTCAAATCAATAAGTGAAATAAATTTTAAGTATTATAAATAACCGCTCTATAACCCTGTTACATATAGATGCCTATCTAATAAATAACAGGCAAAAATTACATTTGCATTTTGTTTGCACAAAAATATGCAAACATTTTTAAAATACTATACTTTACTAAATATGAATGCATTTTGCATATAATCCGAGCATTAGTTATTACATTTTATTTTTGAGTCAAATTCAAGGTTAATTGTATAAACAATTTATGAATACCGAATTTTTTTGAAAATATCGATTCGCTATATTGTAGTTTAACAAACATGTTACCAGTTCGACACGATATGACCTGTGAGATAAATTTTATTATTAATTATGAAAATTAACATGCAATCGAGTAACTAATTCTTAAGCTATGCTGCCTACGGATAGAGGGAAATGAAGAAATGATAATTTTAAGTATCAAAGTCTACAAAAAGAGGAAATATCTCAAGTGTTGCTCGTTTGCAATTACAGTACTTACCTCTTTCGAGGAAGTAAGAACTACGATTCGCAAAAAACACAGGCAAATAAATAGACCAATAACATACAAATCCTAATATCGATTATATTGACGAAAACAGAAGATACTACATACTCCTTTCAACAATAAAAATCTTAGAATGGACACGTCAAAAGTTCGTATAAAGTATTGTCGTATGTTTCCCCTTATAAAAAAAACTGTTGTACCTCTTTTTACTTAAAATGAATCCACCATATTAGCATGCATATTTCACACAATCGTCATTTCCAACAAAAAGCACACTTTGGTTTACTTAACTCTATCTAGAGTTTGCAGTGCTGGAAATGTACCTCGGAATCGTAAATTTTATGAAACTTAGTTAACAAAATATTATGTTTTGCGCTTTACATATACGGTTGGTATTATATTTCAGAAATTATACTGTGTATTTAATAATCCTCCATGCAGTTGGTTTGTTATTAATCAGGAGACTAAATTACTTTCTAATTTACATTTCTTGGGGCTTTTTCGTTTTATTTATGGGACTTTTTAAATATTACTACTTAGCTGGTGCAAAACTTCGCTATAACTGATAAGCATTTAAAAACCATCGATGATGTCATTCTAACACACTTCTTCAAAATTGTTCATTATTATGTAATATATTTTATTTTGTTCGGCTTACATATTTTTTTATATATATTTTTTATATCAAATTTTATAAAAAATATGTTTAAGTATACAAAAATGAAATATGAACTTTTCACAGAAAAAACTATACCCAAGAAAAGTAAACAATATTAAATGTTTGTTATATATATATATATATATATATATATATATATGTATATATATATATATATATATATATATATATATATTATAAAGCGTTAAGGTAAAATTTCATTTCCTCAAATGATCAGGCAACAAATTAGTCTCGTTTTATGCGCCAAAGCACGTTTCATATGAACATTATTAAATAGAAAGATGAACCATTTTTGGTTTCTTTATATCATTTTCTCTAGCAAATATACTTTAATCTACTTTCTTTCTTTTATCCTTTATAACTAAATAGAATTGATGTGTGGATATGTTATGATGTAGGAATAACACTTTTCTCATTATTTAGATGTAAAAGAATATATAGCACTAATTATATTGTGATGTTTCTAACAGATTTAAAATTATAAGGTAAGTTTCCCTCAATTAAAAAAAATTGTTTATATTTGGCTACAATAACAATTTCCTAATTAAACAGGAATATCACTAAAAAAATAACGTTGTCAGTAAGAACGAGTTATAGTACAAGGTGTTAAATATATACATTTCTTAATTGTATTTCTTTAATATCTCTTAAACGGGTCAACCTATTTGAATAAATATAAATGTTAATCAAGCGTAAGTCGTCATTTAATATATATGTTTTAGTTTTCAGAAGTTATCGACATAAGAATATTGGATGATTTTGACTTTGTTAAGAATATATGATTATCATTAAAATCATCAATCAGTTTGTGATTGAAAACTATTTCTTTTTGTATTTTTTAGAAAAATATTAGCAAAAGGAACTCAACTCTTAATTTTGGTTTCGCAAAGAGAAAATACGTGTTGGTATTGTATCCTTGGCTACTCTGAAATTTTTAGTTTTTATTAATGTACTTTTTTGTAGCAAATACAAAAAACATATTTTGTTGCAAATTGAATGGAGTAGTAATAATAGATTTTTTTAAAGAGTCGGTCAATTTTCTCAATTGCTTGAATAATATAAGTTAAAGCATAGCATGCCCTCTTTCTCTTGTTAACACATACAATTATTTTTCTTAAATGTCAAACCGTCTAGGGATAATTAAAAAAAAATTTTTGGCATGATCACTAACCTGAAGTGACATTAAGAGATATCTCTATGGCGCTACATACCCACAATGTCGCTGTCATGACCTTTAAATTTTTTGTTTTTCCTTTATATCGAAGTCGGTGTATAGATTTGCTAAAAAGAAGTGGTAGTTAAAATAATGAAGGCCAGTTCAAAATAAGAAATGATGACTATTCAAAAACTGCCATATACAAAAGTCAAAATTATAGGTTTCTTTTATAAACATATGCATATGATATAGTCTATATTCTAAGCAATCCGTGTATTTAGATGCAGATAAGAGCTTTTTCCTTTAAACCACAGGTATATTATGTAAAGATTACGAGAAAGACGTGATTGTCCTTTTAGAGTGGCATTTATAAATTAACTAAAATATCTAATACTTTCTTAAAAATTAAAAGACTTATGTTACAAAAAAAGATTTTAAATAAATATTATAATTCGTTGACACAAAGAAATTTTATAATAAATTTTATTGAAACTGCAGTTTAAATCAACGAGGGGGTACATAAAACTGATCCACGCACTTTGCAAATACGCTACTAAGGAACTTACTGCCATATCGTTTTTTAACTTGTTGGATTTGCTGTGGTCCTTTATTCAACAAACACAAAAATAAAAATTGCCAAATATACGTACAAATACCAAAAACGCTTTACAAATAAATTATTTTGAAAAGTTAATCAAAAACAGAAAAAAAAATGACTCCATTATCGTTTTTAGTTCGATAGGAGTCTAAACTAATGTGTAATAGGTATAAAATAAAAAGTTTTGGATATCCTAGAAAATAACACGTATAACAAAAAGGAAAAAAGATGAAACCTTAATTTTCATCTCAAACAAATATAAAGGAATAATAAACAAGTAACAAGTATATTCCATCTTCGACACATAGTATTCTGTACTGTGAATCTACTCTTACTAATACCTAATGTGTAACACATATAAAATTAAAAGTCTTGAATACTGTAAAAAACAACACGTAGAACAAAAATGGGATGAAAATTGAATTTTCTTCTCAAACAAATATAAAGGAATAATAAACAAGTAACAAGTATATTATGTCTTCGACACAGAGTATCCTGTGCTGTGAATGTACCATTACCAATATGCTTAGAGCATTCTGGGCATACTTGTAAATATTTATTGTCGGTACTTCGAGGTAAGAACTTACATTATTGACGTGTATTCTGTCTATGTGAGCCAGCAACTGAAAGAGGATCTTTTTCATCAAGCACCATAGATACGAACTGTCGGAAGCTTCTTGATATCGATAATGTAGCTCTATGTTTAAGGTGATCATAAATTAGAGATCTACTCAGGCATTTGATAAATATATTTCTGGACATCTTTATTTCAGAATTTGCGATTCTCAATAATTCATGAAGATTCGTCAATATGGCATACCAAATTGCCATCTTCTGCACCTTCTTCCAGTTCTGTTCAAAGCGAACTTTTGATTCAGAGCATCCACAGTTTTAGTGGCATTGTATATAGAATAAAATTATTCCCCGTTTCCTTCTCCTCTGATCGACTACCCTAAGATGATGCATGGAAAATAGCAGAAACACCGATTTGTTTCTTTTTTTTAGGAACATAACAGGCCAAAGTTAAATCTTTAAAAAATCCATAATTTCTGATACCCTTTATGGCTTTAATATGGCAAGAATTCTTCGGGAATTCCCGCTTATTTTTTCTGATAATACCGAGATATTTAAAACCAATGTAAGGTTTCTGATGTTTGGGAAAACTAGTTCCACGAGATATAATTTTCGATATAATTATGAGCATTTGTCTTGCCTGCAAAAGCATTTATTAAATTATGTCTCTTGGCACAACATAAGCACATGGATTGGATTTTCAATAATCTATGGACTGCTGGAATATTTTTAAAATATGCGCTAAATTATCTTTCGCGGCTATTCATTCAGTTCTTGTGTCGAGATCATCAAATTTTATTGCAGCACCAAGGGGCAGAACGCTTATTGGACATTGTTGCTCTAAATATTGTTCTGCCTATCCAATCTCTTGCAAACAGCGAGACATCAACATGATTTGATTTGAAGTCTCCTGCAAAACAAAACAATCCAAGAAAAGCTTTTATTTTAGAAAAATTCGCATGACCTACATATGTTGCGGTACTACCGTATTTTGCAATTTTTTTTTAAATATGTGCATTAGTGTGATCAACAATTTTCTGCAGCATCTATTCAGTTATCAGTAAGAACCAAGGTTAAAATGAGTACCAGCTTTATTCAATAAAGCCGATCCTTTCAAACTGGACAGTTGCAATACTAAATTATGTCGTCGTGTTCTAAAACTAGCTGGTAGAGTTTTTGACCATTTGAAACGGTGTTTTTTCCATAGGAATAGTTACCGGCACAATCCCCATCATCTATTTGCCACTCTGAATTGGAAATCTCAAAATCGATGAGGTGGATATTATATTCACTTTCTCCATCACTTATGTGCCAGTCTCCACCCTTTGCCTCATTTTCAGCGCACTTAGTGTTACTAATATTCTATAACTTGCTCAGAATAGTAGGCCCCGCCATCAATTTTGATCGTAACCACAGAAATCTTTATTTTGATTTTCTAAAACCGAAAAATCAAGTAATAATGATAATAATAATAATAACTGATCATAACTATAATCGCGGGGTCGAATTTGACCCCAAGCACTACGTACCACAATAATAGTAGCACTTCACTAATATAATACTAACGGCCATTGACTTGTAGGAGAATAACTGGATGTATATAGGCAATAGCAGCGGCATTGTAGAATTATAACAAACTGTCTCTTAGTTGGAGCATATTTTGACCCCGTCAGAGTAATTCATATTATCGGTAGGTGACGGATAATATGCGATATGTGCACGAATTTCTCATATTTTACATCTAGAATGACAAAAGTTCTTGGCGGTTTCTTCCTGAGGAGAAAGTGATTATTTATTCCCATCGCATTTTAAAATAACTTTAGCATTTTGTTTAATGCTCGCTTTTTTTAAATTTAAATATGAGAACATTCCTCACATTCAAATTATCAGACTTTGAATAGGTAAGTTCAAGTCATCTTGCACCAAATCAACATGTAAGTAATTCTTGTTAGTCAACTTAGTTTGTTTCGCTAATCATCCATTGGTGAACACAAGTCTAATAACTTTTAAGTTCCTTTATACGCTGTCTCTGTTTTTGAATGTTTTTTTTTATATCTGCCCATAATTGGAGTTTTCTTTCTCTGGCGTGTTAATGTAAATTCGTAACAGTTTCAAGCATCACGATGCTAATAGTCGTTAAAGATTTCGATTCAGGCTAAACACTACTTACCGCTTCGACACCTACCAGAAGTAGTGCTAAAAGCAAGGCCAGTGTTAATTTCTGTTAAAGTGTTAAATCTAGAATTTGTAAATCTGCATGTGATGATACATTTTAATACTATTCGTTGGTGTAGACGTTGCAAGGTAAAAAGTTAACTTCTGAAATAAAAAACAGTTTATTGAAAGACCAATAACCAGTCCGGGTTATCTTCATCAGTAAATTATTCAACATAGGCAATTTTAGCTAGTTCGTTATTATTATATTTTCATAAAGCCCTTACAGGATAAATAGTCAAGTTAAATTATTAATTATGAGATGTAGCAGAAGCAAAACTTAGGTACATTGCTCCAAATTCGTGTTAATATATAATGGCATCTAACAAAACATAGAATTGTTTATGTTTGTTGTTTTTTTACTATCTGTTCCGTAGTTGGATAAGACCCTTTAAATTCCGTACTTATGATACTGTATATTTTGAGAAAATAAAATATTTCTATCTAAGTATCTTTGTTGCAATATATGAATGTTTTGATTTATTCTTTACAGTTTGATTCAAAAGTATTGATATATTAGCGCTCCAAATTGTTTGACACCCTGTATGAAACTGTTACATTTTTTTTATTTAAGACATCGCTATTAAGGTAAAATTATGTTAAACAAAGAAAGTAAAAAACTAAGTATAAAAAAATACCAGAATTATCGAAAGCTATCATTAAACTAAACGAATGCACAAAAAATCTTTATTTATCGTCTTTGCCAATTTATTTTTAAAAATTGATCAAAGACCATCATTTTCTGAGCAAAATAAAACGAAATTAAATATTTTAAGATTCCATGGCTTAAATATGTTCGCACAATCTACATGTTTTAGAAAACACTGTGTATACTACAATTAAGATATTTATCTTTAACAAAAAAAACCGTAGGCTGGTAAGAGAAAAATACGTCCAACAAATGACGATCAGTTTTAATTTCACTGTTAATTGCGAGCTAATAGTAACACTTGGAATATTATATTTCCGAAAAATTAAATATTTGCTATCAAATAATTATTTTGTGTACTAGAAATCATTCATGAATATAAACAAAGAATATTAAGAATTCCAATCCAACTTTAAACGAACAAAACTAAATGATATTTTTATTAAAAGTTAGAAGACTAGCATGAAATTTTGAGTACTATATGGCTTCCTGATTATGCAGTTGATGTACTAAGTTAAGGATCCAATTTTGAATTTCCAATTACAAACTTAAATGAACTTTACATATCCGAAATTATCTTGCACGTCGTAGATTTAATCAATAAATTCGCTAATTATACCTATAAGAGGCAAAATCAGAACACGGCACTGCAATACACCGCTAATATATTTAAGTGATATGCATTGTGATGTAATGGAAACTATGTAGACATTTTGCCCCGTGTTCACTAAAAAGGTTTAGTAGTTAGATTAGATCTAGTTTCCATAACAATTAAAACTCTTAGTTCGCGAGTTATGTTTTACTCATAGCACTGACAGAGTTTGTAATTGTGATACCTATAAAATAAAAATTGTTTCACTGTTGCATATGTCATCTTATAACTGAGAAGTTAGTGCATTCGGGTTTTGTATGACTAGGTAAATTTAATAAATAAATAATACCTCAGTAACTACTGGCTCTTAAGAATGAAATTACACAATCGTTCGATGAGAAAACAAATAATGGTTCCGGCCTAAAACTGCAAAAAAAAAGCACTATTTGCATTCACAAAACCTCATAGAGAAAGAAAATTACCAAAAACTACACAGAGCAGTAGTAAAAAATGTATTAAGGATGTTATAATTTCACTAAACTCTTTCTGCCGGACTTGCTTTGTATTTATTTGGTTTCACAAGCCCAACAGGAATGTTGGGGTATTGACATGCTCTATTTGGTATACACGAATAAGAAAGATGTAGAACGAAAACGTTTAGTTTTCGTGCTAAAATTTTACTTGCCAATCTTCTTTTCTCTTGTGAATACCTTGTTGGTGAATATATCAAGGGAACTTGATCATGAGCATTGTGAGCGATTCTACATTCTAATAGCTAGCTTTGTGCAAGTGTTAGTATTCGAAAACAACCCGCTATATAGCTTCTTGAAGTTCTATCGACGGCAAGAGACGCAGTTTCTGTTTGAAAGACCATTTTTTTGGCCAATCTCAGTTTTATCCAAATTGGACTAATCACGTTGGAGATGTCTAATCATTCGAACAAATTTCTCTAGGAGCAACACCTTTGAGCGTCAGAGCGTTCCTTTTTCCCGAACGTCCGTGTTCGTCCAAATTGAGATTTAATTTTTTAATTATTTTTCTGTTATCTTGAACCATTATTTTAAGCGCTTGCCAAAATTCAGAATTCTCTGACAAAGTTTAGCAATTACTTTAATGTAATTGTTTAAACATCTTTTGAGGTTCATACCTTCTCTGAAGAAGTTAATTTTAACTTCTATTGTTCAATATAGAAAATATCGAATTCCTTCGGTTCCAAAGAGTGTTTTTCCAATTTTCACCACATGAAAATCGGGGTGTCTGTTGATTTATTCTAAAAAAGGTAAAAAAGATTAAGTAATTTATTGGCTTTTCTATAACACATTGTCGCGATAGTAAAAAATTATTGATCAACTAACTGCCTAAAAATGTTTCAGATTTAATTATTTTAAAGGTTTGGTTTTAAAATCTGAAAATATTTACCAGATTAATCATATGCGCTAGGTCTAGAAAAACCATTTTATTTATTATGTTTTTTAGTTATCGCTTTTGTTTGTATATGTTTAAATGATATTTTTGTGATTCAAATGCCTAAAAGGGCTTTTTGGTTGAATATTTTCTTATAAATGTTCTTAGGATGTTTCAAAACACTTTCTTATTGATTTTGTTTATTGAATTTTTTATTGTTTGAAAATCTACTGCGAAGTTAACAAAAGGCACTGAAAACGTATAGCTTTCCGTGGCTTCATTTGTTGAACTCAGGTTTATATTAGTCGCTCGCTATTGGCCTCTTACTTTTGTCAACCAGGCCCATGTATGGTTCATTGAAATTAAGTAATAAGCTGGTGAAAATTTGAAAAATTGTTTTGCTATTATTTTATGATCTGTGCCTACAGTGAAAGTGATAGGGAACAATGCGCAATTTGAATTTTATTGATTATTTGTTTCTACTAACTTCTATTAAGGATTTAGTTTAATTTACGTTTATTTAAAAAAAAACTTAGTGGTTTGTACCTTTTACTTTTGGAACACATCGTGAGTTGCTTAGGAAACGTGAAGTTATAATTATTTTTTCTGTTTTGGCGCCTTATGTATTTGTTTTGAATTTTTTACTGTAGAAGTCCTTTCGAAATTTGTGATTTTACAGCATTACACAAGCGTTGCGATTGTTTACTGACTTTGATACTTATATGCTGCTCGAATGTTTCTCGTTTGCGTTTACCTGGGGCTCTAATCTGCCTTGAAAAAGCTGCTTAGGCCGCGTAAGGACTAATGCTTTTTGTACGTATCATAGGATATGTGTATTCTTTGATATTTTTTTATGTTAGCCTATTTAGTTAATTAAAATATTGATTTTACGACACTATACACTCTTACTAGGAAAGTAAAAGGAATGGTAAAAAAATCACCTTTCGAGATTTTTCAAATCTTCGCGTTTCAGGGTCTGAGGTTGCCGACTTGTTGTTCTGGCTTTCTATCTATTCGAGGCATATCTAAAAAAACTACTTATCCGATTGACCACAAATTTTGGTCAAAAATTAATTAATTAATTAAGCGGCTTATGGCAGAACAAAATGGTGGCCTAGCAAAATATTAAAGAAAATTATTATTTAAAAAATACTAATCCAATTTACCTAAAATTTTCCACAAAAATCAAGTGGTTTAAAATTGGTCAAGATTTGGTGACGAGTTAGTCCAATTAAGTTGAAATTTTACAAAAAAAATTAGCGTGAAATGGGGACGAACTAGTAAAATTTGGTCAATCCTAGGTATATAACAACATGTCGATTTAACTACAAAACTTTAAAAAGTCGGTAAAATTCCATTTTCTAGACCGTCTTTTTATGAAGGTAAATAATAAATGTGATATTTGATTTATTTACAGATTATGTAAATAAATTTATAAAAAATACAAAATAATCAAAATATTAAAATTAAAATAAAATAACAAGAAATTAAAACAAAATTTAAAAAATAGTATACTGGATATCGAAGCAATGATGTTGTTTAAAAAGGTATGGTAAGTGAATAAATGTTTGAATATATGAAGGGTTTATGTATATATGCATGTAAGTACGTCCAAAGAACTTGGTAAAAGTTGTTGCGATAAAAAATATATATTTGCTTTAATCTGAATGATTTTTAGATATGTAAATAAAACAAATTCACATGAAAATCGGGGTTTCTGTTGATTTATTCTAAAAAAGGTACTTAGAGAAAAGGTTAAGTAATTTATTGATTTTCCTATAACACTTTGTCGCGATAGTAAAAGGTTATTAATCAACTAACTGCCTAAAAATATTTCAGATTTAAATTTATTTATTTTAAAGGTTTGGTTTTAAAATCTGAAAATATTTACCATATTAATAATAGGCGCTAGGTCTAAAAAAACCTTTTTTATTTATTGATATTAAAATATATACAAAATGAATATGAAATAAAATAAATTTTAATACATCGGTAAATTGTAAGGTATTCCTTCACACACATAATACGATTTATATAGTATACATATAATATATTTATTTGGCAATAACTTCACAAATATTGTATAAATTATAATTATAGGATAGTTTTCTTATAAGGTAAGCTTTGCTTACTTGGCGACAAAAATAAGTAATTTTAATTTATAACTTTATTGAAATAAAGCGTCACATATTAATATTTATATTTAAAGTTTTTACCTAATGTATGTAAATATAAACTGTGTTTTATGTACGTGGTGAACTATGTTACGAGGAAAGTTCCGGCGAAAAATTTGCCGATTGTCTCTTATTGGGTGAAAAAAAATTGTATGTTGAAACAAAAGAAACAACGATTTTTTTTAGTATCATTTTTAGTCAAAAAATTTAAATTTTTAGTTTTTATTTTTATATATGAGTTTTTCCATTGTATTAAAAAACACAACTCGAATAAATTTTGCCTATCGTATAACAACTTACAACCACAAAATGTTACGAATTGCTCATGCGGATAGAATTCCTTCGGCTTCGAAAGGGCAGGCACAGTTCGGGATCGGCTTCGGCCAAAAAATCAACTTCGTTCGGACTCTAGAATTAATATCAACATACGAATCGAAAATCAGAGGAAATTATAGCGGAGAGTTTAAAAGGTGTTTGTTTTTCGCAAGAAGTTATCTGAATTTAGTTGCATAGCAGTGTAATTATGTGCATAAAAGATAAAAAAATGAAAAGAGTAAAAAAGATTACCGAAAGCTTGGTGTAGCTAAAAACCAATTTAGGTCTAGCTTTCATTAGTACCGTTCCCTAATTTATATATATATATATATATATATATATATATATATATATATATATATAGCAAATTTTATGCAGCTGCTTAAAATTCACGCCTTAAAAAAATTAATGTATTACGACATAAGGCTATGAGGTTGACTTCGGGAGCGTTTCAACCCACGTCAATTCAGGCGCTTCTGCCAGAGTGTGGCGAACACCCATTATTTTCAGGGAGAAAAGTATTAGCGGAGATATTCCTAAAAACATTGTAAATAGAATAAATAAATTAGCTATAGATAACCCAACACTACCGTTTTGGTCCAATAAAAATAGCCCTCTCCTTGCTGAAGCTTTCACTACATCAGCGAAATACAAAAATTATTCTGAAAAGGAATAACTATTTCTTATTTGAAAACCCATTAAACATTACTTATTTAAATCTGGAAGAAGCAGTTTTAGATCAGTTTAAATCCTACTATAAAATATATTCTGACGGTTTAAAAATTATTAATGGAGTAGGTTGTGCATTTGTAATCCCACAGACTAAAGTAACTAAAATATATAAAAGCCATAAATTATCATCAATTTTTTTGGTTTATGCGTTAGCTATAGTAAAGGCTCTAGAATTTGTCAGTTTAGATAATACAATATCCAACGTGGTCGTAATATCTGATTCTCAGTCTGTTTTGTTATCCCTAAAAAATAACCTTAACTGCAAGCATTCTATTATTGCCAGTATTTTTAACTTAATCTCTAAACTTTCCTCTAGAAAGGTTAACATTGAATTCGTTTGGTCGAAATGAACTGGCGGATAAAGCAGCAAAGGAAACAAGTTCAGTGGGCCTTCCCTCAGAAGCTATCCCACACTCGGATTTATTTAGACTAATCAAAGAAAAATTACGGGAGACATGGAAACAATTATATATAAATATAGCACTTAGTTCCCCTACTCTATATTCATTAAATTACCATAATCTAAATGAGAAATCTCTTGCCCATAGAATGCAACTATCTCGCAAATTGTTTGTGTCTTATTTTAGGTTTCTGGCTGGGCATGGAAGATTCAACAAACATCTACAAAACACAGAATCCGTATCATATCTTTCTTCCGAACTAAGGAACCTACACTTACTTCCATTATTGCTTTATGACTAAAGTGTGTACTGATCCGAGTATAGAGAAAACCTTTTTGAATTATTTGAAAAGCTGTAAAATGCTTATTTAATAATTTGTTCTATTGTTTACTTTCCTTAAATGTTTTTCAACCGGGCCGTTCCGTGTTTTGTGTGTACTTAAAAAATTTCTTGCACTAGCCCCAGGACGAAAAGTGTATGCCTGACTAAATTTCCTTGGCCTTATATACTTTCTCTTTAATTGATTGTTTAGGTTCGTGGGGATTATATATCTAATATCTGGGATTTCTATCCTATTATTGTTTATAATAATGAACCTAAGGACATACCGAAATGTACAGTCTTTTTAGATAATTTAGAAAAAAAATTATTTTTTTGATTTATTTTGAGCTAAGCTCAAGGCCAAAAAAGTATTGTATGGTACAGTAACGTATATGTGTCCTGTTACTCGTATTTTGGAATTTTAAACAAAAATGTTTGTAGATTGAAATTTTCTGATAAAAGTCATAAAATGGTCGAAAATTTTGACAAAAAAAATTTAAAGAATATATATATATATATATATATATATATATATATATATATATATATATATATATATATATATATATATATATATATATATATATTTTTTTTTTTTTCTATTTATAATTTACAAATACGAGTAACAGGACACATATACATTACTAGACATTTAAAACGGTATTATATTACAAACTATCCATTTAAAAAGAGTAAGGTTTTAAATGTATAGTAATGTATATGTCTTCTGTTAGCTGTATATTAAGATAACTGATAAGGGCAATAAAATGGTCGAAACGTCTTGATATTACAACAAAACTTAAAAAATAAAATCATTCAAAATCACTGATGTATTATACTGTGAGCACTATTTCCAAGAAAGATTTTATATAAGTAAAAATTAGAAATGTAATGGTTATCTCTCTTTCTTTACGTGTATATAAAATAAAGGACTATTGACACAAGGAAAACCGGTTTCGGTAAAATGGCTGAAATAAGAAAAAGTTTTATATAATTAAAGGTTCGAAAACCCTTCAGTTCCGAGATAAAGGGCCATCCTGTTTTCCCTGTATATTTTATATAGGATTTGGGCAAAGTTTAACACCCTGTATTCTAAAAACTAGGCATATGATTAGATTGTGACTAGGACATCTTTTGCTTAAGAGAGCAAGAACTACAACATATGAAAAATTCTGCCAATTTCACCTTAACCAATTTTCCATAAGGTTTGTGCGAGATCCTTTATATAAGAAAAATATTGATTTTTTTCCTTAAAATTCGCTTATTATTTCCTATAGAACTAAAAGTCTCCGATCGCTATGAAACTGTTCTTTAGGTAGTAAATTTGTGAGAATATATTTATAAGACAGATCCGAATTACGCATGTACGGTCAAGGGAGAATATTGGTGACGTCATATTAGAGATATTGGATACATTAATTTTAAAATCATTATTAGATTTTAATAAAACACTTTATTTTAACTTTTTTAATTACTTTTTATAAATTATTATGGTCATTAATTAGCGAACGCACGTAAAAATTTTACATAGAAGTATACTTTCTCAATAACACGCACTAAAAACAAAATTGTAAAAATTGACTAGAATGTCGCCATGCCACAATACCAGGACATACACATAAGCTTAAAAAAGAACACAATTTACTTAAAATTGCATATATTTTGCACAAAAACTTACATTTTAGAAATTCTTTCTCAACAATTTTTTCTTTAAATTGCCCAATATAACCTTCCAGATCCTTTTTATTTCAAGCTTATATTTCTTTATCACAAAAATAAATTTTAATTAGCTCTTGGCCTAACTGTTTGCCAATTTTTTAACCATTTCTTTACAACCAAAAAAAAATTGTTTAAGATCTAAAACTTTTTTATAGAAAATACCGAAGATTTAGTTCCAAATATTTCCTATACTCTGATAAGAAAAACAAGCATTAAACACAAAAGCAGAATGGCTTGGGTTGACATACAATCCTGAAATATAAACTCTTATAATTATGATACTAATATTTTGTTTTGTTAAAATGCTATTGAACTATTTTTAACCAAACTCAAAATCTTAAAAATTGGGTTAGATTTGTCCTAAAGATCAAAATATCTTTGTTACTATCTAAAAAAAGAAAATTATCAAAATTCTCAGTGCATTTATTCGTATCAAGAAACGACAAAGTATTATAAAAACAAGGAAAAGTTTGGATGTGTCTCTTAATAAAAAAAGACAAAATGGGTTTATAACATATTTAAGTGAATTTTAAGTTCTCACATCTCACAATATTTACTAGGCATTAATGTATCTCTACAAAATGCATTCTGGAAAGTAAGGAACTGCACACTTTTTCCAAATTCCAGGTTTTCCTTAAAAAAAGAGAAATAAAAATCAAAAAATTATATATATAAAAAACACTTTTTGGGAGATTATTGAATGATGCATTTGCATTTTGGATTTTATCACCCTATAATTTATTTTCATTTCTAACTTCTATAAAATAATTTACTGCGTTTTTACATTGAGCAAGTTTTATTATATAGTATGGACGTTGGCGTTATAGTGATAAAGCCATATAATTTAGGATTTTATATACTTCTTATATATACTATACAAACTTTCAAGAGCAGTTTGTCGCATTTCTACATAAGAGCTATCGTTATATTTAATTTTAATTCGTTTTTCTAATATTATTCCTATCTACCTAATATATATTTATTAATACTTAAAAAAGTAAATATTTGCATGTAAGAGAAATAAAATTTAACCCTACAAAAATGAACACTAGGTGCAAAATTCTACAAATTAAATTATTCAATGAAATATACACACAAAAGTGGTCCAAAAGATAAAATAATCGTAAGGTAAAAGACGAACGGACAAAATAAATGGAAGTTTTGTGATGACATGCTTTTAAAATGAATTTATTTTGCGTAGCCCGAACCACCCTAAATTTGCATACAAAGTAAGGAAAATGTTAATACAGGTTATTTGTAAGCGGAACTTGCCTTTTCGAAAAGTTTCCAGATCATTAGCAAAATTGACCAAAAAGTGCGAGGGAGAATATCGAATTTTAAATTTTTCGCTCGACGCGTGTTTCCACGTTGAAATATTACATAGACTCTTATCCTTACTGATTCTTCATTATGGATTTTATATAAAAACGGAAGTATTTACAAATTAAAAATCAGGACATTTAGTTAGAGTATTATTTTGAATTAGATATTTTTTTAAGTAGTTTTAATTAAGTTGTATAAAGAGGAAACGACAGTTTTTTTTTTAGTTATTGTGAAAGTAACATATCGATGTTATAAGTTATTTTTTATATAATACACAAAACCATTTCAAAGTTATAAAGTATATAGATAAATAATGGGATAAGCTAAAGGGTTTTGTTCTGGAACCAAATTTAAGTAAAGATGAGTACTGCGTAAAAAGACGCCAAAATGGAATTTTGGGAATATCCATTGAATGTCTTTCCTTATCAGACATGTTTAAACTAAATTCTAATGTATATTTTGAAAATGGCTCTTAATTTTCATTCAAAATTTAAAGTCACTCGGTTCCGTAGTTTTTAGCTATGCCGCAAAAAGACCGACAGACAGACAGACCGACGGAATTTCAATTCTAGAGACCCTGAAACGTGAAGATCTGAAAAAATTTCGTAGGTTGATTTTTTAAAATTACAATACTAGTAATAAAAACAAAAATATCGAATGGCTTAATGCATTTATTGGTGTCAAGTAACCACAAATCAGTATAAGGACAAGAAAATTTAGGTGTGTTACTGCTTTTAAAATAGAAATTTAGATCTAATATGTTTATTCCATAAGTACCAAAAATCGCCAAAAAGTACAGATCGTTCAACATGATCAGTGTTTCCCTTGTAATGTCGAACGTAATGTATTTCAAATGAGCACTGAACGATTGCGGTTTTATACAACTTGCAGTTTAAAGCACATCTCATTTTACTAAATAACTTACCACTCTGTATTGTACTATTACAGTAACTACATTTCTAAAATGTAAGTTTGTATGCGCCTATTACATATGTGCAAATTTAAGTAAATTGCGTTTTTTTTTTAAGCCTTATATGTATGTCCTGGTATTGTGGCATGGCGATCCTGTATAATACATAAATACCAACATGTATTTTAATCACATATTTAGGGCAAAAAGAGAAATGAAGAATAATTAAATCAAATTAATGCAAAAAGTTTGAGCTGAATTTTTAATTACCGGCCCCAACTAGAATTTTATTCCTTTATCATTAAGAATAAGTCGTAAGAATATTCTTAGAACAAATACCAAAAGAGTAAAAGTCGTATATACTGCTCCACGAAACTTTCTTGTAACCGTTATTCCATTTCTATAAATGCCGAATGAGTACCACCTTATAAAAAAATTGCTCTATAAATTCTCTTTTAAAAGTTGTTTTGGTGCTAAGAGGGCTCGTATAAAGTACAGATTAAAAAATGTGTATATAGCAAATATAGCACCTTAAACTTAAATTTTCCGTACAAAGGTGTCGTTTTGGGGTTAATTTAGTCTCTAAAGGATTATAAGTAGTAAAAATGTATCAAATAACCTAATTTACAAAACAAATATAACTTAATCTGTTCTTTTTATAATATGCCCGTTGCCGTTAGAACTTAATGTTGTGAAGAACATTAAAGTTATTATCATTAGGGGTTGTAACATTGTACCCAATTGTTACAAATTTGTTTTTAGTGCGTTTTATTTAGAAAGTATACTTCTAAGTAAATTTTCTAAGCGCCTTTGTTAGTTGATGGCTCTATAATAATTTATAAAAAGTAATTAAAAAAGTTGAAAAAAAAAACCATTTTTTGCAGTAATTTTGCCATTTTATTAATTCATGTTGAATTCATACCTGTGTATCTTCATATCACATTTAATCAAGTCAACTGAATATGATTTTTGTTCCTTTGAATTTTTAAAAAATTATTAGGTCGCCATTTTGTTCCCCCATCTTGAATTTGTACCACAACTTTACCAGGTTATCTCTATATCAGACTTAATGATAGCACAAAATTTGAAATTAATCTAATAAGTAGTTTTTACAGGCCGATTTTTTAAATATTTTATTAGGGCGCCATTTTAATTTGCTACCTTATATTCATACCAAAATGTTACCAATACTTCTTACATAACACTTGTTTTTTGTTTGAGAAAATTGGATATTTTTTACTAACAGTTTTTTACCGTTTTACTAGGTTGTCATCTTATTCCGGCATATTGGTTTTTACCAAATTATTACCAGGTCATCCCGATACAACCCTTAATTTCTGACTAAAATTTGAAGTCAATCTGATGAGTAGTATGCTGTGAATTTACAGACATATAGGAACGCTAAAACCCAAAAATATGTAGACCCTGGGAGGATGTTCTTTTTCACGATTGCAAATAATTTATTTGGTCGCCATTTTATTCCGCCATCTAGTACAAGAGTTAATACCTATGCCACAATTAGTTATGGAATACAATTTGAAATTAGTCCATTAAGTAGTTTCTCAGACTGGATTTTTAAATATTTTATTAAGCCGTCATTTTGTTCCACCATCTTTGATTCGTTACAAAATTTTAAGAGTTGATTCCTACAAAATACTTGATTTTTGTACAAAATTGAGATAAATGGGATAAGTAGTTTTTTAGTAATCATTTTTTTAGCAGTTCGCTAGGCCGCCATTTTGTTTTGCGATATTAGATTTTTATCAAAATGTCTCTAGGTCATTCCCATATGACCCTTAATTTTTGATCATAATTTGAAGTCAATCGGGTAAGTAGTTTTTTAGCTATGCCGCTAAGGGGCAGACCGACGGAATTGAGAAAATATTTTACTACATCTAGGGACCCTGAAACGTAAAGATCTGAGAAAATCTCGTAGAATGATTTTTTCACAATTACATTACTTCCTTTTTACGAAGTAAAAACGTATCTCTCGTAAAAATGTTTTGTTATTTTATAAAGAAATGGCTAAGAGATTGGCAAACAGTTAAGCTAAGAGCTGTGATCTAAGAAATTTCATATAGCTTGGAATGCCGATGAAAGGTTGAGATAGAAATGAAAGAAAATAATTTTCGAAACAAGAATCTGTTATCATTCTTCTTTACATGTATAACAAGGCGTCCGTCAATTGAAATGTTATAAGAATATTAAAAAAACTATATCTGTCAAAGGTTAGCTAATAGAACATTATTTCTATATCCGATAAAGAAATATCAGTTCGGTTCCACTCAACCTATAAAAGTTACTCTCGACAATTTTTTTGCAGTAATTATACTTTAATAAAGCTGTTACCTACAAATGTCTTTTTTTTCTCCTAATCTGCAAATCTTTAAATTCCGCATCAATAAACTTTCCCTGTCTTCACTTAAAGCAACCGCGGTGCCTAGTACTTAGGACTTCGACCTTCATAGTATGTTCATATTAAAAAAAAAGTATTATTTTTACAATGACTTAAAAAACTATCGTTTTCTCTTCATACAACTTGACAATTACATCTGTTTAAAGAAAATATTTAATTTCAAATAATATAATCAAAAGTCCTGATTTTATCATTGTAAATATTTCAGTTTTTGTAAAAAATACAAGGAGAAACAGTAAGGATAAGACTCGATGTAACATTGCAACGTAGAAACACGCGTCGTGCGAAAAATTTAAAATTCGATATTCTCCCTCGCACTTTTTGGTCAATTTTGCTAATGATTTCGAAACTTCTCGAAAAGGCAAGTTCCGCTTACAAATAATCTGTATTAGCATTTTCCTTACTTTGTATGCAAATTCAGAGTGGTTTAAGCTACGGCAAATAAATTCGTTTAAAAAGCATGTCATCACTTAACTTCCAACTATTTTGTACTTTTGTCTTTTACCTTACAGTTTTTTTATTTTTTTGATCACTTTAGTCTTTATATTTTATTGTATAATTTTGTTTATAGAGTTTTACCCCTAGTGATAATTATTCCTAGGATTAAATTTTATTTTGCTTGCATGCAAATGTATACTTTTTTAAATTCTATTTAATATTTAGAAGGTAGATATGAAAAATATTAGCAAAACGAATTAAGGTTAAATTCAATAGAGAAAATTTAAATTAACCCCAAACTATTGACCTTCAAAGTCAAAATTAGATTAGTATCTAATCCTTACACAAGTTGTAAAACTATTATTTTTCTTTAAATTTGCAATTGTAAATCCTATATGGACTATACAACTTAACGCTGTAAATTGCTCTTGAAAAATTTTATAGTATATAGAAGAAAGATTTGAAATCCATAACATGGCTTTATCCTTATCACCAATACCTATAATATATAATAAAACTTGCTGAGTTACTTATATTTTTTCACTCAAGATATTGTGCTTTTTCGATCTTAAAAACACGCTTTTTTTTCTAGAAGTCAAAAATCAAAAAGTTTTAAATAAATATTAGGTCGATGAAATCCAAAATGCGCGTATTTCCACAAAATCCTTAAAATTGTTGTTTTTATTTGATTTTTTGGGTCGTAGTTATTTCTCTTTTTTTTTAATGAAAACCTGAAATTCCTAACAGACCGACCGACGCCACAGAAGGCAAAAATCCAAAATTAGAAAATAAAAAGTCAAATATTGCACATTACGTTTTTTGTCCTTCAAATGCATCATTGAATGCTTAATATGTCCCTACAAACATATTTGTTTGTTTTGAATTTTTCGGGTAACTTATTTTATAGTAGGCTCTGGAAAAATAGTAAGTATATTAAACGTCAAATAGTTTCTATTATTTGTTGATAATTAACGTCAAAATCAGGTTCTTGTTTTGTGAGCTTAGAAAGTAATTTAGTTTTTGCAACAATAGTATGGTAAATATGCAAGATAAAAAAATATTTTTTTTCAAAACTTTACCATTGACCCTGTATTTTGGAAACGAACCATTTGCGGACAGTTTTATTATCGGTCAGTTTTATAAAACTTTGCAAAAACCACATTTTTTAAAATTCGTAATGTGCGCTCCTAAATACGCATTTGTACCAATTTTGAACGAACATGTCTATACTCGTGTTTATATGTTACCCCTCTCCACCCACTTAGAGGGGGAGTTGTCAACTTCATGACATCATAAAATTGTTATGTCCCAAAACTATATCTACCACGCAACGCGAGGTTGGATTCCGCTTGTGACGTCACGCGTGTTGCAAGCTTAGACAAGGAATTCCTTGTCTAAGGTTGCAAGCGTTTGCCTTTTGTTATGTATTTAAATGGAAAACACGATTGAATATTGAGTTTAAACTTATTTTATTGTCGTAATTTTATAAATATCTGTATTTTAAGCTTTATAAAGTCTACAGATGGTTAAAATAATATTTAAAACATTTAAAGTTACCTTAAAAGCTTTATGAATAAAATAATCAAGATGCCCTTGCCTGCCGTGTCACACGCGTGACGTAAGCAGCTGACATACCTCTTATTTATTGTATCATGCCACATACCACATTTAAAGGTAATCGGGTAAGTACGTAAAAGTTGGTCAAATGTTAATTAAAATTTGTCCAAAGCATATACGTCAACATTGTCAAGTTAAATAAATAAATATAAAAATAAAAACAGCATTTATTGCAATTTGTTGCAGCTGATTTTAGTGTGATTTGATTAACCGAATATATCGCAACAGTATACCGGTCGATTTAACTGTAATTGAGTGTAATTTGACAATAATATGCTTTACCAACTTAAACATATAACAAAAATACTATACTTCCCATCCTGAAGGGATGTGGAAGTAAAATATATAACAAACGTTTGGTTATATAAAAAATACTAGATAATAAAATGTACTTACCTTGCATATTTACCATACTATTGTTGCAAAAACTAAATTACTTTCTAAGCTCACAAAACAAGAACCTGATTTTGACGTTAATTATCAACAAATAATAGAAACTATTTGACGTTTAATATACTTACTATTTTTCCAGAGCCTACTATAAAATAAGTTACCCGAAAAATTCAAAACAAACAAATATGTTTGTAGGGACATATTAAGCATTCAATGATGCATTTGAAGGACAAAAAACGTAATGTTCAATATTTGACTTTTTATTTTCTAATTTTGGATTTTTGCCTTCTGTGGCGACGGAACTGTTAAACATATTTTTTGGCATCTAGGGACACTAAAACGTACAGATGTGTAAAACCCAATTTTTTCACAATTTCGAACATTTTGGCCACAATTTGGTTCGGCCATCTTGAATTAGTACCATAATTTTACTAGATTATCCCTATACCACAATTAATTATGGCACACAATTTAAAATCAGGCCATTAAGCAGTTTTTTCAGGCTGAAATTTTAAATATTTTATTAAGCCATCATTTTCCTCTGCCATCAAGGATTCGTACCAAAATGTTACCACTTGATTCCAGCATAATAAGTAAAATAATTTTTTAATAATATTGTATTTAACATTTCACTAAACCGCCATATCGTTTTCCCATCTTAAATTTTTTAGAAAATGTTACCAGGTCTTCCCCATATGACTTAATTGTTGATGAAAATTTGAAGTCAATCGGGTAAGTAGTTTTTTAGCTACGCCACGAACAGACAGACAGACCGACTGAATTGAGAAAAAATATTTTTCGTGGTCTAAGGACCCAAAAAGTGAAGATCTGAAAAAATCTCGGAGAGTGATGTTTTGACGGTTACAATACTTCCCTTTTACGAGGGAAGTAAAAATAAAAAGTTTTTTGCTGTAGTAATTAAGAAATTACAATGGTTAAAAGACTCATATTTTACAAGTGAAGGAAAAATCCCGTAATACGTCAATATATACGTAATGCGATATATCTTCGAATATATATGATATATTTATCTCTATGTCCACTTCTATTAATGAAAGTCCCGAGACCCGTCAAATGATATTATGCATATATATATATATATATATATATATATATATATATATATATATATATATATATATATATATATACATTTACGCACTTTTTTTTGTTTAGTTATCGTGGGTATTTATCTTTAAAATAGTTCATAGTTTTCATTAGGTTAAACAAAAATGTAAAAGGCATGAAATATACATTTCGGGTGATTCTTGACGCTATTCAAACTAACCTGCTGGACACTCGAACTGCATAACGTAATTTTTTGGGGTATTTTTAACGTTCGATATTTCAAAAACGGTAAGCTAAATTGAAATGCGGTTTTGGACGTCAGCTTACTCAAGGTGTGTAGATTACAAACTCGACTGGTGGATCGCCAGATATGATGGGAAAAGGTTTGTACAGGGTGTAAACTAAAACTCTGCATTTTTTACAAAATTTCATTTAACGATATTTTTTACAAAACAATATTTTATTTATTGTCATATACACCAAAATAATCTATGATTAGATACAAAAAAACAATTTCTCCCGTTTTTTGAAATTGCCATTTTTTCGGAATATACAGGGGATTTTCAAAAATTTGTACATGGGTTCACAAACAAAATCCCAACTCACTAGTGATAACTCAAATCAAGCTCACTGTGGTATTGTTTTCATTATTTATGACACTGCTATTAGGAAAAAATACAATAATATTATACAGGGGTCTAAAAAAGCTTACAGTTGATTTAATTATTAAAATTTCATGATTTTGCACATTTTTATGCATTGAACATTGAAAACTAAAGAAAGTATAATAAAACGTAAAAATTTTCAATCCCGTTAGTTGATTTACATAAATTAGAGTATTTTACCGAAACGGTTTTTTAAATTCCATCCTAACCTCACTTCCAAAGAAATTAGCGGTGCAAATGTATAGCGCTACTTTTCAACAATATTGTAAAGTGTTTTTTGAATATATTCGATTTTTTAGAACTGAATGATTATTATAACGAAATTGTAGCATTATTATACCTGGAAAGCAAGTACCAGTAGCGTTTTATAATAATTTCATAATTATACCGGGTGGCCAAATAAGCGTGCAATGTACTGTATCTCGGAAACTACTGATTTTAGAAACTTGCTGTAAAATTTTTTTTAACTATAGTGGCCAAATAAATGCTGGAGACAATTTTTGAGTTTCTAAGATGACCGCTAGGGGGCGTAACAGCAAATGAAAAATACATAGAAATGCCGATTTTCGCTGGATTTTTTATTATTTCCGCTAAATTGTAAGATGGAAGGTTTATGGCCTGTGCACCGTCTAATCTTAGTTGGCGTTGCGATAAAAATGTCATGGATTCCATGGATACGACAAAATGCTTAATTGGATATTCTTCCTTGTTTGTCATTTTGACGTACTGTTTCTTAAACTCATATTTTTACATTTTACTTCGTGATTTTACCTTTTATTGATTTTTATTTCGTTTGTTTTTTGTGTATTTAATTCATATCTTCTCGTTGCGGAGACTAACTGCTGCCGAAAGGCAAAATGCCCTTAGGCTCTTGGACCAAGGCATGTCTCAGCAAGAAGTCGCAAATTTATATAATGTGAACCAAAGTCAAATTTCGCGTCTAAAAACAAGATTTGAAAATACGGGAAACGACGCATATCGGCACGGTGGTGGTTGGGTGAGGAAAATTAGAGGAAGGGCAGAAATAAATTTAGTACGTAATACGCGCCAACAAAGAACGAAGTGTTCCAGGAAATTGAACGATGAGCTGCGTCGTACAGCTGAAGTGCATGTTTCTGATCGTACTGTAAGGAGGACATTAAACAGAAACAATTTGAGGTAAAACTTTATCATAGCAAGCATTAAATTTGCAAGGTCCAATTTCTATCTACATTTAAAAAAATCTTATTCAAGAAATTCCCAAACCATGAGTAATATGGAAATATCTGTAACATCGAAAGCAATTTATTATTACAAGTAGAGTCAACAAGTACGAACTAAAAAATAAAATCAAACAAATTTTTTAGAGCACGACGTAGAGCGAAGTGTCCTCGTTTGCTACCACCTTATCGTGCAGCACGGTTAGCATGGGCCCAAGAACATCGAGATTGGACCATCAATGAGTGGAGAAACTGTTTTTTTTGCGACGAAACAAGGTTCAACCTCATTCATTCGGATGGTAGAATTGTTGTTTGGAGAGAGCCGAATGAAAGGTATGACGAGGAAAACATGGCACCTCAAGAAGCCTTTGGAGGCGGAGGCATTACAGTTTGGGCGGGGGTAATATACAATGGGAAGTCTGATATTTTCACTACCAGACAAACAGTTAATGCTGTAGTCTATAGGGACGATATCATACTTCCCATTGTCGTGCCATTTGCCGCAAATTATGGACACGATTTTCTTTTGGTCGACGATAACGCACGGCCTCATCGAGCGCAAATTGTAACGGAGGCTTTGCAGGTCAATAATATAAATCGAATTGGCCTGCAAAGTCTCCGGATTTGAATATTATAGAGAATGTGTGGTCGCATTTAAAATTATTAGTGAGATCAAGAGATGTTGCCCCAGAAACCTTGAACGAGCTGTCCGAAGCCATACAAGAGGAATGGAACAACGTCCCCCTAGATTTCATTAATAATTTAGTGCACAGCATGTCTCGGAGATGCCGTGAAGTTATTCGTCTGCGAGGAGGGCCAACCAAATATTAACATGGTTACGTTTCTTTTCTTTCTTCTCCTTTCTCTTATCCCAATCCTACAAGGGTTATTTTTTGTTTTTTTAAGGTGTCTAAAAATGTGCCATCGTAGTTAGGTACACTCAAACTATCCAGGGTTTTTCACATCTGATAGTACTGTACAAGGAGGTACCAATAATGTTATCACGAGTATCAAATACCTCCATTGGTACCGACTTTCATGACCATCAGATTTTGTTTCCTATTCTAAACTTTTTCTTCGCTGTAGTTGAATTAGGTTAACAAATAATTGTTTATTATATTTTAGAATTTTAGAGTTGAATACAGGTATACTATACTATACCTGTGGGTATTATAATATTGAGTGGAATCCAATATGTTACAATATACAGGGTATTGAAAGATGCTTAGTTGGGTTATGGATCAAGTTATAAATGCAAGCTATAGTCCTGTCGATGTTTCGTTTTATTTTCAAGACACTATAAGATCTTCAAAATTGTTGTAACATTTTAAAAACCTTATATAATTAATTTAAAAGTAATCCAGGTGCGATTACTACCTTGGTTACTACACTAATTATTATTAACGTCTTTGAATGCCCTGAAGATCCCTTAAAATAAAGCGAAACGTAGACAGGTATCTAACAGCTTTCATTTATAACTCGGTCCTACATACCTCAAGTAAGCACCTTTCATAAATTCTCTTCGATCGTTGAAGGAATAAAAATATTATTTAATATACAGGGTGCTTCATAAAAAATCTAGAATTTACCGCTAATTTTTAATTGAAGCGGACCTGATAGAACATGTCTCTTTATGTGAGTAACCAAATTCTTACTAAGACTAAGGTCTGCTGTTTAGTTCGCCAGAAACCATCACCATGAGACACTCTGTAAAACTACGAAATTCCTATAAAACGCTACTGGTACCTGTTTTATAGGTATAATAATGCTAGAATTTCGTTATAATAATTATTCAGTTCTAAAAAGTCAAATGGATTTAAAAAACACTCTACAATATTGTCAAAAAGCAACACTGTCCATTTGTGCCGCTAGTTTCTCCCAAAGTGAGGTTAGGATGGAATATAAAAAACCGTTTCGGTGAAAGACTCTAATTTATGTAAATCAAGTAACGAGATTGAAAATTTTTACGTTTTATTATACTTTCTGTAGTTTTCAATGTTCAAAGCATAAAAATATGCAAAAACATGATATTTTAGGAATGAAATCAACTGTAAGCTTTTTTAGACTCCTGTATATTATAATTGTATTTTTTCCTGATGGCAGTATTGTAAATAATGAGAATAATACAACAATCAGTTTGATGTGAGCTATCACTGGTGAGTTAGGATTTTTTTTGTAAAACCATGTACAAATTTTTGAAAATCCCCTGTATATTCCGAAAAAATGGCAATTTCAAAAAACGGGAGAAATTGTTTTTTTGTATCTAATCATAGATTATTTTGGTGTATATGACAATAAATAAAATATTGTTTTGTAAAAAATATCGTTAAATAAAATTTGGAAAAAAATGCAGAGTTTTAGTTTACACCCTGTACAAACCTTTTCCCATCATATCTGGCGATCCACCATTCGAGTTTGTAATCTACACACCTTGAGTAAGCTGACGTCGAAAACCGCATTTCAATTTAGCTTACCGTTTTTGAAATATCGAACGTTAAAAATACCCCAAAAAATTACGTTATGCAGTTCGAGTGTCCAGCAGGTTAGTTGGTCTTTGTCACTTACTTCAGCGGGCCACGGTCTAAAATATTGTCGGAGAGAACAGTATCGATCGATCGAAGCATAGCACCTGTGAATCAAGTCCTTCATTTTAATTTCGGTACCGTGTCTAAGAAAAACTCCATCCCCAGAGACCAGCATGGGAAGTCATGGTAAGTCGACTTAGACATCTAGACGTCGTACAAATTTGTTGTTTAAGCATATATATTTATTTATTTATATATATATTTTACTGGAAATTAAAAATTAAATATTTTTAATACGGATGAAAATTTTGAGTTACGGTGTTCGGCTTGTGTTTGATCAATATTCATAGTATGCAGCCCGATAAGCGCAGCCTCAGGACACCATAGCAACCGTCTTGTACATGGGTTTGTATAACACCCTGTCATTTTTTAAAAACTTTCTTCGATCAGAATTATTACTATAGAAGATTTCTCTTTCTCTTTGCGCAACCAAAATAATCTAGCGTTAGGAGCAAAAAAACAATTTTTAGTTATTTCGAAATTGTTTCTTGGTTTCCGACATACGGGATTTTTTAAATTAGACCACCACCCCAATGGTCTTATTGTTTTGCCAAAATAAAGATATCCCTACGCAAATATTTAAACGGCTTGCCATATATTGTTGGTCTCGGCCTTCAACGCACTCGCAGATTTTATTTTTGTGGAAACCCATTAGGAGTACTATTAGTGAAAGGCGAGAAAGGCCCTTTCTTCACCTTAAATTCGTTCATTATCGGCATGGTCGTAATCAAATATGATTGAGATTTATAACCTCGAATTTTTCTTCTAACTATTGAATGGTGTGGTTGTGATCCCAGGTATCTCTAAATAAACTAGTTTTATCCCAGAAAAAAAATGAGAGAGAGAATATATTAACAAACTTACAGTTTTTTTATGTCAGGGGGTAGGGGCTCTAAAAAAACTACTTTTAAGAATAGTGCTAGAACCATTCTTCGATGGAATATTAGAACTTTTTGTGAAAATAGAGCAAACCTTCAAATTTTATTAAACGAAAATATGTCTCACATTTTAGCATTAACTGAAACATGGTTAAGATTATAACAATGATACTCCTGAAAAATGTATTATGTTAAAACTGAAATCCACACTTATCCACCCAACCTTGAAACCAGGAAAAGATATAGACCGATTGTTTTATAGGTTCCTGTTCTGTTAAAATTCTTAAAACGCTGATAAAAACTAGACTACCTAAGACCCACTATGATTTTAGATTGGGTTTGGGATGTTTAGATTGACTCATAAGACTTCTTGCATAGAGTTGGAGTACACAAAGGGTGAACAAACTGGGATATTGAATCGGCTTATGACAATGTAAATATTTCTCTTTTATATCAGAACCTTAGAATTGTAGAAATACCTTGTTACCTACGTAATTTGATTTACGTCCTATTTTAAGGGGTATTTCACAAAAATTCCCTCTTAGCCCACTTCTTTTCAATATTTATTCAGAAAATCTTTTCTACATTATTCCTCAACTGATACATAAAAACAGAATGTGAATGATATTGTTATTCTTACAACAGATAAAGATGGAAATATTAATTCGGTCCTTGGAATAATCTACCAATGGTTTCAAATTCACAATTTTGTTCTTGCCATACATAAATCCTAAATACTCTTTTGAGACCTGGTAGAAGTATAAATGTATTAGATAACTTACCCTATGATAATTCTTTAATACCTTGGGTTAAAGAAACCAAGTATATTGGAGTTGCTAGAGCCAAATTAGAGAATTTGGATAAATTACATTTTGAAGCCCTTAGAGCAGTCACTGCGTGAAATCTACCCCTACATACGTTTTGATTGCAGAGTGTGGAGAGATGTCCCTGGAATTATAGAAGGAAATTTATGTTAAAAATTTTATGCTTAAAGTTGTGACAATTCAAAATAATTCAATTCTGGAATTTATAAAAACACTTTATCAGTATATAGAGGGTGAAGACATACTGGACATACATATTGGAAACATGAGGTATCCCCTTATCTAGTCCAAGCACATAAGAACTTACGAGACGTAACTAAACTCATGGAAAACTTCTGTGTTACAAGATCGATTTTGTCCAACTTGATACGGCACCAGTTGTGGATTTAAGTAATATAGTCAAATTCAGTACGTATCTAAAAACTTTGAAACAAAAAACATGTTTCATTTTAGGCTAAGCAAATAATCTTACATGCAAATAAAAACGATTACGAAATTAAACTCTTTTGGATTCCTGATCATTCTGGTATCCAAGGTAATGAGATTGCAAGTAAATTAGTAACCATTGGCTTAAGAATCAGCTAATATTGTTGCTTATAAAACGGAATATATTCCGCTTGTAAAAACTTTGACAGAAAAATAAATAAAGGTGAAAGGGCATGGCTCCCATAGTAAAAATACCGCGAATATTACCGACTCAGACGTAGTTACCATATATAATATGCATAAGGGTGCAGATTCTCTTTTAGGACTGTATCCTACAAAACGCGTTGTTACTCTCACGCCGAATAAATAAACAACTAAATAAAATTAAAAAGATATCTATCGCCACGTTCAATAGCCTGCATCAAATTCGATAATATTGGATACTCACCTTCACATACTGATAAAACGGAAAGATGTAAAAAACCTAACTGCAAGGGAAAGTCTCATAATATAATGTGCGATAAATGTAAAGTGCATTTATCTCTATACATGATTGTTTTAAAGAGTTTCATTACCTTTGAGTTAATAATGTTTACATTTGGGAGCAAAATTTTTTCTTTTGCTATTATTAAAATACTCAAAATAATATCAGGTGTTTTATTTGAATTACCATTTTAACTGGAAAAGTAAAAATAATTTTTTTCCAGGGAGAAAGTAAATCATGCAATAGAGGGTTAAAAACATAACTTATAAAAGATATGTCACTCACCATGTGTGCATCGGTGTCTTGTTTTGTTGTCTTAATGTTGAAAAGTCTCCTAATTTTAGTCTTAAGTCACTAGCTTTTACAAGATAAAAAGTGTTTAATATTAAAAAATTAAAGTTGGGTACAACTTACCTTTCTTGGTTATATTTTTTCTTGGCTTTTAATCATAGCATAAATTTAAACGAATTTTATATAATTGCTATTTAGGTGCATTACGAGTTTTTCCCAGAAGCGGTAAAAAAACCTTTTATTACGATATAGAAATGTGTAAGATTAAAAAAATATATCATTAATATAGTTTTCTTAAAGACACATTTGATTTAAGTTAATTACCGGGAATAGCGACAGTATTTCTAAGATTATATTTGTTCCTTAGTCATCAAAGAAAATTAAAAATAAATAACTTTTAGAACAAAAGACCAAAATGTACGAATTTCATTTTTCATGGCTATGGACGTCGCATCCCAAGATTTATGATTTCGCGTGTGGTTATTCTCGAGCATTAAGATTTTGAGAATAAATGGCACCGAATATACACTATAATAAAAGAAAAATTGCGTAATTATTTTGGAATAATGGTATAACTAAAGTGTTAGGAAATTAGAAATAGCCGTAATTTTTAAGTTTTATGTAATTTTTACGTTAACTATACGCTAACAATAATTCAAATTGGAAAGAATATACATTTTTCACTTACCACACTGCTTATATTTATTTTATTAGTTTTGTTACTACTATTAATTTAATTTATATAGTCTATGAAGGAACTAAAATATGTAAATCATTATTTCATTTGACAAAAAGAAAATTTAATTACAAGAAATGGAACTTTAGCGACTTTTACGGCAAGGGCGGCTCGTCAGCGGATCAGCCGGATTTTTCTATAAAATTGTATATTTATGTTCTTAATTCAATATTCCATAGTGAAAATAATAATTTTGTGAATTATTACGAAAACTGTATAAATCACCTTTAAATCCTAATAACATACATTTCCTAACAAATTATCCAAGAGCTCCTATTCACTATGCACTTTCCTAACTACCCACAATAAATAATATGTATCCGTGCGCCGTACACAATTATTACAAGACCCAGTTGAGCGATATTTTACTTGTCTCAAATTTCGAATTTTCTTAATCAAACGAAAGGCGGTTTTTATCGGTTGGGTAAAACTATGTATTCCAGGACGCTTCTGAGGCGATTTAGTTTTCGCGAATGTAGTAGACGCAGTTGCCAATTGGCAGTTAATTTGAAATAGAAATAGTGGGAGGTATTCAAGTATTTTTAGTACCTACCTACTCCGTTGGTCCTCAGAGATTTCCCAGGTAATAAGTTTATAAATGGTTCTCGTTTACGATCTTCTTGTTGTTATGTCATAAATTGTGAACCGTCGACAATTAAAAAACTTTTGTTTTTTTTTACTGAATCCTGACTCCAAATAATACACCACTCTAATATAACAACAAGAGGATCGTTAACGATAACCATTTAGAAAGTTAAAAAAATTATTACTAAAAAAAATTATCCATTTTGCCTAGAATTTTGCACAAATATCAACTGTTACATATGAATGAACTAATAATATTTTGATATGAATCCCAGATAGCAAAACAAAATAGCTCCCTCAAAAAATATTTAAAAGATGAGCCTCAAAAAAAATAGGTTTAAATTAATTTTAATTTTTGTGCAAGAATTAATTGTTGTTAAAATTGTGGTACGAATTTAAGTTGGTAAATAAAATTTTTAAAAAATCAACGTAAAGCAATTTTGTTCAAATTACTTTCAATTTTTGATAAAAATTAAATGTGAAAATGAGATAAACTGGTACGAATTCAACATGACGTAACAAAATATCGGTTTGTGTCAAAGTAAAAACTACTTATCGAATTTATTTTAAATTATTCCCAAAACTCAAGTGTTCCATCCATAGAAAGAAACTCATAAAATATTGGTAGGAATCCAATATGATGGAACAAAATGGCGCCCAATAAAAATGTTTGGAGACACTATACGTAACACAACTAAATTGGGTCACACTTCATTATTCCTACTAAATGGAAAAAAAATGATAACGAGGGAAGTTAATCGGGTAAAGGAAATTTACCGATTTTTTTGATCTTCATAAGTTATAAATTGTATTAAGCCGAGGTTTTGTTCCTCCATAGTGGATTATTTTATTAACTATTATTTTATTAACTTATTTCTATACATCCCTCGATTTTTGTGCCAAATTTGAGGTCAAGTGAATAACTAGCTTTTTATTACTTTTCCTAAACTGTTACAAGTTCGTCACAATGTAACTCGCAATTTTTTGGCATAATTTTAACTCATTCGGAAAGAGTGTTTTTGAGCTATGTCTCTTACAGTCCGACGGGAACATACTTATTTGATAATGCCATTATTAATTAATTTCTTATGTCAAGTAAATCCAAAATCTACTTATTTACTCTATCTGATATCGTAATGTGTTTTTCTTTATAGAAATAGTTATTGTTACAAGAAACAAATTGTAATAAGTTAATCAAGATTTATAATAAAATTAACTGTTATTCTAAAAACGAGCCCCGACAATTATCTTATTAGACACATCTTTCACCGTTAGCATTTTTTACTGTAAAATGTGTTCTTCAAACAATTTTAGCAGATAAAGAAAATTAAGCAGCTATACATTAGGCTCATACTTACAACATTTTTTTATTTTGTTGAAATAAAATTAGTAATGTTGATATTTTCTCTCTCTCGCTCTATTTATAAAAAAATATATATCGGTATGAATATATGTGTGAGTACCTCGACAGCTTTTAAAATACACTTTTTTACCAACTTTAATAAATTATAAAAGGTAGACAATAACAAATTTAATAACAAACATATAAAAAGACCGAGACTAGGTCTATATATGGACAATTTCTTCGAATTACAAATTAGGCTTTTTTTGACTGGTTTGTTATTATTTTGAAAAGCTAAACTTGGTAACTTATGTTACGAAAGTTTTGAGAAAAATTTCAACGACCCTGTGATCTTGTTGCCATGGTAACTAAATACTCATTGAAACATAAATTTATTATGGAAAAAAAGGTATCTACAACCTCGTTGGACGGGTTCCTAAGAGTGAAATTTTAAATATTTTTCTCGATGAAAATATATCCATTTCATAAAACGAAAACTTTCACGGCTGTGGTCATCTAAGAAATATCATAGTTTTTTGGGATTAGACCCTGTCAACATGGAATCACTTTCAGACGTTTTGTCTTCTGAGACACGTTCAGGGATCTTTACTTCACGAGATCGGAACATTGTGATGTGTTTAATTCATTGTTTGTGAATTTAGTGCTCCGATCTCGTGAAGTAAAGATCCCTGAAGATGCCTCGTGCAATCGAAGGTGAAAGTCGGAAAGTGATTTCATTTTGACACGATCGAATCCCAAGAACCCTGATTTCTTAATATATCCATTTCGTCCATCTATAGGACAATAGCGGAATATAGGTGAACAAGGAATACCTTGTTTAAATTTGCCAAAAAGTGGGCGATCAAAAATATTGAGCGGAATCCAAGCCAACAGACTACTTCAAACTGCTAATAATCGCATTGGAACATCGCTACGTAAGTTAGGCAGAAGATTTCGTACTTCATATGTGACTTTAAGAAGAGAACTACAAAGCAGAGAGTTGAGATATCGAAAAAAAACATAAGTGGTGCCCACAAAACGTACCTAACCAGTTAGCAAGAATCTCTATATGTTGCCGGATATTACGCCGAATGCATTTTGCAAATAAAAGAAACATCATCTTAAATGATGAAAAATACTTCACATTGTCTTATTAGGAGATGTAGAGTAACGATTGTTTCTATAACGATAACATAGAAAATTGCCCAAATGTGGTAAAATTTAAAACAAAAAAAAATTTGATGAGAAAATCTTGGTTTGGTGTGCTATTTCGGAGGCTGGAATTTGTAGGGGGGAAGCCGTAGACACCAACGTATGTATTGAAAAATGTCTATGAAAACTATTAAATTTATCAATGATCATCATGTTGATGACATAATAATGTTTGGCCGGATTTTACTTCTTGTCACTATGAGAGAATCACAACAGACTATATAGATCCGTCAAATTGATACCGATATCGAAGATAACGAACATTTATCAATCCTCTAAAATTGTTTTTGTAGTTTATACTTAATATATAAAATGATGATATAATAGATTTAATTCATATGGATTTTAAATTTTTCTCAAAACTTTCGTAACATGCGTTATTGCTATCTATTCTATGTGGAAGGAAAATCTTAAGAAGAACCAAATCGCAAGGAGTCAAGAACTTGCATAAAGAAGAATTTCAACCAGACGATAAATCTAGATCGATTACCGTCCTAGTTTTTGCGGAAATTGGCGAAATGGCTATTATAAGACCACAATACCGTGTTTATTCGAATGTGACAGATAATCAAAATTATAGTTCGAAGGAAATAGACCAAGTACAAAGATATTTTCGTCCCTAATGAGAGAAATAATAATAATAATAACGAATTGGGGAGTCAATGAGTTTTGAATTTAAATGGAATTAATTTTGTGTATGTTAAGTATGAAATAAAATATGTGGGTTTTTTTGTTAGATACTGAAGTTATACTGAACTATATATAGATAACTGAATAATATTTGGCAAATTTTTCCAAAATGACAAGGATTTAGTAAAAGTTTTACCGAAAAAATTAGAAAAATCTAAGGTGATAATATTCTATCCCGAAAAGTGCTGAAGAAGAAAAAAGTTTTGTCGCTTTTGCGAATTAATCTCGTAAATTTATAAGACATTTTGCGGAAATAATTCAACCTTTTAATGAACTATCCAGGAAGGACAACATTTTTGTTTGGATAGAAAAAATGCCAAAAAGCATTTGAAACTCTTAAAAATGCGATTGTACAGCCAAAATTATTGCAATATCCCAATTTCTCGGAAAATAATAATTTTATTCTCAAAGCTGATGCAATAAAAATGGCAGACTTATTTATTATGCATTTAGATTTTTAAACAAAGCCGAAAAGAACTACTCTACTGTGGTAGAAGGGTTGTTGGCGATAGTTTGGAATGCAAAACATTTCAGACCATATTTGTCGTACGAAATTTGAAGCTTAGAAGTATGAGTGCAGAGATGAGTATGAGAATGAATATTATGACGAGAGCGCAAGCAAAACATCAAAATATATCAACCTCTACAGGAAAGTTGAAAATATTTGCAAGAAATATAAAATACCGGAGTTATTTATTATTAAAAATGTGCATACTAAACAAATTATGGTAAATCTATCGAAATGCAAAAATGATAAAAATTATATAAAAATAAATATTGTCATTGTGATGACAGGCTATTTTCCGGGTTACTCCCGTGTACATTACAATAATGTGTTTATAGTTATTGTGACTCGAAGATATTCTATCCTATCATAAGCAAATATTCCTATGATACTTGAAATCTATGATCCTATTAGGGTGATTTGTTCAGATTTTAATATGGCCAGTAATTCTGACTTTAGTTTTCTTGGAGTTTTATGTAGGTATAATGATTTTTCGTTATATTTAGAATAATAAGTGTTCTATTGTTTGACTTGTGTTGTGAAAAAAATTTTGGAAATTATTATTTTGAGATCTCGGATATCACGGAACACAGCATCTCTACGATGTGTTTCCCCAGCAGGGATACCATGTTCTATTGTCACATGGCTCGCTTGGTGACAATTAGGAATATAATTTGAAATTAAATTTGAATTATTCCGATTAGAGAGAGAGAGAGAGAGAATTTGAGTTGAGGTGCATCGACATCTATGGTAATTTAACACCGTTCTGTATGTGTTTATATTTTATTGTAAATCCCTGTATCCTTCAGGAACATAATCAAGTGGTTCATGTGTTCATCTTCCGTGAGAATTGTTTTAATGTTTTTTGGTAATTTAGATTTTAATCTAGCATAATTGAATATTATAGGAATATTAAGGCATCGAGGTTGATCTGTGGCGTTAAGCAGATATTCGTGAGTTAAGCGAGTGTGTCCTATTTTTAGTCTGTTAATTACAGTTTCTCCTCTTTTGTTACTATTAGTAGGTTGAGTAGTAGTATTATAAAATATAGGTTTAATGTCATAAAGTTTGTTGTTGCTCCCATACATGTCCCATTCCAGTTGTGTATAACTTTTTTCCTATATGTGTTATCGTTGGATTGGCATCTCTTTGATGAAAGAGAAAGTGAAGAGTTTGTTCACTTTGAATAGCTTCTTTGGCTAGCATATCCGCAGACTCATTTCCCTTGATACCTACATGGCTGGGAACCCAAATAAAAGTTATGAGTGTATTTATATATATATATATATATATATATATATATATATATATATATATATATATTTCTTGTAATAAAATAAAAGTTGTTTATGGATTCTAGCGCGGTTTTAGAGTCTGTTATAATTAACCATTTCTGTTTATTGCAGTTTTTTATATAGATTAGGGCCTTCTCAATAGCTAATAATTCAGCAGTGTATATACTAGACATTTTAGGTAAGCTGTATTTTCTTTGTTCAGTAACAGTGTAAAATCCTGCTCCTGTCCCCTTTTTAGACTTAGATCCATCAGTGTATATTTGTGTAAATTCATGTTTATTTTCTAGAAGGGCCTGAAATTTATTTGTTATTATTTTGTGGTTGACATTTGATTTGTCTATTTGAGAGAGAGAATTCTCTGGGATATTGTGGGTGTTTTGATGGTAAAACAAAGTTTATTTCTCTAGAATATTTCAAGAACCGTATGTTGACAGGTGGAGTGAGGTTAGGGTTATCATAAAGTTGTACAGGAATTTTAGAGTTAAAAAAGGTTTTGTGTGTTGGTAGGAATGGTTTAAGCCACAGGCTAGTAGCGTATTTTAGTATTAAAGTCATCCTTCTCTGGTACAATGTTGTGGTTTCTGATAGACAGAGTAGGCTTTGAATGGGGCTTGTACGAAATGCTCCTAATGCTAGTCGCATACCAGTGTTTTGAATTGTATCAATCTTATGATATATGATATCCGAGAGGAGGAGTAAACAATACTGCCGTAATCTAGTTTGGATCTTATTATGGATTGGTATAATTTAAGGAGAGTGTTAGAATACGATCCCCAAGATGAATTTGCCAGATATTTTATGAGGTTTAGATCTTTTGAACATTTGTTGTGTAAATGCTCTAGATGTTGCATCCAATTCAATTTTTCATCAAAAAAACATTCCTAGAAATTTAGAGCTAGATAGGTGGGGTATTATGCTATCATTTAGAGTAAGTTCATTTAATCTAGAACATCCCTTCTTGCGGCAAAAATGTACTGTAGAAGATTTATTTGGAGAAAAAATAAAACTAGAGTTTTCAGACCATTTTTGTAAGTTAGCCAAGCAGATTTGAATTTGACGCTCACATACTCTAATGTTTTGTGAAGAGTAATAAATGGCAATATCGTCTGCGTATAGTCGGTATGTTATGTGATTGGGAATAAATTTTTGTATGCCGTTTATTGCTATCAGAAAAAGTGTGGGACTGAGAATGGATCCTTGCGGTATGCCATTCTCAAATACCACGCTGTTGGAACTTGATGGGCCTACTTTAACTTGGAAAGATCTTATTATGTAAAAAGTTTTTAATAAATACTGGAAGGTGTCCTCTGAATCCCTATTCATAAATTGTTTTATGAGTGTATTTGTCAGGTCCAGAAAGCACGCAATCGTGTGATTTTTTAGAGCGAAGCTTTCCTGTATGTCATTTTCCAAGCCAACTAGATGGTCGAGTGTTGATCTATCTTTCCTGAATCCAAATTGATTTTCATTTAAAAGATTGTTTTTTCTCTAGAAACCATGCCAATCTTAAATTAACCATCCTTTCAAGAATCTTTCCTAGGTGGTCTGTAAGAGAGATGGGGCGATAGCTATTTAGAGAGATGCTGGATTTGTGGGGTTTTTTGATTGGTTTTAATATAGATTGCCTCCATGCTTAGGGGAATAATCCCTGTTCCCATATGAGATTGTAGATGGTTAGGAGAAGTTGTAAGGCTTCATAAGGTAGATTGGTAATCACAGGTGTGAGGCTTCCGTCAGGGCAGGGTGCGCTCTTTTTAAGTTTGGATTGGGAGTATTTTAATTCGTTTATAGAAAATGGGAAGTTGTATGAATATTCTTCTGGTGAAAGAAAATTTATTTTATTCATTTCTTGTGTTTCTTTGATCTTTGTAAAGTTATTATTATAATTGATGTTATTAGAGATGTCACTAAAATGTGAGGCAAATTCATTAGCTATTTCCGCAGGGTCAGAAATCCATTTATTTTCTTTTAAGATGCCTGAAATTGATCTAATAGGTTTACCTTTTAATCTGTTGATCTTGTTCCATGCATCCTGGCTAGAGATGTTAAGATTGATGCTATTAGTGGATTTTTTCCATGAATCAGCTTGTTTTATTATTATTTTTGCTTTGGCACGCATTTGCTTAAAATAACTAAATTTTGTGTAGTGGGGTAACGTTTAAATTTATTTAGGGCGCTTTTTCTATTTTTAATAGCTATCTTGCATTCAATGGTCCACCAGGGTACAGGAGGTTTATTTGGGTTAATGCAGGAATGAGGGATGCTTATTTTGGCTGCTTCGTGCATAGAATTTACAAAGTTATTAATTGTTTGATCAATGTTTTTTGCATTTAATTGAGGATTTGTAAATCGTTCTTGATATAAAACCCAATCTGCTTTTGAGGTGTTAAATATTACTTTATTGGAGTAGTTTCCAGACCAAGAGGTAGATTTCAATAGGATAGGAATATGATCGCTGCCATAAGTATCATCCATCGTTTCCCATTGCAATTCTGTGGAAATGCTAGGGAAGCAGAGTGTTAGGTCTAAGGAAGATTGACAGCCAGTTGATGAGCATATAAAGGTATGAGCATTGGAATTCGTTAGGTTTAAATTGTGCCTATCGATAATGTTTTCGATTAAAGTGCCTCTACGATCTGTATGCGCTGAACCCCATATAATATTATGTGCATTAAAATCGCCCATTATGATGAATGGGGATGGGAGTTGATTTATGATTGAGTCGAAATGTTCTTGTTGTAAAGTATAGGACGGAGGAATGTAAACATTACATATAGTTATGGGACCATATAAATATGTTTTTATTGCACATACTTCAAGATTGGAGTTGATTTGTATGTTATTTAATTGATAGGAAACGTGGACGAGTATGGCAACGCCTCTTTCACAATGTTCTCTGTCTTTTCTTACAAGATTGTAATTTTTAAGAGAGACATTCTTTGAGGGCTTGAGGTTAGTTTCTTGTAATGATATGATCGCTGGCTTATGTCTGGATATTAGTAATTTTAACTCTTCAAATTGACTGTAAAAACCATTCATATTCCATTGGATGATTGAGTGATTTATTATTTATTGTTTTTAGATTTCTTCTTTACGAAATCTGTGCTAATTTTTGAATTCGTTAGGTTCTCTTCACTTTTTGAAGATATAGACGATTTTGAAGAGCTGGAAGATGGTTGGTTTAATTTAACTAAAGTGGTTTTTATCTTTGTTCTATTGAGAGTTAGGGGTTTGCTCTGGTTAGTTGAGCTGAGTGTGTTTTTTGGAGATTGACTTTGTATTTCTTGACGTTTCTGTTCGTGGGAGGGAAGGGGAGGGGGGTTGAAGGAGGTATTAGGATTGGATTGAGGGGGAAGGATTGGGGTTGAGGATGGTCGAGATGTTGTTTTGGTAGGAGGTTTCTGTGGGGTTTCAGGTATGATTTCGTTGGTAAGGTAGCATTGTGTGCTGATAGAGACAGTTTTCTTACTAGTTATGGCTGCATAAGACTGTGTAAAGCTGGGATTTTGGAGTCTATATTTTTTCCTGGCCTCAAAATATTGAAGATTTTTCTGTATCCTTTATTTTTTGTATCAAGTTCTGATTTATAAATAGGGCAGCCGTTATACCTTGGGGAGTGGTCTCCATTGCAGTTTGTACATATGGGAGGGGAGAACATTTAATTCCTGAGTGATCTTCCTTTCCGCAGGATGGGCATATTTGAGTGTTATTACATCTCTGTGAAATATGCCCAAACTTTTGACATTTAAAACATCGAAGGGGTTTTGGTATATATGGTCTAACTTTTAAGGAATATCAACCAGCTTGAACTCGTTCAGGGAGCTTATGACTAAGAAAGGTAAGTATGAGACTCGCAGTTGGTATTAGCTTTCCGTCCTTTTTTGTATTAATTCTTTTCACTTCTTTAATACCTTGATCTTTTAGATTGTCTAAAATTTTATCAACTTCACAATTTAATAAGTCACTGCATGTTACTACTCCTTTTAAAACATTCATTGTTCTGTGTGGTTCAACCTTGACATCGTATTCTTGAAGTTTAGTTATTCGAGATATTCTGTCAGCTTGTATAGAGTTTTTTGCAAAAATTAATAAGTTTCCATCTCTAAGTTTCTTAACGTTTTCTAAATCTCCAACCAATTCAGTTAATGCTTTATATATAACGAAGGGGGAAATATTTGTAAAGTTTCCTTCCTCTCGTACTGTATATATTTCAAGGGAATATGTTCGTGGACGTTTCGTCCCGGTTATGGGGAGGAATTCCAATGGTTAGTAGTCGCTGTAAGGCTGACAGCGCTACTTCCGTCACTGGCAGTTCTTTTTGGACAATGTCGCTTGCCTTCACCCGACCCTGTGCCTAAATCGGGGAGTGGGGGTGCAATATCCGAGGCTCTGCGAGTTCCTGACATTGCATATTGTTTTTGCCTTTTATACCTACGGCCAGGTAAGTATGTGAGTTTGTATGTGTGAGTATAGGTTTGTGTGTATGCATGTGTGTGTGGGTGTGTGTGGGTGGGAGGGAGTGTTGGTGAGTGTGTGTGGGTGTGTAGATGTGTGTAGGTGAGGGTGAGTGAGTGATGTGTGATTGTGTATTGTGACTAGTGTACGACTCAGGTGACCCCGGGAGCGTCGTATCCCGTAACCTTTGTGTCGGATCTTGTCCAACACAAGGTCCCCTGAGGGGTATTCCGATTAGAGATGATGATCTGATGATTGATGATTTAGAGTCGAAAAGTTGTGATTAATTTTACTTTTTTAATTTGGAAGATTCGATTCGAGAGTTTGTTTTTTTAGAGATATGAGTTGTACTAAGCAGAAAGCCTTTAGAAGCCGAATAGGGACTGTAGTTGGGCTCTTCCATGCGTCACCTGTGAACTCAGAGAAAGAAGTGTTAATATTTTTGGTTAATTTTTTAAAATCAATTATATTAGTTTTCCTTAAAGGTATGTTATCATGCAATTGTACCTGATGATGGTGAGAAATCCCAACGGAAACATCGGTCTTAACGGCGTTTTGAGTTTGTTTATTTAATTAGTCTTATTTTTAGAAATTTCTTTCGACAGAAGGTCGTTAAATGGTATTAAATCCTGTACCTCCAGGGTACCACTGTAAACATTCGTGCTGTAATTTAAAGTACTATATTTAGTGCTATGATCAACAGACACTAATGAATGTTGGCTAAATGACTTATAACTTGAATTGTCTTTTATATTTTGATTCAGGTCTAAAGTCATGTCATTAAAATTTTGACGCCCTACGTGAAGTATTACATTTTCAACGAGATTTCTCCCTGCGGGAGTAATTATTTACTATTTCAAACTGTTTTGTTCCTTTTTCGGTTTCTCACATTCATTTCGGGGGTTACTATTATCATTATTATCGTGCTTATAACTAAAGTTACTATAACTTTTTGCACTAGTTTCGTGCTTTGTCAAAGTCAAGGGTACGGGGTTGTTATTAATGGGGTATTTATTTCATGAGGCTAACCCCGAAGGATTAGCCGAGGTCCCGACACCATTTACCCGGTTACCCTCTGGAATATGGGCACTCGCCTCAAAAAAATTGGGAGTTTTAGGGACTTTAAAGGGGAAGAAAAGTCGCTGGGCGTAAATTTAGACCTATTCAATGGAAAACAGAGCAAAGTGATTTCTGCCCAAATATGCTATTTATTATTTTTTAGTTTTTTTATCCAAATTTCACAACTGTGAAACCAGTTCTGAGGGTAGCGACGGGAAGGCATTATGGGGGAAAGTGAGTTGTTGTTTTTAAATAAATAAGATAAATTCATATATCTTAAAATTAAGTACGATTTGTTCAGCCTTTGTTAACGTGGACGCCGGGTGGATAAAATACCACAACTAATATACTAATGATTTTTTGTTTTTTCATTAACACAAAAGTGACTTACTTGCTAAAAGCTTGTCGTTAAGTCTTTCAAGGGACTTGCAGTTTGGTTTACGGTTAAATTTTTAAAAGTGTATTGGCACTTCACTTTTTCATAAAAGATAAAAGTATAGATTAATCACTATGTCAGGTAGCAATCAGGTGTTTATTTTTGACAAAAAAGTCCAACAGCTGTCAAAAGATTTTTACAAACAAAAGGCAACGACAGTCAAGAAACGAGGTTAAAATTTTACAAAAAAGGTTAGCAACAATTAAATTTTGTTTAAACAAGTTAGAAAATACTTATTCCACCGCGGCGTTCCACACGCCTCGAAAATGTTTGTTTGCAAAATTATTAAAATATATTACTCACAAAATACCACATGTGTATGCACATTAAATACCATACACCAGTAAAATAAAAATAATTTAAACATTGAATTGTTATTAATAATTGCGGGTTTCTAATGCACTTACTTCAGATCTAGATCTAGATCTCTACTACTAAGAGAGCTCGTAAATTTCAGTAGCTGTGCGAGCCAAGACTGAATTAATTAAAAATCGTATTTTCGAAGCTACACCTTAAATTGATCTTATCTCCTACTATGGGTACATGCAGTTTATATCACAAGTTTTATCTGATAAATAAATCTAGGAACCATCCAATTAAGAAAAGAACCTTTAAAAGTCACAAAAATGGTTTGCCTCGAATAAGAAGTTCGACTCACTTAACGGAAAACTGCACGCAAAAAGTGAAAAACTAGCGACAAGGTCTAGTCAAGTTCAAAGTAAGATGAAAAGGTACCTACGTATTAGAAAAAACTTCCTGCACGTCCGACCTCAAAAAAATGTGTTATGTGTAGGCAATTTATATTACATTTCGTTTAAAAATGAGTTCAAAAGGGTTCACTGCAGAAATACAAAGACATGAGTACGATTTACCATTGCAAATTTTGCAGTTACGTAGACAAAGAATTTGGACATTTGTGGAAAAAGAAATTATATGCGACGGCATTTGCGTCAAAAAGTGGTCGAAAAATTGTCGAAAATGGACAAATCTACTTCTATTTTATAATTCTAGATTTGATTTTTTTCATAAAAAATCGCATTTAGCGCTCAACTATACATATTTCCCTATTGAAATCATATGGAAGCTAATACATATCTCTTATAGTTTTAACATAATATTGCAGCGGCGGAAGGCCTGCAAATGATCCATAATACTGAGTGCAGTTTCCCCTTGAGGTAGAACTTAAAAGATTTAAATTGTTATTAACAAATTGAGAATGTCACTGATAGCTTAAAGTAGAATATTTTTGATGTTAAAAAACAATCACTTGAGATTTGTTCAAGTTAAAAAATTAAAATATATAGCTCTCAGTTTACGAAAGATTATTCAGTTAGTTGAGAACGAAGTTTGAAAAATAAATATTAGCAAATATGATTTATGAAAAGCAAAATATGTTTAAGCAGATCAATAAACAAAAGGGTCAAGAACTTGGAGAAACTTTATGAGATAGCACTAATGTTTGCCGATAATTGTATGATCAGTTAATTTCATTTAAAAACCTATTAAAAAATATTACACAAAAGGTTATCACAAGCAAGTTACAAAATGTTTATAAAAGTTATCAAAGGTTTTGAAATAAAATTTTAAATTTCACAAAAAAATGATTAAGTTCAACAGTTAAAAAAATTGAAAGTCAAAGTTAACACACAACAAAGCAAATTAAAAAGCTTGCCGGGATATTTTAAAAACACTTGCAAAAAATTTGGAATATATGAGTAAGCACAAATAAGGGAAAATGACAGAGACTGTTAAGTAGCGTCGTTTGCGACAGACAGACTAATAGCACATACCTTGTTTATCTTCTTCGCGAAAATTTTATACGTGGTTATTATCACACACGATCCTTAGGCGAACCCACGAGCAAGAATTCTACTTTAAAACTGTGTGCAATGCAAAATTTCAGATAAAACCGCCTATTATGCACGTTTAGACCAATGAGAGCAAAGTCGGGTTTTCGGGGATCTCTGAATTTTGGCAGCCTTGATCGTAAACATATAGAAGCAGCAGCTAAAATTAGAGTTCCCGGGAAATTGGTTTTTATTTTTTCTTAAGCTATTTTGATGTTTTATGGGCTTGCTATTATTTTTCCCGTATTCTACGTATAGAAATCTATGCCTGTAATTTTTTCTAGATTTTTTTCCATAAATTTGATTTTCTAAATTCTGTTAAAAATCACCATGCCTATTTAGTCCACGGATAGTTGCATTATTTAATTGTATTCTACGTATAGTTGAGGTGTGCTTCATCGCCGTAGCCTTAAATCTTTTATTTTGGCGCGAAGGGACGTTTTTCGGTGAAAAATAAAAATTAATCAAAATAAGTTTTTCGGTTTTGAAAAAAATGTCATTCTAGATAAAAGAGGTTATTATTTTTTCCCTATCTTTTGATGCCTGAACGAGAGCGTTAGATTAAAAGTTGCAGAAGTTCCGAATGATCAGAGTATTAATAATAACGAAAATATTTTTGCTTGTTAATTTTTTGGCCTCTCTATCTAAGATAAGACATCTAGTACTTATTTTAAAAATAGGATTATTATTTTTAATTTTCTAATTAACAAAACTTTATTTTGAGGTTTAATTTATTGTACAGTAAGTTTACTAATTTAAAAAATAATATGCGCTAATTTTATGTGTTTCCTTGCATAAATGTAAAAGATGCCTTAGATTATTAATTTAGATCTTAAGATAAAATACTTCATATTAAAACCGGTTTACATAACTTTTGGTGCTCGAAATATGTTTGTATTAAAACTATAAAAATCAAAATATACAACTTGTGATCCTCGTTCTGGCTACCCTCTAGTTTGCGGGGTATGGTACAATACTAAAATATGAAATATTATTTAATTTGTGCCATGTTCTTTTTAAAATGAAACTGCCAAAAATTAACTGATTATGCAAAATATAAACTCCTGCCAGAAATACACTAAGCCTAAATACCAAGTTTATGTCTGTAATTTCTTTTTCCTACAAGTTGGTAAGTACCTTATAACACACCCATGTTGACAAATAGTTTTTAAGAGACAGTATTTGTCAAAAGAAAGTTAAACAAGCAAAGCCATCTTTTAACTTATGTTATTTTATCATTAAAGCAATTACTTAGTTTTTATTTCATAATTAAAGCATTTACTCAGTTTTTCAAAATTATTTCTTAAATAATTTGTCAACTCTAGTGTTGAAATGCATATACAAAAATAAATATAAAAGTCGTAGAAAAAATACCATACATTACTCGAAGAAATTCTAAATAATTTTTGTTTGTGAAAACTTCTTATTCCAACACTTTTTATGTAATATTATTATTTTATATCTTAGTTCAATATAATTTTTATCAAATGTAAATACACATTTTGCTTTACTTTCTTGTCAAAATCTACATGTTTCAAAAAAAAATTAAAACCATGAAAGCACTCCAGATGTGACACTTTTAAACTTAAAAAAAAATCGGTAATTTCCTTGACCCAGAACTTCCCTCGTTATGAATCCTTCCTTTTATTAGGAATGGTGAAATGTGACCTAATGTAGTTCAGTGCATAGTCATTTAGTAACACATATACTATCTTTTCAAATATTTTTATTGGGCGCCATTTTGTTCCATCATATTGGATTCCAACTAATATTTTACCAGTTTCTACCTATGCCACACTTGATTTTTGAGCATAATTGACAGACAATGACACACACCGCCATTTTGATACATTATGTTGAATTCGTACCAGTTTATCCCTACATCACGTATAATTTTTCTGCAAAATGTCCAGTCAACCGAATGAGATTTTTTTACGTTAATTTTTAGAAAAAAATATTGACATTTTGTTCTGCCATCTTGAATTCGTGCCACAACTTTACCAGCTTATCTCTATATCACACTTAATGCTTGTACAACATTTGAAATTTAGCTAATGATAATTTTTGTTCAGGCCGAAATTATAAATATTTTATTAGGCCGCGATTTTGTTTTATTATCTTATATTCATACCAAAATGTAGCCAGTTCATTCTTATGTAACACTTGATTTTGTGAAAAATTTTAGGAAGTTGGATAACATGTTTTTTATAGTAATAATCTTTTTAACTAATATTGTTCCGGTATATTGGATTTTTACCAAAATATTACCGCTTCATTCCCATGACCCTTAGTTTAATTTGAGGTCACTCTGATGAGTAGTTTTTAAGCTACGCCGCGAACTGACAGGCAGACAGCCTGACCATTGGCTTTAATTTAAAGCCAATGGCCTGACTGATTTCTCGATTACAAATTTTGTTTTGTTTGGCTGCCACTTCCTGCCTCCATCTTCAGTTAGTAGCTTTTCACCCGATCGAAAATTCCCAAAATATGAAAAAATGATGCATGATTTAAAGCTCTCGTATCGCCCTGTATATGAGTTTTTAAAATTCGCAAATGACATTTTTAGGTTTCATCTGTTATTCTCGCATCTGAATACAATGAACTCATAAGCTGTCGACTGACTTATATTTGATCTAATTATTGTTGCAATGTTTTGAGAAAATTCCATTTAACTTGACTCTCGTTTATTTGCCTGAAGGGCTTATGATATCTGGGTAAGTTATTTAGTTTAACAAAAAATGGTATAATAATACAATTGTAAAAACATTTATTGACCTTAGAATTTAATAAATTAATAATTTAAAACTTATTTTGAAATAAGCGAGTTATTTCAGCGCCAGTTGAAAATCGATTCCTGCCGTGTATACCACGCCACGTGAGTAAAAGGATAAGAAAAGTGGTTCTTGACGACTACTTTATAAAACTGATTTTTAGATTTTGCTTGAGATTTATGTGGACAACCATAGCTTAAAGTGTTTTACTGTCTTTTGTATGTTATTTTGTATTAGCTATATCCTTGTGCGTTCTTATGTTGTTAAAAGATACGATTTCACGACATAAGCAGCTCCCACTGAGTGAAATTTATCTGTGATTTTTGTATGTTTATCTATTATTTGTTGATAGTAGCAATTAAGATAGAATAGTTATATTCACGTTCATTTAGTGATGTGAGTTTTGTATTCGAATTTATTGGAGAAAAATTTCATGGAAGTAAAAGAAATGAATCATTATTAAATATAGGAGAATAATTCATGTCGAGTTGGTTTTTATGTATTTTATATTAGATATGAGTAAATGGAGGATATTGATATCACATATGTTTAATGTGATTGGGTAAAAAAATCATGGTAGTGGGATATGTGATCTAAAGTAAAAATATTCTGCATAATGGAACATTAAATGGGTTCTTCTGTATGAAAATTTCTGATTCGCAGTATATGCTGATCGATGAATCCAAGTTGTGTATTGTATTTAGTTTTTTTAGGTAGGTTTTGAATGAGAATGAGTATATAATGGCGTCGTTATTTATTTTAGATAACAATAAAAATTCATAAATTATTAATCGAGAAAATCTCTCCGAACCCCAATTCGTCTTTGAAAGCATACTTATTATTGTTCGATTGTATTGCATTTCATTTTAATTGCTCTATGTCTTGTTTCCAGTTAAGTTTGTAGTCCAATGTCATTTTGATGAATAGAAGATAAGTCCGTTAGGTTGAACCCAGAGGGAAAGTTCATTTAGACATGTTTTGATATTTTTGTTGGAGATAGTTTCTATAGCTATTAGGACTAGTATTGAACTATTTGATTGTATAGGAAATGCGAGAAGTTTGGTGAAATATGTCTGAATAAGTATAGTGTACTTTAACTCTATCTTGTCGATGACAAAGATGGCATGGATTTATGTATTAATGTCCTGAGTTTGCTGGAAATGTTCCATGAATCTAGAATATTGATTACAACTTATCTTTTGATGCAATCACAAGCCTTAGTGATATCTACGAATGTTGCTGTGATATGAGGTTTTTTTTTGCTAAATGTATTATAGATATGCATGCCGAAGATGTATTGGGGACCTGTTCTGCCTAAAACTCATTTGTTCTTGTAGTAGGTTACTGTGGTTTTCTAAATACCAGGTTAGTCTATGGCTGACCATTCTTCTAGTTTTTAGTTTAAATATTAGGGCTATTAGGTTTATGAATAGGAATTAGAATAGAGTCGTATATATAAAGTACCGCAAACAAACAATATATTAAAGATATCGAGTTTTTTGTCTACTGTAAAACTGCTAAATGTGACTTAGAATACTCCTGCTTTAAGAGAGCGATATACTATAGAGATAAACAGATTAGTTTTTAATGTCAACCGCGAGACCAACCCACATCCAGTTTTACGGAACAAAATATCGACATAATGAAACATCGGAAAACTTAAAATGACAAAAGTATTTAAAATATTTTATTATAACCTTCTGGTATTATTAAATATGTTATTTATTATCTTTATACATATCAACATAAAAATAATATTGGGATCACGAATAAAAAGGAAACGAAATTTAACTCATTTAAATACACACTGTAACCATTAAATTTTAATAGCCGCGTCGAAGGCAACAACATTTTAATTGGCAACCATATTTTTAAAATTTTCAGTAAAAAGCAACGTGAATAAAATACAGAAATACCAATTTATTGTTTAAAATTACGACTTTTTTTTCATATTAATAAAGAAAATATGAATATATATATAATATTGATAAATTTTAACCCAATCGGTAAAGCACTGAGTTAATCTTATAATTTTATTATTAGTTGCAATAATTAAAATAAAGTATACCTTTTTGTAATTTTTCACTTTTTCAGAGTTACAGACCGGCGTTAAAAATTTAATATTGAAGACTATTAGAATCAAAGTCGGCTATTTCCACTTTCAAGGAAAATTAAGTTAGATATACCGTCTGATTCTTCTTTAAGTTTCCTATAACCTAGTAACACTAATTAGATCAAAACCAGCATTTTACCGTAATTTGTCGGAACCCAACTTTATTATTTGTATCAATACTGGCAATCTCCTTTAAAACCGTGGTTTCAAAAGCATCAATCTCCATAGTAGCCAATCAGGGCGTGCGAAAGGGTCACGTAACTACATGCAATGATAGTGTTTTCGAGGCAGCTGTCTGAACAAGTCCTTGTTAATCATTTATTTCTGTTTTTCTTTTTGTAAAAAATGAATATTAGTGCATCTTCAAGTGTCTCTGCATCGCCAGTTACTCCTACAAAAACTCGAAAAAAGAATCAAACAACCTTTGAAATGGAAGTAGATTGTTAGGTTAGGCTAGTCATAACCTGTAATTGTTATTGTCAGTGGCGTATGGAGGCGTGCCGATTTCTGCCGAAAGTTGTGATCTCTAAATTTTAGTTCCAAAATATTTTGAATTTTACCCCATGCTATCGTATCTTCCTGTTGTGTATTTTTCAATGAAGTAAAATATCACTGTGTTACGTTCGGACATAGTTTTGATACATTCTTTTTCGCAACAAAATTTAAAATTGGAAAATCTAGTTATTAGCCACGTATCTAAAGCTGGGTGTCTTTGTTTTAAGTATTCTGGCAAGGAACTATCTGAGTTTCCTACGTGTAAACACAATTCCAAAGCATTTATGTACGCTACATTGAAAATGAATGATTTGATGGAATTTTACAAACAGTTTTATAGAAACGGTACTAAAATAAGTCAAAACAAATTCAGTCTTAAATTTATGTAACTTACACCGCCAAAACGCACAAGGCCTAGTTAGTAGTTCAGACAAAATTTTTTACACGAAGTTCAGATCGTCGTTTTGTGCCTGTATGCCAAAATGTATTTTTCAAAGTTTTGCATATAAGTAGGGCCAGAGTGTCTGTCCTATATTGCCTAACAATTTGCATTAACTGAGAACAACGCCTGTGAGCGAAGAGGTGGCAACAGGAAAGACAAATTATTTCGTGATAAGAAACAAGCTATAACCAAGTTTATTTGCTCTCTGCAGTGTGTAGAGTCGCATTATTGCAAAGAAAAGTCTCTTAGTTCTACAGCTGCACAGGCAGCTGATCAAGAAAAAATAAAAAGGTCATTTTTCAGAAATGTATTCGTTTTAAATTTTAATTAGGGATTTGGAGGTGCTCGAACTGATATGTGCCTTGAGTTAAACGAACGATTAAACAAATAGAACGACGCAAATAAGAAACAAACTTTGATCTCTACTAAAAGAGTTCATAAACTTTGAGCTAATGCATTTTTTAGCATTGTTAAATATCCAAATCCGAATATTCTCATCTTACCGCTCGATATGGAAAAGAACTTATATCTTCCAAAAGTTCCGGATCAACAGGCATATTATAGTCGCCAGTTGGACCAATATGGAAAGGGTTTAATAAAATCTGTAAATAAAAAAATTATTTACCTTATAAAATCAATAGACAGTCTTAGGTTTTGGATACACTATGAAGGTACCCGAGGAACGACACTGAAAAATGTTTGTTTTCTGGACCTTTTGGGAGAGAGTCTACACCCGCCTTCAGCAAACCTACAAAAAAAAACAAAAAGCAGAATATTTCTTATGTTTAGTATCAGAAATATAACCAGAATGGCTAATCTCTGACAAAATGTCATTGTAACGTTTTGTTTTTGTAAGTTTGCTTCTAAGTGTATTTTGTGTTTGAAAGATTGTTCTGATGTTAAAACGTTTACGTTTATGTATGGTATAAAGAGGTTTGTAACTGGTCTATTTTGGATTTTTTTGTCTTTTAGGTTCTCAAATTTTTTCAACGAAATCATCAGGATAATTGTTTTGATTTAAAACATCTTTTATAAAATTTTTTTCTTTAATAAAATTTTGATCTTTGCAAATTATTTTTTCTCTATCATATAAACTTTTTACAACTCAACCATGATTGGATGATTTGAGTAAAAAGTTAAGTATCGGTTTATGTGTGTAGGTTTTCTGTATACTTTTATTTCAAAACTGTGTATGTCTTTTTTGATAAGTATGTCTAAAAATGGAAGTTGTTGGTTTGTTTCCTTTTCAATAGTAAATTTAATTGTTGGTTCTTTGGTGTTAATATGATATAAAAAATTATTTAAATGTTGATCGTCATGTTCACCACCAAATAAGTGGTTTATGATCGTAATTTTCAATATAATTTAACTCAAAGTTTTCCATAAAAATATTACTTGGTAAAGGATATAAAGGAGACCCATAGCCATGCCAAAATTTTGTTGGTAATATGCGTTTTTGTATTAAAAATAAGTGGTTTTTATACAAAAAGTTAGTAATTCTAGAATAGTATTAATGTTTAATGATGTACGGTCACTAAGATTGTTATTATTTTCAAGTTTATTTCTTACTATGTTTAAAGTTTCATCTACAGGTACATTTGTAAAAAGACTAACGATATCAAAACTTACCAGTGTATTATTTATACTTATTTGAATAATAAACCATTTCCCAAGGAAGTGTTGTGAATTTTTTGTATATGAATTAGTGTTACCTACTAGCGGTTTTAATATATTTAAAAGAAACGTAGCTAAATAATATGTCGGTGAGTTTACGCTACTTACTATTGGTCTTAATGGTATATTTGGTTTGTGAATTTTTGGTACCCCATAGAAATGTGGTGTTTTACTCTGGTGTACTGTTAATTTGAAGCGTTCAATATCTATAAATTGGTTTTTATGTTTTTTAAGCATAGTGTATATTTGTCTTTCTATGTGTTCTATTGGATTTTTAATTAATTTCGAGTAAGTGTTTTCGTTTATAAGTGAGATTATTTTTTGATCGTAGTCTGTAAAATCCATTAAAACAGTTGCATTACCTTTATCAGCTGGAAGAATTTTAATTGTGTATCTGATTGAAGTGTTTTTAGTGCTTTTTGTTCTATTATTAGTTTCTGAGATATTAATTTTTATATATAAATGTAAATTAAAATTTATACGATTTACATTGCACCTTATAAGGAGAAAATTTAAATTTTTTTTCTAAAAATTCCGATTTCTTGTATACGATATCTAAATGAGAAACAAAATTTTTTTTGCTCTTATAAATTTTTGAAAATCTCACCTAAACTTCGAAATATTGACCATATTATTATGGATCAATTTTTTTTTTAAATATTATTTAGAGTCACTGAATTTTATAGCCTACCCAAAATAAAAGGTTTTTCTATCTTGGACTTTTTGCCGTATCTTTTAGAATAGCTAGCGAATAGGAAAAAAATGACGATGAAAAAATTTTTATTAGATTTTCGTTTCGTCTTATGGGAAAAAAATCTAAATTGTTTTCAAAACATTTATTAAACTACACCATTCTATAATTAAAGTAAATTAAAAATTTTTTCACTCTCCTACTTTTTTTAATATCTTGTCAAATTTCAAAAAAAAATTATTTACTAATCAATTATATTACAGTTTACATGGGAAAAAAAATTAAAATACAAAAATTAAATTTTCGAATACGCTATTCGATAAAAAAGCAAAAAAAAACCGATATTTATTCTTATTCATTTTCCGTATATCGTTTTGTTTCCGAAATATTGACCATCATCGGGAAATTTCTATTTATATAAAGTACCTACAATAAAAACGCAGCAAAATCGAAACTGAATACTTTTCAAAATTCCCGTGGTCGAGTATAGTAATTTACCATTATAAAATTTTGTAAAAATAAAGTTTAATTTTTCGGCTGAAAACATCGAACCCTTTTGAATTTTTCTCAAAAATCATTTTTTTACTTATAAATCGAAAACGATATAAATTACGAAAAAACTTCTCTCTTTAAAATTAATTAAAATTTAAAGCCAAAAAATACACACTCTGACACTTTCTGTTTGAGGATAAAGTGGTCCGTTTAGTAGATATAAGCCAAAATTGAAATATCAGTTTTTGGCCGATATGTTACAAACGAAATGGATTAGCTGAAATTTTTTCGGAAAATACTAATGAGTATCTACAAAAAAGGAGGAGTAAGTTTTTTCCATAAAACCCATAGTAACTGAGTAAATCGAAAATCAAGGTTTTCAGTTTACAATCTACCGTTATTTTGTCCATTTCGGACCATATTTGTAATGTTTTATAAAATTACGTTTAATGGGGTTTCCCCGATACGGAAAATTAATTTATGGTAATTTCAAAGACATCAGAGTAACATATTTCGAGATACAGCCCTTCCTCAGAGTCGATTTGTATTGCGTCTTATGCAAATTTTTTTTTTGTTTATCGATATTTTTGACCACTGCATTCAACAATGGTCCAAAATCTAAAACATTTTTACTTTCACATTTCTTTTGGTTTTTCGATTAGTTTTCGAGATATCCACCATCTTCATAATGAATATACAGTGCGTCATATGGAAGGAAAAAAATAAATTTTGTTTTTCCACATTCCCATATGCTTTATTTTATATTTTAGGTGAAACAAAATTTTTTTTATATTTCAGCCTTTCCTCATATCTCACTTAATTTCTGAGATATTGATTTTTATATATAAACGTAAATGAAAATAAATACAATTTACATTAGACCTTACGAAAGGAAATGTTTTTTTCTAAAAATTCCGTTTTTTTTAATATACAATAAGTAAATGAGAAACTAATTTTTTTTTAATATATATTTTATAATATCTCACCTAATTTTCGAAATATTGTCCATCTTCAGAACCAATTTGCATTGTATCTTATGAATTAAAATTTTCACCGAGTTCTATAGCCCACTAAAAATGAAAGGTTTTTCTATCTTGGACTTTATGTGGTATCATTCCGAATAGAAAAAAAAATGACGATTAAAAAATTTTTATTACATTATTTCGACTAATTCAGAAAAAAATTTAAATGTTTTGAAAACATTTATAGAGTTACACAGTTTCATAAATAAAATAAATTAAATATTTTTTGACATTTTCTAATATCTTTATAGATTTTAAAAAGAAAAATATACAAACAAAAACCACAATTTGTAGTTTTTTAAACTTTTATTTCAGTTTCTAATTTTTTTTAACTTTAGATACTTCCCGACGCGTAGAAACATTGTTACTTTTTAAATTATTTTAACTTTCATAACTTATTATTTTCTTATATTTTATTTTATTTTTTTTTTTCATTATTTTATTTTCTTTCTTAATTCATCTTGCGACCTAGAAACATTTTAATCTCTTGAATTTTTTCAATATTTTGACTTTTCCCCAACTTCATTTTTTTTTTCAATTTATATTATTATATTTATATTTATTTTATTATTTTTTCTAATACTTCTCGAGACGTAGAAACTTTTTCACCCCTTGAAATTTTTCGATATTTTGACTTATAATTTTTTAATTTCTTTTTTAATTTTAAATTTTTTTTTTTACATCAGATACTTTTCGACACGTACAAACATTGTTTCCCTTGAAATTTTTCGATTTTCCCAACTTTATTTTTTTTATAATTTATTTTATTATTTTTTTTATTTTATTTTTTTATATACTTTTCGACACAGAAACATTTTTACCCCTCGACATTTTTTGATTTTTTTTACTTTCTTTTTTTAGTATTTTATATTATTTTATTATTAATTTTTTTTCTAAGACACCTCAAGGGGTAAAAACTTTTTCACCCCTTGATATTTTTCGATTTTTTGACGTTTATTTTTTTAATCAGTTCCTCGAAATTTTTTGATTTTTTTACTTTTTTTTGTATTTTATATTATTTTTTTTCTTTATTTTATTATTTTTATGACGTCTCGGGGCGTAGAAACTTTTTCACCCCTTGAAATTTTTCGATTTTTTGACTTTTATATTTTTTTAATTTTTATTTTTTTCAAATTTTTAATTTTTTTTTAGATACTTCTTCACGCGTAGAAACATTTTTACCCCTCGAAATTTTTTGATATTTTAACTTTCTTTTTTTTTTGTATTTTATATTACTTTTTTCTTTATTTTATTTATTTTCTAAGACATCTCGAGGAGTAGAAACTTTTTCGCCCCTCGAAATTTTTCGATTTCTTTTAACTTTTATTTTTATGGTTTTTTATTTTAATTTTTTTTCGTCTTTCCTTACTTACTTTTTAATTTCCTACAAAACTTACCTCTTGACTTTTTTCGATTGGACGCAAAAAAAAATAATATAAATTATTAATATTATTAAATAAAGATAATTGTGTAGCATCTTGTTCCGTTAGTTTTAATAACACATGTTTAAATTTGCTAAATACTGAAGTAAAAAAAAAAGACACCTCAAAATACAATAAATTAAAATGAACATACTTTAGATACACATATTTCCCATCTTATTCTAACAATTAAAAATAACACCTTTAAATTGACATTCATTGACATTTTGTCAGAGATTAGCCATTCTGGTTATATTTCTGATACTAAACGTAAGAAATATTCTGCTTTTAGTTTTTTATTTGTAGGTTTGCTGTAGACGGGGGTAGACTTTCCCCCGAAACGTCCAGAAAACATACATTTTTCATTGTCGTTCCTCGGGTACCTTCATAAGTGGTCTTATTGATTTTATAAGGTAAATAATTTTTTTTATTTTCAGATTTTATTAAAGCGAAAAACCAAAAAAATAGTTTAAACTAATGAATTCGCCACTACTATTTCGTAATTATTTACTATGGAAAGGGTTCTAATCAAGTCGCATGTGCCTTATTTCATCGCTTGCAAAACACCGACTTATCGTCTTATACAGATATCTAGGGTCTTTGGAATTAGTCTTTTCTGTACGCGGACATTCTTTCATGCATGCCTCCTGACAGAGTTTTTGGCGTTTTGGAAAAGGAATTTAAGAAAAGGGAAGTGATAGCAAATCGAAAAGAATATTACGAATCATAAAAAATAACGCAACCTTGCTTTTAGCTGATGCTGATTTCCAGTTCTACGATTGGCGCATAGAAGCTGATAATGTTTTAAAATCTCCATGATCATGATATTTTAAGATAGCAGAGTCAAAGCGGATCCACTTTAAACGGTAAAGAACCGTCAACAATTAAATTCTCGTAAGCGGAGAACAACTTTAAGAGGGAAAAACTTAGAGATTTCCAAAAATTTCTGGATGTACATTATAGTCAAGACTGGCGTCAAAATTCTTCTCTTAGAAGAAGAGGAACTCTGTGAACCTGGTCAGAAAGAAGAGATAGCTTTGGGAGTTTGAAAAAATGCTTTTTATAATATATTAGTTCTAAATGGATGCTTGGATATTTATTAATCGATATATGGAACATAGTAAACAAAATGTCTATCCAGGGAATGATCTAGACCGAGCTGCTATACACCGGAACACATTCTCTAGGATCCCCAAGGAAATGTTTGCATATACTACGTACATTATTTGGCAGTAATAAATTATTCATGACAAAACAAATCAAAAACATTTCTTATAAAATTAGAAGTTTGAAATATATTTTATTTCTAATGGATTCTAAAAAGTTGAAATAAAAAAGTTATCGCTTTTTTCAACTTTTGAGGTACTTTATTAGAAAAATAAATCTATGAATTTTAGACTAAATATCAAAAGATCTAGAGTCGAATAAAACAAGTTTGATATATTCGAGTTAAATGTTCCACCCTGCCACCCTGTATATCATATAATCACTCAACCTTCCCTATCAAAGACTAGTTAAAATTTAATAGAGATATAAATGCAACACTCCTATATTATTTCTTTATTAAGACCATTGAATCATTGTAAACACATATTGTGTAACATACCCTAAACAGAACTGTTTTTGAGAAAATATCATTTTGGGCACAACTTAGTCCCTCTATCGGCCAAATATATAAAGTTAGAACAGAAATACTTACGCTTCCCTCTCCTACTTTACGAGATCTTTTGGATATCGTCTTCTGGTTAAGCCGTAAGAATTAAAATTCAACACTAATGTCATTTTCGGATTTCAAAAAACGTGACGAATTTTAACATTCAATTACTGTTACCTAATAGATTGTAAACAGTTGAAATAGAAAAGTTACTGCTTTTTTTAACTTTTTAGGTATTCTGTTTGAAAAATAAATTTATGAATTTTAGACTAAAGATGAAAAGATCTAGAGTCGAATAAAACAATTTTTAATTATTCGAGTTAAATGTTCAACTCTTCCACCCTGTACATCATATAATCACTCAATCTTCTCTATCAAACATTAGTTAAAATTTAATAGAGATATAAATATGTAACTTCAAATACAAAATAATTTAAAGACAATTTTAAAAAATTTAATAATTTTATACGATTACACGCGTTTAATAAAGAACCACAACTTTTTAATATTAAAATGCTACATTTAAACAAAAGTACGACAGACTGCTTCATTGTATATACTGATTACAAGGGCCTAACTACTCACAAATACCTCGTCCCTTGTGGATACGATATTAATTTTATCCCGATAATGACAAGGGTAAATGGCTATGCCAAACACACAAAAGTTACTTCACTAAAGTTTTCAACAATCATTGTATATCATGTGTCCTTTATGACGTATTTAGTTCTTATAGCAGAATAATATAGGCAAATTTTGGTTGAAGACCAATTTAACTTTATTTTGAACCGAAGAATTTCGTCAAACACGGTTTAGCGCTGTTCAATGGGAAACTAAAATTGGGGTCTGAATAACGTTAGTTGAGTGGTTAATATGGCGTGGACTGTTCAAATTATAGTAGCAGTCAGAAAATATATACGGAATTAAGAATAAGAAAGGAAGATCTGGTTAAAAGTCTAATAGTGATTCGCTATTAACATATTACTCTTTGACTTTTTTTATATACCTAAACTGCCGAGGTTCCTCTGCCTCAAGTGAACATTTTGAACAAAAAAATTATTGATCGGCATAAATTTTAACTTGATCTAACTAACGAATCAATTTTACATTTTGATTATAAAAGTATCTATGTTAATATAATATAATATTCACTAGGACTGAAACCACCAAAAGACAATCACTTCGAGATCAAGCTGTTGAATCATAATAATAGCTCTATTGATATTTATTAAGCACCAAAATATTAATTTTTTAACCGGTTTCGAAAAAGGAGAAGGTTATCAATTCGACCTTGCATGTATTTTTATATATGCGTACACCGATTACTCACGGATGGTTTAACCAATTTGCATGACATTTTCAGGAAGTATTCAGGGTAATGCCGGAGTGGTCCCATAGCAAGCATTTCTAAAAAAATTAAAATAGCCAAATGGCACAATTTTGATTCGATTTCTACCGAAGAGTTTCCGCGATAAATGTCAAATGTTTTAATTTATTGTCTTGAAATTTGGTGTATTTTATTATCCAAAAAAGTAATTTCGCCGCACTCTGAGGTACATAAATTTATTTTTTCGTCAAGTTATTTCGGTTATTATAAATCTTAATGAACACTGAAAATAAAAAATATCGCTATTCTTGGAACAAATCAATAAGTGAGGTGTATAGTGGCGGGGAAAGATTTGAACTAAGGGGAAAAATTGCAGTATTGTAATTTTTTTTATAAATATGTGTTAATGGCGTTTTTTTTATAATATTAGTAACGCAATTTTGGCAAAATTTCATATGCAATGGACCCAGTAGCTACTTGTTTATTTAAAAAGGGACGTCCAAAATTTCAACCTAGGTTTAGATCTCGAAAGCCTTAAATCCGGCCTTCCCATAAATAGACCTAAAAATCGGTTAAGTCTCCTTTACCGGGACCTTCCCTCATTATGAATATTTCCTTTTATAAAGAATAGAGAAGGGTGGCTCATTTTAGTTCACTACATAGTCATTTAGTAATACATATATACTGTCTTTTCAAACTTTTTTATTGGGCTCTATTTTGTTCCATCATATTGGATTCATACCAATATTTTACCAGTTTCTGCCTATGCCTCGCTTTGATACACAGCGTTATTTTGTTGCGTCATGTTGAATTCGTATCAGTTCATCCCTATATCACATTTAATTTTTCTGCGAAATTTAAAGCCAACTCAATAGGTTTTTTAAGTTGATTTAAAAAAAAATATTTTGCACAAAATTTGAAATTATTCTAATAAATAGTTTTTTCAGGCTGATTTTTTAAATATTTTATTAGGTCGCCATTCTGTTCTGCTATCTTATATCTATACCAAAATGTTACCAGTTCTCTCCTATGTAACACTTGATTTTTGTGTACAATTTGTGGTAAATTTAATAATTAGGTTTTTTAGTAATATTTTTTTCACGTTTCACTAGGCCGCCATCTGGTTCCGGCCTTTTGAATTTTTACCAAAATATTACCAGGCCTCCAAATGACCCTTAATTTTTTACTTAAATTTGAAGTCAAACAGTTGTCAGTCAAGTAGTTTTCAAGCTATGCCGCGAACTGACAGACAGACAGACAAACCGACAGACTAAATTTGTTAAATATATTTTTTGACATCTAGAAATGCTAGATATATAAAACCTGAAAGGGTGATTTTCTTCACGATTACAAACACTTTATTTGGCCGCCATTTTATTTCGCCATCTTGATATAGTACCACAACTTTACCAGTTGATCATACCTAATGCTTGCACAAAATTTGAAATCATTAATAAGTAGTTTTTTCAGCCTGATTTTTTAAATATTTTATTAGGCCGCCATTTTGTGTACCTGTCTTATATTCATATAAAAACGTTACTAGTTCATTCCTGTATATGCTTTTTATGCAAAAATTAAGGTAAATTGGATAATTAGTTTTTTTATTAATATTTTTTTAACGTTTTACTAGGCCGCCATCTTGTTCCAGCATATTGGCCTTTTACCAAAATATTACCAGGTTAAGGTATTTTATGCCAGGTTTATCCCAAATGACCCCTAATTTTTTACTAAATTTTGAAGTCAATCTGATAAGTAGTTTTTAGGCTGCGCCGAGAACTGACAGACAGACAAAGAAACCGACAGGCCGGAATTGATAAAATATATTTTTTGGCATCTAGAGACGCTAAAACGTAAAGATATGTAAAAACTGAGAGGGTGATTTTTTTCACGATTATAAACATTTTATTTGGCCGCCATTTTGTTTCACCATTTTGAATTAGTACAATAATTTTAGTTTTAATCTCTATACCACAATTACTTATGGCTCACAATTTGAAATCGGTCCTTTACTAGTTTTTTCTCGCTGAATTTTTAAATATTTTATTAAGCCGCCATTTTGTTTAGCTATCTTTGATTCGTACCAAAATTTTACCAATTGACTCCTAAATAATACCAATATCGGAAAAAGTTCAGGTAACATATAATTTTGTTAAAGCATGGCTCCAATTTTATTATTAGGTATTTTATGCCAATATTTTGGGAAGAAAGACAGCTACTTTTTCAAAAATCCCAAACCATCGTATAGCGCATAATTTAATTTAAATTATTAAATTTTATAATAACAATTAGATAAGCTTAAGATAAAGACAAATACATTTAAGTTGGGGTAATTTAGTAGCTACAACAATGTTTTGTGCAAATTAATTTAAAATCGGCGTTTTGATATATTATGTTACAAGCTTGGGATTTATTTAAAATATTAAGCACTTATTCACATGCGCATGGTCAATTAAGTCGAATTATTGATTGTTACATGAATGTCCGTATTTAAAGAAATTCTCCTAAAATAGAAAAATCCTGCTTTCTTAACTAATGTCTACTCTAGAATTTACAGTCTTATAATAGCTTGCTTTAATCGTTTTTAACCGAACTATTCTCATCGGGCATTTAAACAGAAAACATTAACGTGTACAGTCACATGTACTTCACTCTGTCGTCCATATCTAAGTAGTAATCCATTTAATTGGCGCCTCATTCACATTCAGTTAAATTATATTTTTTACATAATTTAAGATAAATGGTATAAGTAGTTTTTTAGCTATGTCGTGAACAGACAGACCGACAGACAGACAGACCTATGGAACCGAGAAAACTCGTTTTTCAGCATCTAAGGGCCCTGAAACGTAAAGATTACATTACTTCTCTTTTACGAGGGAAGTAAAAAGAAAAAAATAATATTAAACTTTAATAATAACAAGAAATGGATATTATACTCGTGGTAAACATACACTGAGAAAAAACATATATTAAATCTAGGTGAAATTTTATTTGTTATAAATAAAAAGTTTGTTTAACTATGTGACAGATAAACTGCTTACTTGGTTTAAATAAACTTCGTTTTCTAGAATCAGTTTATATCTAATAAACTGTTTTTGACAATACTCTTTATTAGATTTAGGTAAAATGTTTATCTAGAACTATTAAACTATTTTACCAGATTAAATACACAGTTTTTCTAGTTCAAATATACAATATATTTGATAGAAAAATGTTTTTGGGATTTAGGTTACTTTGTTTATTTGGATCAGGTGAACTGGGGATCTGAAATAAATAAAATTGTTTATTAAATCTAGATCAATCTCTTATTTGGAGATCTTTCACCATTTTTTAGTCAAAGATCAGGGGTAGTAGTTTTACTCCTCCCTTTTTATTTGTAAAGCTAGAATGACTAATTATTTACCAAGTTGTAGTTAATTAAATACATTGTATCAGTAACTGAGAAATATAAAGAGTAAAAAGAAATTGTGGTCAAATGTATTTTTAGTGGAACACCCTGTATATTTTTCGCTTAATGAAAATAACATTTATCTTTAAAATATACACTTTGTTTAAGTTAGTGTAAACATTAATTTGAATACACAGATTTTTCGGAATCCTAACACTCAACTAATTTGGTAAATAGTTAATTTAACATACCTGGCTTTAAATTTTAATTGACATATGTGTGTTTTGGAAATTATCAAGAAAAAAGAAATATATACAAGTTGCGTCTTTAAAAAATAGAATTTTATTTTACCACAACTTTATATTAACTTTGCGTTTTACTTTTTTTCACGTATTAACAAATTGTACTTAATTGGTGCAAAAAATCATTCTAACTTAGCAAAAAAAAGAGTGGGAGCGCTAAAATAACCAATAATTATGAAGTATTTAAAAAGACATATTTAAACAATTTATTGTCACTATGTCATATGATATAACAAAATTATTTGATTAGAATATTATTGGTCAAACATATACAAACAAGTTGGTAATTACTGAAATTATTGTAATTATTATGAGGTACACTGATAACAAGCAGCAACTAGTAATCAAATAAGTCAAATATATATAATAGAAAACTTATTTTATTTGTAACTAATACTTTTATTAAATAAAACTCAAAAAATACACATTCAAAACTTAAACTTCCATTACTAATAGACACTCTTTCTGTCTCGTCACTTCTTAGACGACCCTGGAACCAACAAGTGAATATAATGACACAAAAAATAGGTCGTGATGCTAGAATTTAACATGCGAATTGTTAACTAATCGTAAGAACAATATTAGAGAATGACTATATGTTGAGAAACCAGATTTTAATTTAATATATAACAAAAAGAGCACATATAAATATTACTGAAAAAATTGTTGAAATCATAAACATAGATTTTTGGTGGTTAGGGTAAAAAATATATTTCTAGGATGTTTTAACTGACATACTAGAGTTAATAAAAAATAATAAATAGTACGTACTTTGCTATGATTTTAATCTCTTAGGAGGCTAAGTAAAACATAAAACTAAAATTCCAAATGTAAGTTGCGCTGCCCCGAATTTAACTCAAAAAAATAATAGATATAGATAAAAAACGAATAGTACAACTTTTTATATTCACTATACATTTCCTCTAGTCTTTACCACCTACTTTATTTGCATGACTTTTAGAGAAAAATAAACGTTTTTCCAAATCATCAAAGGAAATTTATCTATGTTTGTTCTTAGCGAAAAATATAAAGTAAACTTAGTGAAAAATATAAATAAAAATATGAGGTTACGTTTCGTCACTACACACAATATGTGAAAGTATGGTTCATATAGTCCCCTAATCCACAAACTTTTAGAAGGATTAGGTAAGCCATTCATATGTTGTCTTGTTGAGTCACTTCGAAAAAAAACTAATCGCACTGGTGTAGGAAACGCGTCGAAAGGTAAAAGCCAAATGAGTCCAAATTCGGCACTTTAGTAGATCGCGGGCGGCCGAAGGTAACCGAAATAATACGATCCACCGGGTAAAAATAAATTGTTTATTAAAACTAAATAAACAGGTTATTTGTTCTACGAATCTGTTATATAGTTTTTTTAGAAAACCGAGGTTATTTGAAACAGTTAAACAGGAGTGTTAGAATAAATATACCTGTACATTAGTTTATTCAAACCAAAGAAACATAGTTCATTAGTTTATTAGATCTAAATAAATTAATTTCAGAAAAAGCGTTTTACTTGTTCTAGACACACTTCCTTCTAGATTTATTAAAAAAATATCTAGAATAAATAAACTTTTCCAGCAAGACCTGCTTATTTCCGGGTTTTTTCTCAGTGTAGATACTCAATAAATAAGTGTATAGTAATTGATGATTAGTTTGACACCGACTTCATAAAGTCAATATTATTTTTTACTTTTTAGTAATTTTTTGTAACTTTGGTAAATGTTGAAAACGGTGGCAACCCTACGTGTATGTCTCCCTTGAAACCGTTAAATCAATATAACGTGCAAAATGAATATCCGAGTCAAGAATTTAACAATTTCGATTAACAATAAATTCAAAAAGAGCCGTAGAGAATCGTTTCGCATGAAATTTGAATGGAATAAGGACAATATACGAGGCTGTTTCCTAGGGAAAAGAAAACAAAACTCGCGCGCCAGAGCAACACCGCTGGCTAAATATTTCAGATGAATTGCGAATAACTAAGGGAGAACCCCCGAGACCACCGGCAGGGATTTTATATGAAGGGAATGTTTGCTTTTATTGCTTTACTTTAAAGCTGCCATGACGTATTATTGTGTTCAAAAGTTCTGTCTAATTCTTTTCCAAATCAAGGGTTTTAAATAGTTGTGGGGTCCCCTTTTATAAACTTTTGGTTACATCAACTGGCTTTATTAATTTTCTTCCTTCCTTTTACGATATTTAACGATATTTTCAATTTCTTTATTTTTGATGATTATTTTGGATCATCATCTCCCATCCATTATTATGTCTGGTTTGTTAGACAGTTTACTATATTCAGATTACACTTTTATTTAAATTATATGTATTAGTAACTTTAATATTTTAAGCCAATCTTCATGAGTGGTTGTCCACAATATATCAAATATTGATTTTTATTATGTTTGTATACAATAAACAATCTAGTTGTAGAGCTGCAAATGCAAAATATAGACGTAAATAAAACTTACCAAAATGCAACAAATATTAGCACTTTATCTCACAACAATTTTCTTCAAAAACTTCCGTGTATACATACACCCGGCCATTTGCATTTTGTATTTGAAACAGAGTTGCCACAGCTACTTGGCGTTGCCAAAAGTCGCAAATGACACGAAATTTGGGAAATAAATACTATTTCTTAATCCCAAGATTCAGCCCATTTATAAATATTTGTTTTTACTTTCCTTGTAAGGGAAAGTATTGTAATCTTAAAAAAATACCCTCCGAGATTTTTATCACATCTTTACGTTTCAGGATCTTTAGATAATCTTAATAAGAACTAGACCTATACAATTCATCCAAAATTTTGCAGAAAAATTAGCTGTGAGATGGGAATGAACTGGTAAAATATTAATACACCCAACTTTCTATTCCTGATAACAAGGATGCAGATTTGTGTGTCTGAGCCTTATCCTGTATAGGAGTCGCGCAATTAAAAAGTTATTCGAATCGTTTTGGGACCATACACAGAAACTAAAACTTATCTCATATTTACCGAGATAATTCTCCAATCCAGCAACACTGTAAGGATGTCAGAAGCACAAGGTCATGCGATGCTCCACATGCATTCGAACAAGACCGAAACGGGCCGATCGGGCTGATCACCCATCATTGGTGATATAGAGGCCGAATATTCTGAAAAAATATGTTATGTCCATATTAGCAAAACGAAGGTACTACGTTGGTTAAAAAACATCGAACGGATAGAAATTTATAAGAGGTTATATATTATATTGGTTCTATATTGGCCCAGGAATGGCATTATATATCGAACATTTTTTTGCCAATATAACACCTACATAGGTTAAACAACTTTTATATTTTGTCTGACTGATAAAATATTGGGCCTATATGAGTCCAAAAGTGACATTATATATCGAAACATATATTTTTTGCCAATATAACACCTACTTAGGCTAAAAAACTTCTATATTGGCCCCATTTGTAAATATATTTGTAATTTGTAAATATGGGACTCGAGGGTGGGTTGTTTGCCGGGGATCAAGAGTGACCGAGGATTGTGGTTCATAACCCATGATAAGCTGTAGGTGCCGTCCAGATTGGTCAATCCCATGACAGAAAGAAGACGTTAAAATAAGCTAGCAAAACAAGAAAACCTATCTGATTTAAGTATTGATCCCTGCAAGTCGGGACCCTTTTATATATTTAATTTTGTTTAATATTTTATTTTATTTACTTAAAAATACTTTCCAGTGCTCAAAAATAAAATACTAGTTTATTGATTAACTTTTCGATTTTAAATAAATTATTTTAGGTCATCTTATACTATGTTAATATTTTCCGTTGCAGTTTGTTCAATATACTATATAATTATTACTCATTTTAATATATTTGTAAGGCATAAACCTGAGGTAAACCGTAGATTTATGACACGACTCTTCCATTAAGTTCTATTGTTTGCAAGCTTTCAAGCTGTAATACCTATATCTTGTTAGAGACTCCGGAAAGCACCACGGTTTTTTTTGCTTTGTATGCATTACGTCGTTTATTTTAAGTGTTAAAATGTGATTTATAGCTTTTTTGTTTTGGTTGGTTGGTATATATTTGAACACAGAAAATTAATAAACGTAATGGCAAAAAATATTTCACAAACAATAATTTTATTTTTTAAGTCTATTTTTACAAAGCACAGCTAAATAGATACGCGAAGTATCCAAGCACAGGGTAATTAAAATTTAGCTAAAAATTAACAGACTAAATAAGTCACCATAGCGATCCCTTAAAGATATCTATAAAATTTTTATTCCAATGCACGATAATAAAGAGAATTCACCTCATGCATAAAAATGTTAATATGATGTTTTCGCCAAATTGATCACCCATTTAAAAATTAACCAGCGATGAGGTCGACATAAGCATTGTTCTTTTATAATAAATAGATAAATAAATAAATGAAACAGATTTCTCCACCGAATATCATTTGTATATAAAAATTTAAAAAAAAATGTGTTTCCTATAAAACACGAATTTTAGGTATTTTTTGTTTTCAGAATTTTTGGTAATTTTTATTATATTATAACTGATAATTAAGTTGGTCCATCGTATAACTTAATTTTTGATAATACTTCATGCATTATGGAGAATAATTATAAAAACAGTTGAAACTAAACTGATGTACTTGTAAAACATTTCTAACTGCCTGTATGACTGAACAACCAAATGCCAAAAAAAAAGGATTTCTTCTGCAAGGGGGGAGACAACTTAGAGTATATGGAGAATCAGTTAGATTAAATGATTTATATACAAACACTATCTGAAATTTGTCTATGTGTATATAAACTATGCATTTTATAGAAAGAAAAATTCTACATGTATTAAAATGTCTATACAGTATGTCCACGGATAGACTTTACAAGAGGACAAATGAACTAAAAATTGAAAGATATGAAAAAAAGTCATTCTTGACAAAAGTTTTGCTTGAAAAAAATTTAATTTTCATTAAAGGGGGCATAAAAAATACCAAAATGTTATTTTGCGTAAGAGTAAAAATGTCTCATTTTGCAAGATACAAGAAAAAGTCACGCTTGATAAAAACGTTTGGTTCGCGTTATCAAAAATTTTGTTTTTTTTTTTGTAAACTGTGGCATAAAAAGTACAAAAATATTATTTTGCGTAAGAGCAAAAATGTCATTTTGTAAGATACGAAAAGAAGTCACTTGCGATAAAAATTTTTGCTTCAAAAGTAGTTAAGGTTCGCATTATCAAAAATATAACTTTTTATACAGAGAGCATAAAAAACAGAAAAATGTTGTTTTGCGTAAAATGCATACCTGGTTTATAACTTTCTCTCAAAATTACAAATATTAAATATATTACAAGATTTAAAATTAAGAGTATTAGTTTTATCACATTACTTTTTAAAGTCCTAAATATTTTCAAGCCCACCTTTAATTTGTCATTTAATATAAAATAGTTCTTACCAAATTGCTGTCTACTGGGCAAAAGAATATTTTTATAAGTATAAAAGAAATCACTAATTTAAATTGTGAATAAACATTTTCTGAACTCTTTCTGGTTGATGCATATTCAAGTATGAACCTAACTAAACAAGTAAACAATAAAACAAGAGATTTATGATTTTCAAAATCCTTTTTCCGCCTAAAAATAAAATCAAAGTTCAAAATAGTTTTCTGGAAATTATTATTAATGTAGTTTTCACAGTTAAGATGACCTATATTTTCTTGCATATTTAGATGTCTTCCATAGTTGTTTAGATCATCCTAAAATTTTATTGGATTCGTTCGGTAAATAACGGCTTAAAAAAATTAAATGTGAAAAAAAAATGAATTTACACCAGTGGTTAAAAAAAATTTTAAAAATTCAAATATTGCCTCGACATAAGAATCAAACTAGGAGTTCATTAAATAAGGTTTGAAAATCTCCCTGACCAAATTTAAACGATCTAAATTATATAGGTTCTACAAAATTAAGTGTCAAAATTACCAAACTTCAAAGTGCATTTTCTTTCTATAATGTCAACCCTATTCTTTTTTCATTACAATCGATGCGTAATTGAAAAATAAAACTTTTTTGTAAATACATCTTTATTAAAATTTCTAACGTATTAAAAGATATTCGCCAAAAACTGGTAAAGCGTTCTATTTTAGCAACCATGTTAATGAAAAGTAATCCAAGGTGGCTTAGATTATTAAAATGAATGACGTAGAATTCAATCATCATTGACATATCGCAAATTTTTATTTTTAAATTATTTTTTTATTTATTTCTTTTTATATTGAATTTTATTATAATTTATTATTTATCTTGACATTAAAATTAAAAATTTACTATTTAAGTATCACATTTGAGACTTACACTATACTAAATTCAACTATATTTAATCTAATTTTTTTCACTAGAACTTATGTTCAATGTGTCCTCTGTTTTCTTCCAAACACAAACGAAGACGAGTATGAAAAGATGCTGCCACTCTCCTTAAAATATCGGGTGTTACATGTCGAAATGCGTCTTGAATTCCCAGTTCCATGTTCTCAGGTGTTGTTGGGGGCTCCTGGTAAACGATTTCTTTAATATAGCCCCATAAGAAGAAATCAAGCTTAGTGAGGTCGGGTGAACGGGGTGGCCATCTAATTGGCACCTCCTCTTCCTCAAGATGGTGCCTGACCGTCGTGTTGTAGCCATATGCTCTCCTTTACGGGTCTGGGCAGATGTTGACATAAACGGAGCAACTCATGGTGTAAGAAATTTAAATACATGTCCCCATTTAAATGCCCATCGAAAAAACAAGGACCGATAATAAAATCTCCTATGATTCCCCCCCACACATTAATAGACCATCTGTGCTGTCGATCGTTCTGCCGAAAATTGTGGCGATTCACAAATCCATTTTTATGGAAGGTAGCCTCGTCTGAAAAGAGCACTTTCTCAAAGAATTCAAAATTTGCTCCGATTTTGTATTGTGCCCAGTTACAAAACGCTATCCGATGCTCATAATCTTCTTCATAAAGCTCTTGGTGAAGCTGAATATGGTATAGGCATGAAAATAATTTTTTTTAAAACACGTTGAACGGTGGTTTTGCTAACATTCGCTATATCGGCGACTACCCTTTGGCTAATTGAAGGGGTTCCTGTGATATGAAGTAGCATATCCAGTTCCTATTCATCAGTTTGAACTGGCCTATTTCTACTAGGTTTTGAGTATTCGACATCTCCCGTCTGAATAAATCTATCTAATAAGTTTTGCAGGCTTCTCTCAAATAAATAAATAAATAAATAAGCCTTTATTTCCAACAGGTTTTAAACCCAATTACAGGAAATTCAAAAAATTAAATATAATGAAAATTAAATAATAATCATAAACGTATTGGCAATAATATATAAATGTTACGATAAAAAAACAAAAAAAAACAGTAATAATATTAACAAATAAACATATTGACAAAAAACTGATGTAAAAAGAAAAAAGAAAAAAAAAAAAAAAAAAGAACTCTGTATTAATCGTATTAATAGTAACAGAGACTGCAACAACAAAACAACAAAATAGCATACATATATGTAAAAAAATGTATTGGTCCCTAGCAAACTTTACTACGCATTTGGCAGGCTCGACAGTGCACGAACTATGGTCCTACGTGAGCTAGTGTTTATATCGCAAATATGCGATATTCTATTGAATTCTCTACACATAAAATAAAGCGGACTCTGACTGAGGACATTAGACCTGGCCGTGCCCAAATAAAAAGTTGGTGTGTGTCTTGCACCTAAGGGCGGGACAAGAAAACTAATTTTACCCAGGAAAGATGGACAATCAATAAGGTTATGCAGAAGACGATACAGAAATTTTACAGATTGAATTCGCCTCCTCGTCAGGAGTGATTGTTCCTGAAAGCTTTCAAGGAGCAAGTTGTGATCATACCCTCTAGGAGGATATATTCTATCACGCCTATACGCCATATATTTCAAGAACCTTCTTTGGATGTGTTCAATACCGATGATATGGCAGTTGTATAAGGGATTCCACACAATTGATGCATAATCAATTTTAGACCTAACAAAGGTATAATACAGCAGTCTGATTGTTGAGAGGCTCTCAAAGTGTTTGCTATTCCTGATAACAAAGCCCAGTGCTCCAGAGGCGGAAGCGACCACTTTTTCAATATGCGATATGAAAGACAGCCTCGCATCGAATACGACTCCTAGATCTGAGATAATCTGAGGCCTGCTCAGAATAACATCGTCCAGCGTGTAGTTGTATAAAATCGGGCCATTCTTTCTGTTGAAGCTAAGAACGCTGCACTTACTTACGTTCAATGCCAGTCGATTCATTCGGCACCAGTTGGTAAGCGTTAATAAGTCACCTTGAAGAAGGAGACAATCCTCGACTCGGTCAATCGTCCGACAAAGCTTCAGATCATCAGCATACACAAGTTTAGGCCCATTTATAGTATTGATAAGATCATTGATAAAAATTAGGAACAGAAGTGGTCCCAAGTTTGATCCCTGTGGCACTCCCGAAGTGGAGATGTATGATGGTGATCTGAACCCCTCACACTCCACGAACTGCACACGACCAGTCAGGTACGACTCAAATAAGTTCAGTAGTCTGTCAGAAATACCAAGGCTCTCGGGCTTAGAAAGTAAAATGAAATGATCGATCTGATCAAATGCCTTTTGAAAGTCTGTATACACAACATCGAGCTGACCTCGTGAGTCAAGAACCAGAGAGGCCTCATGCGTTAAAGAAACGAGATTAGTAACACAAGATCTAGAATTAATGAAACCATGTTGATCATGGGAGAGTAAATTTCGAACACTAGGGAACAGTTTCTGATGTATTAAGATCTCAAAAAGCTTTGAAAAATTGCACAGTAAGGATATTGGTCTGTAATTCGCCAGTAAGCTAGATTCGCCCTTCTTCAGAACCGGTATCACTCTGGCAGATTTCTAGATGTCTGGAATAGAACCTGTTGTGATCATAAGATTAAAGATGTGGGATAACGGTTCAGCAAGCACACCAGCACAGTCCTTTACAAAGAAGCTCGGTACACCGTCCACCCCAGAAGTTAATTTGTTTTTAAGTCGTCTAGCAGCCACCAGGACATCGTCGGGATTTATTTGAGGGATATCTGTTATTTCAACATTTGACACAGTAACCTGAGCCTCCTCACCGCGGACGGATACACTCTCAAACACGCCCGCAAACGCATCAACAATTTTTTGGGGGGTGTCATACACTAAGTCGCCGTCTCTCAGGATACCAGGAATTCTTGATTTGCCGCGCTTACCTTGAATGAAGGACCAGAAGTTAGATGGGTCTCGAGCGATATCTCTCTCTGCCTGAGTAATGTACTGTCTGTAGGCAAGATTAATTTGCTGCTTTATTAGTCGCCTTAGAGTTTTAAAGCGCTGTAGATAGAAGTATGAATTATGTTGCCGATAATCATGGTATGCTTTCTCTTTTTTAAAAATGTTTTTAACAATGTCACTCGAAAACCATGGTGGAAACCGTCGACGGCGATTGGCCTTCCTAGGTATGCAGTCGGTAAAGACATCGTTCAATACATTATAAAGGGCATTGCAAGAGTCTAGTGCATTGTTAGCGTTATAGATTGGTGACCAATCAGTGTTTAATAGTATATCATACAAACGCAGGAAGTCAGCTTTACGAAAATTAAATTCGCTGTGGCGGTCTCCGTTGACTGGAAAATTGTCTACATGCAACAGAGCAGATTTGACATTAAACAGTAGTGATGGGTGATGTGGGTCCTCGTCAACAAATGGGGCATCAGTGCAATGAGTTACCGTACAATCTAAGTTGGAGAACAGCAGATCCAATAAGCGACCGTTGATGTTGCGTACAGTATTATACTGGTCGAGCCTGAGTAGATCAGCAAAATTTGCAGTAAGTACACGCTTGATGTCAAAAGAATTCTCGTTAACATAGGAAGGAACGTTAAAATCACCAATCAACACTAGGTTATTATCATACAAGGTGTTAAAAGTCGAAAAATGTTCAAGAAATATTTCTAAATCATTAGCAGTAATTGATGGTGGAATATATATCAAAATAACATACAAAACAAAATAATTAATTTTAAGTTTACATCCAACTACATCAATGAATGGAACAACATTAAATACACCGCTTAAGTCCAACTGCTCGGACATGATACCCTCCCTCACGCCCAGCAGTACTCCTCCCCCTCTTGTAGTACCCGTGGTTTGGAAGTTGCGATCGGAGCGATAAACGACATAAGATGAGGTAAACAGCTCGGTATCGGATACCTCAGGCCTGAGCCAAGTTTCCGTCACAGCCACGAGGTCCATATTGTTTGCCGCAACGGCATTGTAGAAGGTATGGGTCCTACTGTTCAGACCACGCACATTTTGATAGTAGCAATGCAGAAAATTGGAGTTGGATGATGTTTCTAGTTTTTTGTTCCAATATTTGGACGACCGTTAGTATATCGCAGGACTAGATCTGCCTCACCGTTGGACCTCCTACTCCTTAGTTCACGCTTCTTCTCATTGAGATCATTCAGCTGCATAGGGGTTAGATCCGCTTCAATAAAGATATGGCGTTCAGTTAGTAATTGCTTATTTTTGTTTTTAAGAATTTTATGTACATCCTGAGTATTTGACAGAACAACCTTTAGTGGTTTGTGTTTATTGCGGTTTGGTTTACCCAGTTTAATAACTTTTTCTACTGTAACTGGTTGGCCACAGATTATACCAAGCAAGGTTGAGATCTGAATAGTGTCCGGTTCTCCATCCGACAAAGAGTGATTGAAAACCATGATGTTGTTAACACGCCGCTGTCTCTCGAACACCTCCGACACAAGAGTTTTACCAGCTGGTCCAGGCTGACCCGGCAATGCAGTCGGGGCCGCAGGAGTATCCTTCGCAGAATCGTTCCTCACCATTGTTTCGATCAACTCAAGTCTCTCCTCCAGTACGTCAATACGTTTTTGCAAAACAGGTATTAAACGCATTCCTTCTTGACAAGCTTCGCATAAGAACTTCAAACTTCTCTTTGTTTTGAGTTCAATAACTCTAATTTCAGAGGTAGTTAAATCTGTACAGGTATAATGGAACTTCTGCCTGCAACCATCGCAAGACGCATATTTCTCGACATCACCCATGATCTCATTACATTTGAAACAAGTGGACATATTATTAGAATTCAGTTAAATAAAATTGCAGCAAAGCAGCTGATATGAAAATGTCCACAATTGATTTAAGAAGAAGAATAACAATGAGACACTAACCTCACTTTAATGAAGTATGATGGCAAACATATGGTTGACAGGATTGTCGTTCTTTTGGCGGGAAAGAAAAGCAGGCGTTGTGTTTTAAGTTTTATCAAATAATGAAAGAAAAATTACTATTTGGTGGCCACCCACATTAGCACTTGTAGGAAACACTATTAGAATTAACTATCACGTAAAAACTGTCCGTCAACTGAACGCAAAACACTTTATTTCAGCAAATTCTATAGAGCAAATAGAAACACAACCAACCAAAAAAAATGTACATAACCATCTCTTATCGGGATGTCTTCGTTCCGGATATCGCTCCGCGTATATCCGACTAGCCAAAAAACTATTTTTTTGAGATTCTCTCAACACAAAAATCATATCTACTAGGTCTTCTTTGGTATAATTCATTGTAAAAATACTTATGCAAAACGTGAACATATTAACAAACTACTTAAAAAAATAACTTCTTGAAATAAACTGCAAACAACCATAACCACAATAAACGAACTATATTACTGGAACAAAATAACGCAATACTTTGTAATAATTACGATTAAGAACAATATTAACCCGTTTGTAAACTAAATAATTTTTTTAATTTGTCGAAAAGACTCTTCTGTCATTTATATAGATATATTTATAGATATATATATATATATATATATATATATATATATATATATATATATATATATATATATATATATATATATATATATATACGGTGTGTACATCCGTTCACCACTGTCGTTCTGAAAAGCTTTCTTTCTCTCGTTCGAATAGAGACTAAAGTGTTGGTGACTGCGACGCTTCCTTTTATATCCCCAACCGGGGCCGAAGGTTATATCTGCGCGGCCATTGGTCGTTATTTATGTTTTCCGGATGGTGCTGTGGTTGTTGCGCTAATTGCGCTTTAACGCAAAATAACAACTACTCCGCTTGCTAATACCAGATTGGCATTGAACCACACTATCACCCTTGGCTTCGTGGAAGCATTAAATGATAGTATAATCTTAGTCCACGTAATTCATACGCGAACGTAGTCACGATAACGACGTCCTTGAAGTGTTGTAAGAAATAGATGTTCTTTTTTGAGTTAAAGTGTACAAAATTTATAAAAATATCAACTGCATTGATCTTGATGTTTTTCTACTCAAGTGTACTTAAGAATTTCGTGAGGGACTGCTCAGTTTTGTTATAAAATACACGAAATTATTCACTTAACCTACAAAAACCTTTGATTTGTTTACATGCAATTCTGAGCAGCTGTGTTCCAAAACCTTACAATGCCTTGTTTCAAATGCAATGAAGATGAAAACGACGTGGATTCCAGAATTGCTTGTGATAGTTGTAATCGTTATTGCCACAAAAGACAAGCTTGCTCTGGCCTTACAGTTACTGAACTGCGTGTAATGGAACTAAAAACACAGCGAGTTCTCAAATATTTTTGTCAGGACTGTAATGAGGGATTTTTACATGTTCCAAAGCTTATATGTGCACTTGATACTCTTAAAACAGAGTTTAAAGAGTGGAAAGCAAATACAGAGGCTCAACTAGAAGGTTTAAAGAATTCCATTATACAGATAAGAACCCAATCAGATTCTGCTGCTGCAGAAATGACTTCAAACGGCAATAAAGTTGATATCCTGAATGAATTAAGAGAGCGTCAGTTAAGAGCCAATAACAAAATGTTATTTAATTTACCTGAGAGTCCAAATGACATTGAGGAAGCAAAAAGAGTACTAAACCAAGTTATAAATAAGGAAGTAATAACATATAAAGTACTGAGAGTTGGTAAACCAAATAAAAATGGTGCTCGTTCACTTAAAATAACACTGACTGATTCCAAACAAGTACAATCTGCGCTAAGAAATAAAAGCCGACTAAAAGGATGCAGTGTTTTCGTGGGACCAGATCTCTCAAATGCCCAGAGACAGGAAGAAAGGGAGATTTTCAAACAGCTTAAGGATCGGAAATCTAAAGGCGAATTGGATTTAGTCATTAAATACACAAACGGAATTCCTCATATTGTGAAAGCAAAAAACTAAAGGCACCAATAAATTCCTGTGATATTGTGGCCTTGGCAAACTGTCATATAGTATGTCTAAATACTTAAAGTTTTTTGGCCCAGAAGTCAGAATTAATTGCAGAAATATTTATTTGTAACCCTCTATTGGTAGTTTTAACTGAAGCAATAGTAACAGAAGAAGTTGATGATCTAGAGGTTCAGGTAAAGAGGTACTCATGTATACGTTGCAACTCCCATAGCAGACATACAGGAGGGGTGATTCTGTTTGTAAGAAATAATGTTAAATTTAGTATTTTTGGGACTTCCGTTGAAATTGGTATTTATTGGTGTGTTTTTATTAGAATCAATATTCATGGGGTAAACTGGACAGCAGGAGTTTGTTATCACTCACCTAACTCTAGCCATGCTGTGTTTTTAAAAAAGTTAGAAGAGTGGTGTGATGAGTACTTTACAGAAACTGATAACTGTATACTAACAGGTGATATTAACATAAATTTTCTGGATAGTACAAGTTATTATTCTAATAGAATAAGGGAAGTGATACAGGTATATGGGATAGATCAACCAGTGACTGAGTGTACGAGACATAGTGAAGTAAGTTCTACTTTGATTGATTATGTATTATGTAATAAATCCAATAAAATATCTGTCAGCGTTCTTGATGTACCAAGGATTACCGATCATTCTATTGTTTGTGTGAAAATGTGTATAAGGTCGAGCTGCAATGGTCTAACATCATTCTGTTTTCGTAGGATAAACTCAGAAGTTATGCATAACATCAATCTTAAACTTATTGAAACGGATTTTAATACTCAATCAAGTGATGTAAATGTTTTATTTCAAGATATTTTAACTAAATGTAAGCATATAGTTGATATGTTTGCCCCATTGATTGAAGTAATAAACAAACAAAGAAAACCAGTATGGTATGATACTGATGTTAAACTTAAAGTCGAAGACAGAGATAGAGCTTATAAAGTTTTTAAGAACTCCATAGCGGATAATGGACGAGAGGTTTTGTGGCAGGATTACAAACTTAAAAGAAATGCAGTAGTCAATATTATGAAAAATAAAAAGAGGGAGTTCTATGAAAGCAGAATAGATGCAAATAAAGGGAATAGTAGGGTTATGTGGAGCACTTTGAAGGATCTAATTAAAAGTAAAAATCAATCCTTAAATTAATTGTCAATCAAATTTATAAATTATGAGTTTGCATCTAGTGAAGTTGAGAGTGCTAATAGATTTAATGATTTTTTTGTTAATAGTGTAATGGATATTGAAAGTTCAATTATTCCTACTGATGAGTGGACGGGTGATATATATAATCCAGTTGAGACTGTTTTCTGTGATTTTGAAACAATTACGTTGTGTGAACTTAAAAGCATTGTATTTTCACTAAAGAATAAGACTGATCCACATAACATACTTAATGCAGGTTTTTTAAGGAACTCTTTTGAGGCGTTGGGGTATGTTTTGCTTAATTTTGTAAATTCATCTTTGTTAAGAGGATGTTTTCCATATGAGCTGAAAACAAGTATTATTTCACCAGTTCCTAAGATTCCCAACCCTTCAAATGTAGATGAGTTTAGACCAATCAACATTCTTCCTACCGTTGAAAAAATTTTAGAAGTAGCCGTCTGTGATCAATTAAAGAAATATTTTGATAAAAATAAAATGTTTAAAGGCCACCATTCAGGATTCAGGAAAAACCACTCCTGTGAAACAGCTTTGCAACTTAGAGTAACTAAATGGAAACAATCCATTGATGAAAACAAGTATATTGTGGCTGTGTTTTTAGATCTTAAGAGAGCTTTTCAAACAATTGACCGAGATTTACTTTTAAGAAAATTGAAATATTATGGTATTGGGGGAAGAGTGTTGTCTTGGTTTCAGCAATATCTGGAAGACCGTGCACAAATAACAAAGTGTGGAAGCTCTTTCTCCAATGCAGTGTTGAATAGTATAGGAGTGCCGCAGGGCAGTATATTGGGACCCATCCTTTTCATTATCTATCTCAATGACATAAACTATGCCAATGATTTCGAATTTGCTGACGATACACTTGTGGCATGTACCGGAAATGATTTAGAGAGGGTTATGGAAAATATGAATTTGGCTTTGGGAAAGCTGGAGAGTTTTTTTAAAACCAATAAACTTAAACTTAATGTTCTTAAAACGAAAGCAATGATATTGAGTACTTCATATAAGGTTTCTGGTATAAACTTTGACAACTTTTCCTTGGAGACAGACGGTGAAAAGATTGAGTGGGTTGCAGAGATGAAATATCTCGGTTTCGTTTTGGATAATAGGTTGAGATTTGATAGGCACTTTCAGTTTATCTCTAGGAAAATTCGCAAGAAGTTATATTTTTTCTCTAGGGTTTCTGGTCATTTCTCAATGTATGCTAGAATTACTATATATAAAACAATAATTTAGCGACCATTTCGATTATTGCAGCTCACTGTTGTACCTTATGAGCACTAACGAAAAAGAATCACTTCAGAAATTAATGAACAGGGGTATGAGAATTATTCTTAAGTGCAATAGGTATACGCCTATAGTAGTGATGTTATCGACGCTTGATTGGTTTACTGTGAGGCAACGCCTTCATTACTTGACCACGGTTTTTCTATTCAAGATTAGTAGGGGCCTTTTGCCTGCATATTTTAATCAATTTTTAACATTTAATAATGAGATTCACAACCATAATACACTAAGAAATAATGACTATCGAATAGCTAGAACTAATTTATCAGTTTCGATGGCATCACTGTTTGTGCGGGGTATCTCCGAATTTAACAGATTACCATTAGATATAAAGGGAAGCAATAGTATGTACATAGATATATAGTCAAATCCGCAAAAACAAAAACGTAAGTATGAAAGTATGGTAACCATTGGACACGTGTTTCTGTCTTATTAGAAGTGTTCAGTAGGCGGTATAACTAAGTTAAAAGATTTAAGAAACTTGGAGGAAAATCATAGAGAACAAACGTGTTCTCACTAATAGGACCCAGTCACACATCTATAATTTCGGCAGAAACGCTTAAATTTTAGAGTCAATATCTGACGTCCGCCGGCGGTAACCTTAGACACCTGCCGTGATAACCAAGTCCAAATGAATCAGTAAAAAATAGAGAGATTTTCGTACTGATGAACTTTTAAAAAGAAAAAAAAAATAAATTGTGTGGCAAAAAACCTGAAGTATGGTAACCATTAGATACGTATTTATGTCCTGTTATACTTTTTTAATTAGCAGCATAGCCAAGTTGGAAGAAAATAAACTTTCAAATCATAGAAATCACACTTGAATCATTGGCCGGAGCAAGCCACAAAGTTGTAAATTCGATTAGAAAAGCCCAAAATATCTGACGTCAATACTCGTCCAATCTCTACGAAGGTAGACTGCATTTAAGCCCAAAGGAATCGATAAAAAGATGTGGTGACGGTCAACTCATAAACGAACCGATTTTACAAATTTGTGGCTGACTCATGTAACTGAATCCACTTTTTCTTTCTATGATTTCTCGACAACCATTAATTGAAGAAGTTTAATAAGACTGAAACACGTGGTCACCATATTTCATCATTTTCTAGCGACTAGCGACATGCCCACGATGTATTTTATATATATATAATATATATATATATATATATATATATATATATATATATATATATATATATATATATATATATATATATATATATATATATATATATATATATATATATATATATATATATATATATATATATATATATATATATATCAGCTATGAAAACTACATTAATAATTATTTCCAGAAAACCATTTTGAACTTTGGTTTTATTTTTAAGCGGAAAAAGGATTTTTAAAATCATAATCTATTATTTCATTCTATACCTGTTTAGTTAGGTTCGTACTTGAATATATATCTGACACCTGATATCACAAATATATTCATAAACTAGAAAGAGTTCAGAAAATAAGTATTAATAATTTAAATCAGTTTCTTTTATACTTATAAAAATAAAAATCTTTTTCCCAGTTGATAACAATTTGGTAAGAACTATTTTATATAAAATGATAAATTAAAGGTGGGCTTGAAAATATTTAGGACTTAAAGTAAAGTGATAAAACTGATACTCTTCATTTTAAATCTTGTAACGAAATCTTTTATTCCTGTTTGGGGTTTAATTCGTAATATATTTAATATTAGTAATTTTGAGAGAAATTTATAAACGAGGTATTCCTTTAACGCAAAAAAAAAACGTTTTTCTGCTTTTTATGCCCTCTGTATAAAAAATTATTTTTTTGATAATTGGAACCTTAACCATTTTTAAAGCAAAAACTTATCGCAAGTGCCCCTTTTTTGTATTTTGCAAAATGAGTACATTTTTACTCTTAAGCAAAATAATATTTTTGTACTTTTTATGCCACCGTGTATAAAAAAAACAAATTTTTGATAACGCGAACCTTATTTGTTTTTGAAGCAAAAACTTTTATCAAGCGTGACTTTTTTTGCAAAATGAGACATTTTTACTTTTACGCAAAATAACATTTATGTATTTGTTATACCCCTTGTATAAAAAATTAAATTTTTGATAACGCGAACCTTATTTGTTTTTTAAGCAACATATTTTGTTAAGAGTGTTTTATTTCGTATCTTGCAAAATGAAACATTTTACTATTACGCAAAATAACGTTTTGGTATATTTATGCCCCCTGTAATAAAAATTAAATTTTTGATAAGCAAAACCTTTATCAAGAATGACTTTTTTTCGTATCTTTCCATTTTTAGTCCATTTGCCCCTTGTAAAGTCCATATGTGGACATAAGTATAGACATTTTAAAAGATGTAAATTTTTTCTTTCTATAAAATGCATAGTTTATATATACATAGACAAGTTTCAGATAATGTTTGTATATAAATTATTTAATCTAACTGGTACTCCATATACTCTAAGTTATGTTATCCCATATATCACTCGCAGCAGAAATCTTTTTTTTTTTGGCATTTGGTTGTTCAGCCATACAGCCAGTTAGAAACGTTTTACAAGTACATCGGTTTAGTTCCAAGTGTTCTTATAATATAATAAAAATTACCTAAAATTCTGAAGACAAAAAATACCTAAAATTGTGAAAAAAACGAACGTGGTTTATAGGAAACACATTTTTTTTTAAATTTTTCTGGATAATTTTTATATACGAATGATATTCGGTGGAGAATTCTATTTCATATATTTATTTATCTATTTATTATAAAAGTACAATGCTTATCTCGACGTCATCGCTGGTTAATTTTTAAATGTATGAAGAGGATTTAACTGTCTAGTAAACAATAAGGTTTAACGCCTATTCGAAATTAATAAAAATTTATTCCAGTAGTTTATATAATTTCGAGTCACCTGACTGAGACAAGCAAACATTTACATAGTTTAGAAATATGCTAAAAATTAATAGCCTTGGAAATTACCGAAACTTTTTTGGAGATTTTACTGTTTATAGCAATATATTGCGATCTATTGAACCGGTACGAAGTTTGAAATAAGTTATCGTACAACAAAGTTTCGCAAAGAGCGCAGGATGATGGATTTGTCCAAAACTTTCGAGAAGGCGGCATACACAGCACTCACTCCTTCGCCATACCTGTCAAGGTATCTTGTACAAATGGAAGTTTGTTATGTCAGACCGGTTCTTAAAAAAGCCATGATAATTTTTATTCATCTTTATTTTTAAACATAAAAAATATTATTTTCTGTAGTTATTGCCTCAAAAACTTTGTCAAACAAAGTATATGGAGTTCGCCGGTTGAAACTTCTCAGAAATCTATATTATTTGTTTTTTAAGCCACAGATTTAAGGTATACACCAACTTGTAGGTATTATCGAGTTCTTAAAAAATGGTAATGGAGTAAAATTATGACGTTTATAAGTTTACTTTTTTTTTAATATGTTTTACCTCACCCTGTGCACTAAGCACCTACTCGTAAAATCTGTACCAAAGTGAACCTTGTTTTTCTATCAATTTGGTGTTTTTTATTTTTGCTCTATATACAATCAATATTGTGAAGTAATTGGAAAAAAAATTCTTGAAATGCAATTTTGTCCATACGTAAACAAAATCGTTCTTTTTAGAACGAAAGAAGCGGACAAATGTACTGCCAGAATGAAGGTACATTATATATATTAATTATAAACATTTATATAAAAAAATAAAACCGACTTCAAAAAAAGCATTTAAAGTGAAAAATAATATTTTATTCCACTCTGAAAATTTTACTGGGTGAAGTCGGCGCTAAACTTATTGCTTATTTAATTACAAATATATAATCATGTATTCATTAAATTCGGTCTAATATTATGCGTTTAAAGTCCTAGTTCCCTTATTAGTTTGGTGCCGACTTCACGGAGTAAAATTTTCAAAGTGGAATAAACTATTATTTTTCGTTTTTTAGTGCATTTTGTAAAGTCGGTTTCATTTCTTTATAAAAATTTTTATTTCAACCTTTATAGTTTTATCTATACAAGTTTTATCTTAAAGTAAGGTTTAACAAAAGGTTAACGGCATAATATTTTTTCTTGATATAAGGGTGAACGCCAAAAATCGAAACGGAAGAGCAGAATATTAAAAAACTTCTTGCAACATATCTTGGAGCAAAAATCAAAATGGCTCCATTCCGCAATTTTTAACATTTTTTTTAATATCCTATGTGACCATTCCAGCAATAGTCTGAATATCCTTTGAAAATTTCATATAAATTGGTCAAACCATCGCGGAATAATCGATGTACAAACATTAAAAATATTCAACAACATGGCCGCCATTCCGCCATTTTTAACATTTTTTTAATATGCTTGCTATGGGACCACTCCGGAATTATCCTGAATGTCAACAGAAAATTTCATCCAAATTAGTCAATCATCGTGGAGTAATCGATGTACATACATAAAAAAAATACATAGCGTCAAACTGATAACCTCTTCCTTGTTTGAAGTCGGCTAAAAATTATAATGGGTCGGTTATTAACGTTTTATTCATACCGAATGTTCATTTTTCGAAAATGTCGAGTAAACTAGTAGAATTTGAGGTTTCACATTTTCATGGTTACCTTGTATACATAAAATTACTTTTAGCAAATCGGTTGTATGTTTATTACATACCTTAATGCTTCAGTTTGAAAAGGGTATTTAAAAAAAATGAAAATTTAATTCTAAAACTCGTTGCCTTTATCGCCCTTATACCTGTGTTTTTTTATATTATTATTACGACAAAACGGGTCAACGTATTTCAAATCAAAATCTATGGTAGCACCAGAAAAACGTCGTCTACAATTTGACGCTTGACTCATCAAAATCGGCCAAGACATTTAGACAATATGCGGGAACAAACAAAAAAAAATACATACAGGTCGAATTGAGAACCTCCTCTTTTTTTGAAGTCGGTTAAAATTACGGTTTTACGAATGTTTATCAAAACTCTTGGCTGGCAAAATAATTTCTGGACCTCTATCCTTATAAGGAAGGCTTGTACTGAGGGAATTCTTAAGCAAGAGATTCTCGATATGACAAAAACGAAAGCGAATCATACATCAGTCTGAAACTGTACGTCGTAACTAGGAGCCCTCAATAGGTAGCGCTATTATTTATTTTTTGTAATTTCGTACATATATTTCTAAAACGTCGTTGTAAATTTAACCATATAATTTTTTGTTGATTCGATCTACGACAAAATAGTAGAGTTTTTTGCTCCTGGTCGCAACACATGTTATTTACATTTTTATAACATTTAAAGTCAGCAAGAAAACTTCCTTTTCCATCGGATACTATAGAAGACATGATGAAAATAAGAACCCTTGCTATTACTCCTTACAGAAGCATAATGATTTTAAAGTCACCGCTTTATTAAAGATTCAGAGCCTACTTTTAGGTGATCTTAAATTCCTTATTAAAAAAATAAATCAAGTGCACATCAACAAAAGTTTTATAGCGTTGCTACAAATAAATATTTCTTCTCAGCAGGCTACGAGAATAAAAGATAAACTCCGGGAAATCCGCACCGGACGACACCTGCCATCTTGCAGCATTTCCTTTTTTTTAGAAAATTTATTGCCACAATATTTACAATGCATTTTTCCACGAAAGTTGCTATCCGAATCTATCAAAAATCGTGGAACAAATAAAGCTGGATAATTTATTTTCTTTGAAAATGAAACCAGGTTTCGTGCAAGCAAGAAATCTTCTGAAACATTTTCAATTACATGTCTGATTTTCTTCGAATCGTGTTTTAAGGTGAAACGAGTATTAGAAAATCTGACTATTTAAATGGTTTCGTAACTTACTTCATTCTAAGTTACTTTTACATTCTTTTCATTTAAGACAGTCTTTGCATTTGAAAAACAAAGTAATGTACAGGGATATGCAAATAACAGTGAACAATCCAATAACTTCTTTCTTTATAAAGATGGAATAAAATGTTAAAAATGAAATATCTGCGGCTTTTTATGTGAATTGGTTAGGAAGGAACAAAATAGAGCGCTATTAAAATTTTTAAAGTATCCGTATCAAGACACTACTCGCCAAGTGACCTCAAATTCTGCACAAGAACCAAATATGATTTAGAGATAAACTATTTAAATATAATATAAACTTCCCTCGTTATAAATCTTTCCTTTTATTAGGAATAGTGAAGTGTATTCCAACTTAGTTCCGAATTTTGTCTGCACAAAAATTTACCATATTGAATTCGTACCAATATATTACTACGCCATACTTGATTTTTGGACATGGTTTAAATTAAATTAAATAAGTAGGTTTTAAACTGATTTTTATGAGACCGCCATTTTGTTCCGTCATGTTGAATTCGTATCAGTTTATTCCTATATCACATTTAATTTTTAAGAACATTTTTTTTAAACATTTTAGTTCCCCATCTTGGATTCGTACTAAAATTTTAGGAGATGATTTCTATGTAATACTTGATTTTTGTGCAAATTAGTAGTATTTTAGTAATATTTTTTTAACATTTCTCTAGGCCGTCATTTTATTTTGTCATATTGGACTATTAGCAAAATGTAACCATTTCGTCCCCTTATGACCCTTGATTTTTGGTCGAGATTTGAAGCCATAATAAGGATAAGTAGTTTTTGAGCTATACCGCTTACACATAGACTAACAGACCGACATAATTGAGAAAACATGGTTTTGGTAAAGGGGGGGAGGAATCTAGAGACCCTAAAACATTAAGATCTGTAAAAACCTGGGAGGGTGATTTTTTCACAAATACAATACTTCCCGTTTACGACGGAAGTAAAAACAAAATAACGAAATTACAAATTGTTTAAAGGCGATCAAATTCTAAAAAATATAAATACTTTTTATTAAATAACATATAAAAATAAAAAAAATATTTTATTACAAAGAATAGAAAAAAGGTTAATAAGAAATTAAAAAAAAATGAAAATAAATTAAAAAAAAACAGACACAAAATAAAAAAATATACTGGAGTATCAAAGCCTGGTTTTTATTTAACTATAGTAAGTGGAAACAAACCTGGAATTGCAAGCTTATAATTTAATTATAAGATAATATTGTTATTATTATTCATTTGCAACCGAATACATTTATTATACCATAAAAATACGCGTCCAATATCGTATATTTAGATACATTTCCTGTATTATTAGAAGGAAGTCCAGGAAATAAATCTACTTATAACAACAGCGCTTTATTTGAAAAGAGGCCATACATGTAATCGAAATTATTTGCAAAACGCATTCGCGTGTTCATTCGAAGAAAAGTAACACAAAACTACTCGAGACTAAAGCATTAATTAGACACAGAACAGTTTCAGTAATAGTAAACCTATGTATGAAGGCTTTATACGCGTTTGTATTTAGAAAGCCCGAAGGTGGGCTTCCAAAAGTCGCAATGGGCTTCGAATGACCGTGCAATATCAATATGACATTTCGGGCTTCCGAACGACGGAAGATGTGTATATATATATATATATATATATATATATATATATATATATATATATATATATATATATATATATACCGAGGAACTTGACAAGATCATCAACCAGCCATTTATCAGCAAACACCTGCCCTGGTTCACAGTAACTACGATAGTGTTTATCGTTCTCTTAGTCTCCACCTACGTCATCTGCAAATGTCGACGCAAGAAGCTGCTGATGATCACCATAAGCTCACCTAACGATGACTCGCCCCCAGCTCCGAAGCCTTTGAACCGGAGACACACGAGGTTGAGCAGTATTCTTCCCAGGAGAAGACCCAGCCTGCACTTAAACTCATCTATGGAAGGAGAAATGGAACTCCAAAACAAAGCCTAAAAGTTGCCGCATCGGCCCAACTTTTTACTTAAAGGAGGAGTTGTTATATGCAATATCATACGATACATTGACCTGATTGCCGGTCACACGAGGTGACATTACGCAATAGCGACGCGACCTGATATTTCGCAGGATGCAACATCAGCAAAACTTTACCGTGGGAACATTGCTGATGCTTGCAAATATAATAATATAAATACTCTTGTGAATATAATTTTAAGTTAGTAATAGAAATAGCTAGTAATGCTGTCGGTTTGATATTTGAATTTGAATTTAATTGTTTTAATATTTTTGTAATTAAGTAGTGTTTGTAATTAAGTTTGTGTTTTAAGTAAGTGTAAGTTTCAGGTTCTACTAACGGAATTTTAAGAGCAAATAATATTTTAGATTCGGATTGATAAGCTTCTAATTCGATGGTAACTATGTATTTAGCAATGCTATCGGAATAGACCGGTAGGGGTAAATTATTTTTATGAAGAGCTTGAGAGATTTGTCTTAGAGGGTTAATCAAATCTAGTGGTGTTACTGTTGGACTATGTAATATTTTAATGCGTGCAAATGTTATAGCATTAAGGATGTCATTAAGATAGTTTTCTATGAAAGCGTAACTTTCCATTAGTGATTCGCATAAATCTAAAACATTTACCTTAGCTTGGTAGAAGGCAACAGTGTCACTGATGTCTAGAATTGCTTTTTGAATATTTTCTACGTTGTCGTTAAATGTCTCCTCGTCTATTTGTAGTTTTTGTAAAGTGTTGTTAAAGCTCTTAATAACCGATGTAGTTACAGATATTTCATTTTTCATTAGGGTCTCAATGTGTAGTTCGTCGTAAGTCATTTTCTCAATACATTGACTATAGTATTCGCCATCTGAGGCGTCCAGATTGCCTGTTAACGTTTTGCAAACTGTTCCTAAGCCATTAAGAAGTCCGCGTTTTGATCGGTGTTCGGCATAATTTTGGGTATCGGCTATTGTTTCTCTGTATTTGAGGTGTACCTAATCGGAGATTTGGCCTAGAAGACTAACATGAGTTTGGATTTCTCCTTTGAATGCGATCATTCGGGGTGTTTCTGCAGATATAAAGGTATTCAAAGGATTTTCTAAGATTTTATCCTTTTTGACTATTGCGACTTTTATGGGTTGAACTTCTTTGTAGACAAGAAGCGTCCATTTATTGTTAGAAATTTTAATGGTTCTTTCTTCAAGGAGGATGTGTGATGGAGTATTGCGCAAGGGTGGCTACGATCAGCCAGTAGAATCTGAAAAGAAGAAGATCTATTCAGAATACGGCTTTAGCCTATCGAAATTAAATTTAGAAGTTTGATTTGTTTGGGGATTTAGGAGAGTGGCTGAATTTTGGAAAATTTCGGTAATTTCAAAAGGTCCGTTGAAAAGGTTTTCGGCTTTCGTTCTTATTTGCGATTGTTTTACGTATACTTTATCTCCAATGTTATATTCATATGGGTTTTTCGAAACAGACTGATCGAATCCTATTTTAGCTTTTTCTTTTTGGTTTTCTGTCTTTCATCTTGAGAGTTTGTAAAGATAGTTCATTTTATTGTTCAAGTCTCGTACGTATTTTAATATTAGTTCTTTTTGGTTGTACAGGGTTTCGGGTGGTCTACTAGATGTATGCCCGAATAGCAGTTCGTAGGCTGTAAATCCGGGTGTTTTGTTTTGCGTGTTATTGTAGCAGATGACGGCATATGAGAGAACGTTAAACGGATGTTCGTCTGGTTTCTCGGCGAGATTGGCTCTAATCATTTCGGAGAGTGTCGCGTGAAATCTTTCAACTGAGCCATTATATTGCGGGTGGCTAACACTTGTAAAGGACATTTTTATATCGAAGAGGTAACAAAAGTCTTTTAGAAGGGAGTTATTGAACTCACGCCCATAGTCGCAATGGATCCTAAGGGGTGTACCGTAGTGTTGAAAAAACACTAAAAGGGTGTTGACGACTGATTTCGCTAATTTGTCTGAAAGCGGATAGGTTTGAGTAAATTTCATTAACTCGTCTCTTATTGTAAGAGCGTGGTTTCTTGTGGGATATTCGAAAATGTCTATATTTACTCTTTCGAATTGCGTCTTTGGTGTTTCGGTTATAACTAATGGTCTATTATGATTTTTTCGGCAAATTTTTACTTTTTGGCAAGTTTCGCAACACTTTATTAGTTTCTCGACGTCTTTCATTAAGATAAGCCAGTTGTATTTTACTTTTATACGCCTAACGGTTTCGTTTATACCTCTGTGAAGGTTTAACATTCTTTGATGGTAATGGTCTAGTATTTGTGGTCGTTTTTCTTCATCTGCCGTTCGGATGAGATCTTGGCATATTTTGAATTTTAAATCTTTATCTGCTAAGATGTAAGACAGCATTTCTAAAATCGGCAGTTCCACATTATTTTCCACGCAATATATGCTTGATTCTTTAAAATCGTTTTTAACTTTGAATAGGCCGTAAAAGAGACGTGGGGCCACGATTTCGGGATCGAAAGGTAGTATTTCCTATATCTTATAGATTTACTGTTCACTATGTTGTTTCTTGAGCCTTTAAGGTCGTAATTTTCTTCGAATATATCATCAATGATTTTGTGATGCATTTCTTGCAATTTGTCTTTCCAAAAGAAGGTGACTATTTCTTTGTTCGATTTATCTAGTAGTTGTGTATTCGCAATCTCTACTTTTGAATAGTTTATGAGGGATCTGCTTTTGTAAAACTCTGCGAATTTGTTGTAATCTTCGTGTATTTCCTGATCCTCGTCTTCAGTACTATTTTCTGCTGTTTCGTCAGGTTCGGTTTCTTCGTCATTGGTGGCATAAACGTTTGTAGTTTTGCGCATTCTTCAAAACAGTTTATCTTAAGTCTTGAGAGTCTATCTGCATTCTTGTTTATTTTGCCAGGTTTGTATTCGATCTTACAATTGTAACCTTTGAGTGTTAAGCGCCATCTTGCTAGCCTACTCCCCGGATCTTTTATAGAAAAAAACCATGTTAGCGGTCTATGGTCTGTTATCAAGGTAAATTTTTTACCAAAGAGATATGGCCGTAAGTGCTTGACAGCCCATACGATTGCTAGCGCTTCCCGTTCGATAGTAGGATATTTAGATTCGGCATTGCAAAGGGTTCGGGATGCATAAGCTATAGGAAGGTCTCTTTCTACTGGTCCATGCGAGAGAACTGCGCCGATAGCGAATGCGCTGGCGTCGGTTGTTAGAATGAAGGGTTTTTCGAAGTCAGGGTATGAATATAGGGTCAGACAAAAGAGCTTGCTTTATGGTTTCAAAGGAAGTCTTGCATTCAGTGTCGAAAAGGAATTCGACATCCTTCTTAAGAAGTTTTGTAAGAGGCTTTGACATTTTAGCGAAGTTAGGAATAAAACGTCGGTAGTAGCCTGCGAGTCCTAGAAAAGATTTAGTGTCCTTGGGATTTTTGGGTGGAGGAAAATTTTGGATACATTCGACTTTCGCTAGATTCGGCTTTACGCCATCTTTGGTGACGAGTTGCCCGAGGTATGCAACTTACTTGCGCAGAAATTCGCACTTGTCTGGCTGAATTTTTAGATTAGCCTTGCGAAGTCGTATGAATATTTCCTTTAGTCGATCCATGTGGGTGTGACTGGTAGGCAAGTAGATGATTATATCATCCATATAAACCAGGCAATAATGAAATGAATTGAATGCCCAACAGGATATTGTCCATGACGCGCTGGAAGGTGGACGGTGCATTCTTAAGCCCAAATGGCATACGAAGGAATTCGTAATGGCCATTCTTGACTGAGAAAGCGGTTTTGGGAATGTCGTCGGGGTGAATCTCAATCTGGTGAAATCCAGACGCCAGGTCGAGGGTGGTAAAGTACTGGCATTTGCCAAGTTGGTCAAGAAGATCTGAAATGATAGGGAGTGGGTATTTATTATCTACAGAGAGCTCATTAAGCTTTCTATAGTTAATAACGACACGAAATTTCTGTTTCCCCGAAGCGTCAAGTTTTTTGGGAACGACCCAAACCAAACCAAGGGGAAACCGATGGGCGTATTATACCTTGATCTAAAATGTTTCCAATTTGTTTTTTGACTTCTTCTTTGTGTATCTGTGGGCACCTATAGAATTTTGTGTACATGGGCCTAGCATTATTCGTTTCGATGGTATGCTTGATTTCGTTAGTTAGGGTTAATTTATCACCTTCGACATAAAATATGTCTTCGAATTTAAGGCAAAGCCAAGTGATTTCTTCCCGTTTTTCTTTGTTAAGATGTTTGGTTCTTAATTGGGTTTTTATAAATTGAATTCTATTAATAGGTTCCGTATTACAATGTTCGCTAGTATTAAAATTAAAGATTGGTTCAAGGATTTGTAAAGGTTCTATTTGGAGGACAGAAAAGTCGATGACTTTTGGGATGACATTGGAATTTATGACAGATGTTAAAAATTCACCATTTTTGTCTATTTTAACGAGGGCATAAGGCAGTCTAACTTTTTCTTTTTCTTGTGCGTATAGTATGGCATCTGTATCAGCAAGGTCGCATTTTAACTTTTTTTTCTGTACGTCCTTCTATCGAAATTTTGTTTCGGGAGTTTATATTTTTTTCAGAGAAGTTCTCAAGTTTGTTGCCCGCTTTGTGTAAAGGTATTGTTTTGAAATTAGTTACAAGTTGTTTAGATTTTAAATCATTTATACATTTATAGTGTTTAAAAAAGTCTAATCCAAGTATTCCGTCAAATTCTATATCCAAATTATAAATAAAAACCTTATGGGAGTCACCTGCATTAAATGGTACAAGAGTGGATTCGGTTATTTGAAGTTTTTGATTTGTGATTCCCTGAATGGTTATATTTTCGGATTTTTTCTTTGAAAATGGTTATACCCGCTCCAGTGTCAATTAGGAGTTTATATTTGTTAGTTGCGTCGTTAATGAAGGCAGATTTTTTGAATTAACTGCGAGCGAGATTTAGAGAGTTCTGTAAAATTCAAATCGGGGTTCATGTCGTCTAGATTGAGAGTCTGGATCTGATCCTGGACTTCTTAGGATCTACAGATTGATTGGTGTTGTTCGGGGGATGGTTTTGGTTTGGGAGTCCCAGAAAATTTTGATAATTTTCGTTATCAGGGATTGGTTCGAAATTTTCATAAAATCCGGGATAATGGAAAATATCTCGGATAATTTATAGGGCTCGATAGCTTCAGTAACAGTATTTTTTTAATCTTGTGCCACAGTGGCAGTAGCTGCGCTACTAGTTTGAGAGCGTGTATCAGGCATTTTTCTTAAAATATTATTCAATATAAAAGAAATAAGCAATAACTAACACGGAAATATCAGATTTTCGAACAGAAATTCAACAAAAATCACTTCAAAACACAAAATTCAATTTTAAAAATAAAAGAGATGATTCGTTACTTACGAAAACACTCCAAGAGGCATGAATTGTCTTGTTCTCGACTTTGAGCTACCAGGGGCTTCACTTGGTGTTCCTTCCGTTCCTGTCGTCGAGTGAGGACTCTTCACTTGAGAGGGTTGGTTCTTTTTCCGTTAAGGGATGAATCCGCCGTCACAGTTCTGTTGACATTGACGAATCCTACCACGACTGCGCCAATTGTTATCACGACAACTTCAAAATTCACTTTTTAAAACATGATTTTATTTATAAAACACAAACTTTACTTAATTACAAAAATATTAGAACAATTAAATTAAAATTCAAATATCAAACTAACAGCATTACTAGTTATTTCTATTACTAACTTAAAATTATATTCACAAGAGTATTTATATTATTATATTTGTAAGCATCAGCAATGTTCCCACGGTAAAGTCACGTAGAGTGTTTCCTGCTGATGTTGCATCCTGTGAAATATCAGATCGCGTCGCTATTGCGTAATGTCACCTCGTGTGGCCGGCAATCAGGTCAATGTATTGTATGATATTGCATATAACATATATATATATATATATATATATATATATATATATATATATATATATATATATCTCACTATTTGAAAAATTCACTTTTTAAAAACACTTTTATTAAAATAAAATAAAACAATATGTTCACAACTTTGGAAATCAAATGGACATTAATTATTGTTACAACTTAAAAGAATAATATTATACTGTTACTTAATAAAATCTACATAGTCTATTTATATTAAAAATCTTGCTGAGGTATGTGGGAAACCGGCAAGCATCCGCTGGCTTCCTGCTGACGGTGTTCGAGCGTACTGTCGCAATTCTTGGAAACTGCTGATGTTGGTTTCTGTGAATGACGCAACTGTGTGATAATATGTGGCGACATTCTGGAGGCACGTGGAAGGTCATGGGAAACGGATATAACAGCTCCCCCTTTTAGTGAAAAGTTGGTGCTTTGCAGCAACTTTTAGGACTGAAGTTCAAATGCTTCTTCCTCTTCTTGTGTATTTTCTGGATGGATGCTAGTTCGCCTTTTTGGTATTAGTCTTCTCAACTGGTATGGGGCAAAGCGCTTCGGACTAGGCTTGGGAGGTGATGGAGGATCCTGACTGCCAGTTATGGACAGTTTCAGTGGCTTCTTACGTCTACACTTACAGAGGATGTAGAGGATTGCCATTCCAACGACCATTGATATTGTGAGTATCGTAAACCAATGGATATGTTTGGTTATGAAGGGTTCTTTCATCAACTTGTCTAGCTCTTCTGAATATTGGTCTAGGCGGTGTTGAGCAACGTTCAGGTCATCGGCATTGATGTTGCTGAGCTTCAAGGGTTTGAGCTTTGGGATTTAAGGCTGTTCCGGGAACTGTTTGCAGCATTCGAAAGGAATCTGAACAGGATGGCTTTTATAGGTTACATTTTTATATTCCTCCACAAGGTACTTGGAATGAATTCTTGTGCTTCCAATAAAAGCGTTACAGTTTGGTTGTAACTTAAGAAGGGAGTTCGTCTTCAGGATCTGGGTTTCTATATTCCTGGTTCCACATTTTACGGTTACAGGAAGTGGTTCGGAAACTGAGATAAGCCAGTAGTTCGTGGAGATCTCTTGGACGTGGTAATCGGTGACTAGCAATATCGATGTTTGACAGGTTTTCGGTAGTATGTTCTGCTGCCTGAGTAGCTGTGCTTCGCAGATAGCATCGCTGTCGATTGGATATTGCAGAAGGTCTGAACAGATCTTAGTGTGCGTCTCGAGTGGCTTGCAGCTGGAGATGTCTTGTGGTAGTACATATAGTAAGGCGTCGTCATCTCGCGCAATGTATTTTTTTGTTGTTGGTATTATGTGAAAAAGACCTGTTCGATTGTCCATAATAGGAATAGGAAAAATTCGATACAAAGTGTATGATTCTGGTTCAGTTAGAGGAATTTTAAGAACGAACACAATCCTATTATCGGACTGGTATGATTCTAATTCAATTAAGTCAATATAATTGGCAATATTTGATGAATATATAGGGAGAGGAAGATTATTTTTTGATAGAGAACGCGATATCTCTTGGAGAGAAGTGATCAAATCTCCTGGAGTTATTATAGAACTATGAAGAATTTTCAAACGAGCGAATGTGATGGCATTTATAATATCGTTTAAAGAATCTTCTAGAAAAACATAACTTTCCATTAAAGCTTCGCAAAGATTTAGAGTTTTAATTTGCCCTTCGTAAAACGCTAAGTCATCAGATATGTTCATGATAGCGCTCTGTATAATATCTATGTCTTGGTTGAAGGTTTCTTCATCAATTTGAATCTTTTGAATGGTGGAATTGAAGTTTTTAATTACAGATGAAGTTACCGATATTTGACTTTTAAGTAAGCTTTCAAGTTCGCGTTCATCTCGCGTGATTTTGTTTATACATGCATTGTAATATTCGCCATCGGCTGAATCTAAATTGCCTGTGATAGATTTAAAAATACTACCAATGCCGTTTATTAATCCGCGTTTGTTCCTATAAGATAACTTTTTTGTATCTGCCATGATTTCTCTATATTTTTGATTAACTGCGTTTGAAATTTGGGTTAATAAGCTTAAATGTGTTTTAATTTCTATTTTAAAAGATACAGTTCTAGGGGATGGGTCATTCAACATGTCACTGAGTGTAGTAAGTAATTTGTCGTTGTTTTGTATAGTTTCTTTAAGGGGTTGTAAATCTTTGTATACGAGTAACGTCCACTTATCGTTAGTAATTTTGACAAAATTTTCCTCATGGTAAAATAGTCCAACGGTATTGTTGATTGGTGTAAAGAAGTATTGGGAGAAGACGGCTGGAATAAGCCAAAGGAGTCTGGAAAAAAAAATAGACTAGTCATAGTATGTCTTTAGCCTATCAAAATTTATTTTGGAAATTTGGTTTGTAGAAAGGTTTTTAAGTTTAGCTGAAGTTTGGTAAAGTTCGATAATTTGAAAGGGGCCATTGAATTTATTTTCACTTTTGTCTTTAATTTGCGATTCTTTGACATATACTTTGTCACCAACTTTATAATCGGGTTGTTTATCGGAGACTGATTTGTCGAATCTGATTTTTGATTTTTCCTTTTGGGCGTTTGTTCTAGCTCGTGCGATTTTGTAATATGTTTCCATTTTATTATTTAGATTTCGGATGTATTTGGAGATAAGTTGTTCTTGATTATATAAGGTTTCTGGGGGTCGGCTAGACGTATGGCCGAATATCAGCTCATAAGGGATGAATCCATGAGTTTTGTTTTTTGTGTTATTATAACAGATGACTGAATAGGGGAGGATATTGAATGGGTGTTCCTCAGGATGTTCTGCTGTGTGAACCCTAATCATTTCGGTTAAAGTGGCGTGGAATCTTTCGAGCGATCCATTTGATTGCGGATGGCTAACACTTGAAAAGGTTAACTTGACGTCATAGAGTGTGCACAGGTCTTTCATTAATGTGTTATCAAACTCACGGCCATGGTCACAGTGGATCCGTAGGGGAGTTCCATAATGTTGAAAGAATAGCAGGAGTGTATTGACAATCGTTGAGGCTTTTTTATCCGATGTTGGGTACACCTGTGTGAACTTGGTTAGCTCATCTCGGATCGTAAGGGCATAGTTACGAGTTGGATACTCGAAGATGTCAATATTGATTCTTTCGAATGCAGTTTTTGGAGTTTCTGTTATGACTAGGGGCGTACTAAGATTTTTCCTACAGATTTTAACTTTTTGGCAGATTTCACAGCTTCGAATGAGTTTTTCGACATCTTTAGTTAGTCCGGTCCAATTGTATTTTTGTCGAATGCGTTTGACAGTTTCATTAATACCGCGATGAAGATTCTTTTTGCCAGTATGGTGTTGATCTAAAATTGTGGGTATTTCATCCGGGTCTGGGGTTCTTACGAGGTTATGGCATATTTTTAAGTTAATATCTTTATCAGAGAAAATGAATGAAAATATTTCGAGGATGGGAAGTTGTAAATTATTTTCGATACAATAGGTTTTAGAAAGATCGAATTTATCTTGACATTTATAGATAATATAGAAAAGCTGCTGGACTACGGTATCAGTATTATACGACAAGGGTATTATGAAATATTTGCAGTCCTTTACACTCTTACTAGACAGGGTGTTTACCGTAAGCGGGGCAAAATCATAGTTTTCCTCAAATAGGTCCTCTATAATTTTAAAATGAAAATCTTCTATTTTAGTTTGCCAAAAGAAAGTGACAATATTTTTGTTTGATTTGTCCAAAAATTGATCATTGGAAATTTCGATTTTGGAATAATCGATGATTGATTTTGTCTTGTATAAATTAACAAATCTATTGTATTTGTCGGTTATTTCATTATCGTCTAGATCGTTTTCGGTTATTATTTCTGAAAATGAATTTTGTTTGCTGGTCGAGGGTCTGTTATTAAAGTCGTCTTCATTTGAGGCGTAAATAGCGATGGTTGATTGAAAATCTGAGCAATTTTTAAAATGGTTAATTTTAATACGTGATAAGGCGTCTGCGTTTTTGTTTATTCGGCCGGGTTTATATTCAATCTTGTAATCATATTCCTCGAGTTTAAGGCGCCAGCGAGCTAGGCGACTGCCGGGGTCCTTAATTGAAAATAGCCAAGTCAAAGGGCGATGATCTGTTACCAAAACAAATTTTCGACCAAAAAGATATGGTCTGAAGTGTTTGACAGCCCATACAATGGCTAATAATTCTCTTTCTATGGTAGAATACTTTGTTTCAGCACTACACAGAGTTCGAGATGCATATGCTATCGGAAGATCTTTTCCGATGAGACCTTGAGACAAGACGGCTCCAATAGCGAATGCGCTAGCGTCTGTGGTTAGCAAGAAAGTTTCTTCGAAATTGGGGTAAATTAAGATTGGGTCCGATGTAAGTGCCTTTTTCAGGTCAGAAAATGAGGTTTTGCATTCCGCGTCGAATGTGAATGGGACGTCCTTTTGTAATAACTTGGTCAGAGGTTTTGATATTTTGGCAAAATTTGGGATGAAGCGTCTGTAATATCCAGCAAGACCTAAGAATGACTTTATTTCTTTAGGATTTGTTGGCATAGGAAATTTCTGAATGCATTCAACTTTGCTTGGATTAGGTTTTACTCCACTTTGGGTAATAAGGTGTCCTAGATAAGCAACTTCCTTTCGAAGGAATTCGCATTTATCAGGTTGGATCTTTAAGTTGGCTTTGCGGAGACGCTTGAAGACTTCTGTTAGTCTTGAAATATGTTCATGTATTGTTGGAGAGTACACGATGATGTCATCCATATACACTAAGCAACGTTCATTTTGAATACCGAGAAGGATGTTGTTTATGACTCTTTGGAATGTGGACGGGGCATTCTTTAAACCGAATGGCATACGGACGAATTCGTAATGGCCATTTTCAACAGAGAAGGCAGTTTTCTCGATGTCTTTTGGATTGATCTCGATCTGGTGGAAACCAGAAGCCAAGTCGAGGGTTGTGAAATATTGACATTTCCCTAATTGATCGAGAAGGTCGGAAATGTTCGGAAGAGGATATTTATCAGCTATAGAAAGCTCGTACAGCTTGCGGTAGTCTATAACTACACGCCATTTGGGTTTTCCAGAGGCATCCAATTTTTTGGGAACAACCCAAACCGGGGAGGACCATGGAGAGATGGACTGGCGAATAATTCCTTGCTCTAACATTTTATTTACCTGGCTTTTTACCTCTTCTTTATGAATGTGAGGATATCTATATGATTTGGTAAATACGGGCCTTGAATTATTAGTATCTATATAATGTTTGATCTCGTTGGTAAAAGATAAATTATCGCCTTCTAAATAAAAGATATCGGAAAATTCGAGACATAGGTTAGTTATTAAATCGTTTTCTTCGTTGTTTAAATGTTCGGTGCGTAACTGGTCTTTAATAATTGAGCGCCTATCTAAAACTGCGTTTTGTATAGGGTAGGTATTTAAGTTAAAAATTGTTTCAGTATCAATTCCAGGGTCAAAAGGTTCGATATTTAAATTTGAAAAGTCGATTGTTTTTTCTATAGCATTTGAGTTAATTATAGATGTAAAAAATTCACCGCATTCATTAACCTTAACCAGGGCATTTGGCAATCTAACATTTTCTTTGACATATGCGAGAAGTATAGCATCCGTATTAAATAGTTCGCACTTGAGTTTGAAAATTTTTTCAGTTCTAGCCTCTATAGAAATTTTATTACGGTTTTTAATGCATTCTTGTACATCTGATATGGCTGTAGTTGTGGTTACTTTGTGAAGGGGCATAGTTTTAAAATTTGTAATAAGTTGTTTTGATTTCAGATCTACAATACATTCATAATGTTCCAAGAAATCCAATCCTAATATACCGTCGAAATCTATATCTAAATTGCAAATATACACTTTGCGTGGATCACCAATAGTAAAAGGTATGAGTGTAGATTGAGATATTGAAAGTTTTTCATCGGTAATTCCCTGAATAGTGACATTTTCGGGAAATCGTGTAGGAAATTTTTGTACGGTGTTTTCCTTAAATATAGAAATGCCTGCACCGGTATCAATGAGAAGTTTGAATGATTTTGATGCGTCATCGATATAATATAGATTCTTGGAATTTACAGTAAGAAGAGGACTTAAAGAAACGCTTGTTCCGGGAAATTGAGATTTGGATCCATATTCTCTAGATTTAGTGTTTCTATTCTCGATTGGATCTCGGTCATTGGGTTCTGGGGTGAATTGTCTGGAGGGTCGGTATTCGTAAGGGGTGTAAGAAAATCCTGGTAATTACTAGTGTCATTTGAATAGTTTATATCCTGATAAGATTCTTCCTCTGGTTGGAAAAAATCGTAAAAACCGGGATTGCCGTTTTCGGCGGTGTACTGATCGTATTCGGGCAAATAATTCTCTGAGGAGCATTCTTGTCTTGTATTAACATGATGCGTCTTAGCTGGTTGAAAATTGGGATTTCTTTGAATTATTGATGGCCTAAATTGTGCTTGGTTTGTATTTTGGCTAGGATTATTTGGTCTATTTTGTTACGAAAAATTTGGTTGATATTGTGATCTTTGAGAATTCGAGTTTATTGCGGGTCTTTGAAAATTAGAATTTGTTATGGGTCGTTGGAAATTATTATTTTGGGGAAAATTAGAAGAAAGTTGCCTGCACTGAGATATTGTATGACCAATTCTGTTACAATTGGAACACTTTAATTGTTGTGGCTGGTGTGGTCTAGGTAACTGAGGACTGGGTTTCGGAATAGTTGGTTTATTAACTTTTTGATTTTCGAAATACGAAAGCTGAAGTTCCCTCCGAATTCTTTATTGTGCTTCTAAAAGTGACGTTGGATTACTAGCACGGATAAGTTGTCCTAGGCGTGGCTCTAGACCGGTAAGAAGTGTATTAAGAGTCATAGTTTCAATTAACATGGTCTGAGCATCTTTTTGTTTTTTTGAATGTAGGAGTGGGGACTTTTGTATGCTGGCATGCATTTTAGCGTTCAGGACCTGAAGTCGATTAAAGAATGTAAGGGGCGACTCATTAGGAAGTTGTCTTAATCGCTGCAGATCGTGTATAAGGGAAGTAAGATCCCTTGAATCACCGAAGTGTAAATTTAACAATTGTTTAATTTCAAGGTATGAACTTGGATTCCTTGAACTAATTAATTGAGCTGCTCTACCACGGAGCTTGTTTTTTATGTGAATAACTAAAAACACTTTTTGTTGCGTTGTTGCCATGTCGTATGCACAATCGCATGCGGTTATAAAATTGCTTAAAGAAATTTGATCACCTTCAAATTCGGGTACAATGGAAAAAATTTCAGAAAGTTTATAAGGTTCAATTTCAATGGTTGTTTGGGTATTATCGAGAGACATTTTGAATTTTAAATGTAGATGCGTTAAAAATAAAAAAAATTTATCAAAAACGAGTAAAATGAAAACGTTAAGTTATTAAGAATATCTTAACAAAAATAATAAATAGTTTTCCTTTTTGTAATTTAAGAAAACAAATGGTAAGGGAAGTAATAATATGTTTAAATCCTATTTGAAAAATCGAACAGTATAGAAAAATAAAATCAAATACGAGACGATTCTTACGTAATCGTAATCTGCATCTGGGTTGTCTTGTTCTCGATGTGGCTCCAAGCTTTACGAGTGAGGACTTTTCAGGTTCCTTTTGTTTCGTTAAGGGATTGGAATCCGCCGCTACCAGTTAGACCTTTTCTTGTTCTAATAGCGTTTAAACGAATCCTACCGACTGCGCCAAATTGTTATCTCACTATTTGAAAAATTCACTTTTTAAAAACACTTTTATTAAAATAAAATAAAACAATATGTTCACAACTTTGGAAATCAAATGGACATTAATTATTGTTACAACTTAAAAGAATAATATTATACTGTTACTTAATAAAATCTACATAGTCTATTTATATTAAAAATCTTGCTGAGGTACGTGGGAAACCGGCAAGCATCCGCTGGCTTCCTGCTGACGGTGTTCGAGCGTACTGTCGCAATTCTTGGAAACTGCTGATGTTGGTTTCTGTGAATGACGCAACTGTGTGATAATATGTGGCGACATTCTGGAGGCACGTGGAAGGTCATGGGAAACGGATATAACATATATATATATATATATATATATATATATATATATATATATATATATATATATATATATATATATATATATAGTAGCAGTTCATTCACACATGTTACATTTTGGTTTGATTTGGGCAACATTTGAGGTAAATAGAATAAGTAGTTTTTTGTTCAGCCATAACTAGATTTTTACCAAAATGTCACCATGGCGTCCACATATGACCCTTATTTTTTATTGAAATTTGTAAGTAGTTTTTTAGCTATGCCTAAAATAGACAGTCCTATCGATGAACAAAATGACAGACAACCGACGAAGATCTAAATAGATCTCGAAGGTTGATTTTTTCACAAAATGTCGAAAAATCCAGAAATCGATTTTAGATAATTATTTTTAACCTTGATAAAATAATTGTTTTAAAATTTTATCTAATTAAAGAGATAATTGTAAAAAAAATAATATTAGTTGAATAAAATTAAAATACTTCACTCCTTTTTACCCCCTTAAGTGTAGAATTTCAAAACCAGAAAATATTTTTAGGCAATTATTTCTAAAAGCCATTAACAAAAGAATGGCTTTGAACTATATGCGCTTAATTTTCTCAGCCTGTTCTTGAAATTGCAAGTCAATGTGTAGGCATTGGGCGGTGATTTAAAATTTTGAACTTATGTGATATTATTTCACATAGAGTCTGTACTCGATTTTAAACATAAATTTCGAATACCTTAAATAGGATTGTGAGCAGAAAGAACCGACAAAATTCCCAAAACTTTCTGATTTAAGTGTGGCCGCCAGTACAAGCATTTTTTTTCTCTCTTTCAGGCTTTTGGTTAGAACCTTCCAAATTCCAATTACTCTAATCAGGAGTCCCTAAATTATTAAGGATTCTAAAAATTACAACTTGATTTATATATTTTGATTTTCAAACTTTAAAACCAAAATCTGTGAATTCGTGTTGTGAGAAAAGTAGCAGTAAGGTCCATTTTGCGGTAGAGAGTTTAGCCTTCAGATGTAAGTGCTGGATTGGGATTTTTTAAGTGTGTTTTCTTTTGTAATATTGTTTTTTGCATTTAACTTTCAAATTTAAGCAAATTTGTACATTTGGTAATTAACTAATTAACTTTTGTTATTTATATTCCTGAATCTTTAAAAGTTGAGTAAATTTGTATTTCTTATCTTATATTACACTTCGTAGTATATTTTCAAATTTGTATATTTTGTAGTTTCCTTTTTTATTTAGGTATTTTCTCGAGTAAGTAATAACTTTTAATATCAAATATTAAAAATTCTGGTATACATTTATTAATTGAGTATAGTCTAAATTTATTCATAATTTTACTTAATTTAAAGATCTGAAGTAGATATAGTAAGACTGGGTAATAACTTTTCTCTATAGCTCTTGGGTACTTTGTTTTGATTATAGAATCTCATTATATTTTATACATATTATTATGCGTTATAAGTAATTTTTTATAGTGCTTGGTAACTCGTATTATCAAATAATTATTTTTTGAGTGTTAAATAGTTATCATTAACTAATATTAATTTTATTTTAGGCAATAATTCAAAATTTGCTTTCTTAAAATTTAGTAGATGTTTAATTTACTTCTCTTCTTGCTATATAGATTTTTAAAATTCTATATAAATAAACAAAATATCTCTTGTGATTTGATGGTGACTGTTGCTTATAAATAATAGAAATCGCTGTTCTTATAACTATATTTGTATAGAGTTAATTTTGGGCGTACACTCTTTTATTATCATTTACACACTATTATTCTTAAATTCAATAAAATATACTAATTATCACTCTTTTTTCAAAAATCAAAGAGTTTGTTTTAACGATTGTAGCTTTGCATTTAAATTTCTATATCGTTGAGTGTTCTTGCAAAAAATCTTTGCTGTCACCTATATACATTTAATCTTGATTAATTAATAAGATAAACTCTTCTTAATTTTGACAAAAAACTAACAACTATTTTTTGACTTTCCTTCTTTGGTTCAAATAAAATACCACTGATATTTTTCAACAATTATAATATAGTTATAATAATTATGCTCTAGCTTTACCTATCATTACATCTGCAAATGTCAAGCTAATTTGATTTGTGCTTTTGTGCCTATGTAATACATATAAATAAAAACGGAATATAAAATACATTTTTGAAGAAAATCTTTTTTGCTTAAGGTATTTAGATATTATGTTTGCTTTAGTTTAAAATTATATCAATTTATCTTCTATCTTTTGATCATCTACACCTGGCTCTCATTTTTAATTGTGTTTGATAACCTTTGAACTTACAGCCTTTTGTGCTTCCACATTAGCAATATATTGAACAGCTAGAGCGCAACCCATGAAATAAGGAAAAAAAATACAATTTTGTAATAATTTCGACAATACTTTGAAAATGAATTTTTAACGTATGTTATCATCTTTAAAATAAAACCTTTTTGTCTCCTTTCAAAGTTTTTCCTACAAATGTAGAATTAAAATTAATAATATAATTTAAAAATGCAGATATTGAATATTTTTAAATTATATTTTTATTGGATTTTATGTAACATAATTTCCTAGAAGTAGATATCATATAAAGAAACAAGGAAACAATTTTAAAAAATCCAATAAACACTTAAATTAAATTACTATTCAGAAAGTATTTCATTTTACCTGTAGTTCAAGAAAAATTTAGAAATTCCTTTAAAGTTAGTTCTGTTCGCTGAAATATTTCAATTGAAATGAATAAATCTAGAGGTTTTGATTGTTACCATTTACAGCAAATTTTAAATTGAAATATTATTAATATTCTCGAATGGTTTGTAAGTGCCTAGAAAATTAATTTCTATATTCAACCAGGAATTTACAAAATAGAATTTTTTGGAATGAATATGCGGTATTGTGGAAACTTTATTAAAATAGTTCCTATTTGAGTCGAAACAAGCTAGACAAAAATAAAGTTTTATTGTTAAATATAAGAATACCAGTGTACTTCATGCAGACATTTGGCTAACGTTCAAATGTAAGGTAGTAGCCAACTACATACCTGATAATAAATAAAAATTAACTGACTTTTTATATATTATGAGTTTCACAAAGAACCCTGATTGCATGTAAAATTTCTTTGTTCAACCACAAGTTTGTGCCTGACATATTGTATGATTTGACGAATGGTATATTCCTTTTCGTCATCTGGAAGAAAATTCCACATCTGTATTGCTTTAAAACTAAAGAAGTTTGGTGTTGCGGAATTAAAAAATCACTAACTTTCCTTGTAACTATATGGCGGCGATCTTGTACGCTAAAAAGCTTTTTTTTAAATTAGGGGGTTGGCCTGATTTTAAGAATCTATAGACAAAAGTATATATATGTAATTTGCGTCGATTTACCATCGATAAAACTGAAAGATTGTTTAAATAGAGAGTTGTGTGATTACTAATCAAGGAATACCTCCAAACTCGGCCAAATATAGTATATATATATATATATATATATATATATATATATATATATATATATATATATATATATATATATATATATATATATATATATATATATATATATATATATATATATATATATATATATATATATATTTATCCTAATTTTTCTTGGTTTGAGGTCAATATATTAACAACAAAATTAGTACATATTTTTAAACATATATTTCGTTTCTAAGGTGACGTTTCGACCATAGTTTTGGTCTTTTTCAAACCTAAAATTTGTTTAGCACTATTTTTTTAAGTTTATAAAGTATTAAAAATTTAGGACTTACCATAGAACGTAAAATAGTTGAATAAAAAGTATACATAATCCACATATCTGACATATACTACACATATTTAATTTACATTTTAAAAATATTGTGGACGTTTATTACAGACAAATTACAAGCGACTGAGCGAACACTGTTATAGTAAAGATATATACAATTTATTTAGGTTGTTTATGTCTTTTTTGTCATTTATGGCGTTTTTGTTTTTTTGAATTTCAGCCATCTCAAAAAATTCTCTTTTTTTTTAACAGAGGTTCGGATTTTAATACTTTCACTTGTTCGTAGTTGAAAGTATGTTTTTGGACATCTCATGGTGTGTTAATGCGGTGCTGTTTTTTTTATCATATTTGTGACTTTTCAGTCTATTTTCTAAGTATTGGCTTGTTTGTCCAATATAAACGCCGTTACAATTATTGCAAGGGATCTGATAGACTATATTGCTTTTTTTATTAATTGGCGTTTTCGATTTTAAGTTGCTGAAGTTCTTTGATAATAAGTTATAGGCTTTGTGACTTGTCGTGACGTTATATTTTTTAAAAAGGTTTTGAAATTGCTGGGATAAACCATTTATGAAAGGCAGAGAAATGTATTTTGTTTTAGGTAGATTTGATGTAATAATGGCATTTTCAGAATTGTAATATTTATGTATTCTGCTTTTGAATAATTTACAATAATTTGTAAATTATTCGAAACGTCACCTTAGAAACGAAATATATGTTTAAAAATATGTACTAATTTTGTTGTTAATATATTGACCTCAAACCAAGAAAAATTAGGATAAATATATATTGAAAAAAAAGATCAAAGAACACAAAGCAAAAAAAAAAATATATATATATATATATATATATATATATATATATATATATATGTATGTATATATATATTTAGATAAATATAGACTACCTTTCAGACATAATTATCTAAAATTAGTTTCGAAATTATTCAAAATTTCACCCTTAAGAGATGAAATATAATTTAATTTTTTTCACAATACCCATTTCCTGAACTAAATGAGATTTAAGATAATTCATTCGTGGATAACTTTAAACATTTAATTTAACAAGAACGAAATAAATCAACACTGATGTGAAGGTTGGCGAGAGTAGTCGAGAACTCCTGATACTTTGAAGCAGGAGGAAGTTACAAATACGCAATAATCATACTCGTATATATCCCTTAAAGCAAAAAACGTGAAGTACATTTGTCTGGGGCACGGGCTACATGGCCGACTTAAATATATAATTTTGACTTATGACTGAAAATCAAAGACAGTTATTGAAAGTTATCGAAATGAATCGAATAAAAAGGGAAAACTCTTAATTTTGTGTCGGGTTTTTTTTTCCAATACCTAGTCAATTATAATTATTTTAAATAAGCTAAAGTATTTAGAAAGGTTAGTAGTTTCTTTATAATAATGACTCATCAATCATTTGTACCTTTTTTGATTTCCCTGTAAGGAACTTTAATTGTATTGACTTTAATATAAAGAGTATTAAAATAAATATGATGAATTGGTTACTTACTTAAAGTACTTAGGAAAAAGTTATATCATATTTGAAACGAAAAAACTGAAAATGTAAATTTTTTTTTTGTAATCTATTTATATCAATTATTGTATAATAATATCCAACTAAACCAATTTGTTGTTATTAATTTGTATGTTAAAAGTAACCTAACTGTTCATTATGAAGCATTAATATTAATTCAGCAATCTGCGTTTTATTAAATGGTTTACTTTATCAATTCTATGAAGAAAAGTTATTTTCTGCTCGAAAAAAAGTCTTATGTTTCACACGCTCGTAGAAAATCAGCCCTTCTATGTCAATATAGTTATCTACATAACAATTAGGCAATGAAGACCACAGCTTTTTGGTTTTTTTTGTTTGATTTGACGGCTGACTTTCTTAGGAATAACTTAGCATCTAATTAATATAAATATATTTGAAGAGAAAATACAGAATCAGAAAATGCAAGAAAAGGAAGTAAAAATCAGACTGTATATTCAATTATACTATCAAATTGTAGATCTTAGCAAACATTATAAACTTTATAATGAACATGTTCATTTTAACACACGTTTTAGCCACAACAAACGCCAAAACCCTTTATTAACGGGTCGGGTAATAAAGGCCCAAAACTTGTTAGGACTAAACATCGAAACGAATCAAACGAAAAGGGAAAACTCTTTTCGTATCGCTTATTTTTCGATTACCTAGTCAGTTATAATTATTATTATTTCAATAGATAAAACTTTTCTACGGACCCAGGTGTTTTATTTGAACGAAATAAGCTAAAGTGTTAAGAATGGTTAGTAATTTGTTTATAAAAATTACTCGGCAGTTATTTTCTTTTAAAATATCCGATTTTTTTTTATGAAACACAACAATATACTAGATTCGTATTAATAATACCTAGTGTACTATGTGAAATTTTGAAAGAAGTTTTTTTTTATTTCCCTGTAATAGGCTTTAATTGTATTCACTTTAATATAAAGAGTATTAAAATAAATACAGCGTGTAACAAAAGAAAAGAAACGGCGAAATATCTCAGGTACCGCTTACCTGTATTTAATGAAAAATATGTTTCTAATGGCCAGTTCCGCATTGCTGCCAAGTCCACCGTTTCTTTTTGGAACACTCTATATAATATTACTTTTTTTAAATCTGTGTAACATTCTCCATACTTTCCATTAAGAGTTCATTTTATGAAAGTCGACAGTTTTTGCGAAAATAAGAGTCTAATATCCATAATTTTTCGTATTACCTTTTATTGAAATACCTGCACACAAAAAATGGATCGTTTAACTGACACCTAAAGAATTTAAATTTTAATTATACTGGGTTATGGGTATAGAATGCGAAATCTGCAAGATGTTTGTAACATTTTTACCCAGACAAAACCAGACCAGATGCTATTGCAACGTGTGTTAGAAAATTGCCCGCACCAATGCATTTCTATTTAAATCGTGTTAAATTTCTAAAATTGGCGCAAAAACAAAACACTCATTTTATAATAAATAGGTCGTTTATTGGTAACTAAAACAAATAATTGATGCAATTTTAATCTAGGCAAATAAACTGAAGATTACAATTATAATTGCAAAAATATGTTCGGATACACTTATTAAAAAGCTGTCTAAATTACGAGCAAATATTTATGACATTACTAATACAAATCTTAAAAATCATGTGTCATTTCTGAAAAGAGATAACAGTTGGAACAACAGTGAAATAACGCCCATAATAAAAGCGTAAAACCGTCCTAGTTTTTGACCAACATTGCATTCTTTTAGAAAAGGGTAAATTTCAACATTATTAAAGTTACTACTTAATACCAAATACGTTCTTAATTTGGGATCTGTATATCCGAGAACCCATAAAACGTTATATTCCCGATTTTTCAACTTCTTAATTTTCATCCCCTTTTCTTTTTTCCCTAACCTCTTACTTTGGGCCTATTTTCTACATCTCTTGGAGATGTGGAAGTAATATTTCATTTTATACATATTTTTTTCTAACCTGAACCGATTTTTGGAGGAGGCTCTTCAGATCCTACGTCAGTAATATATCGTTTTGGTCCACAGAAAATGTATGAAATGCATCATTGTATGGCCTTTTGATGCTTGTTGAAGTCGTAGAAATAAATTTTCTTTCAAAATGATCATCGCACAGTTTGTAATTATTATAGTTCTTTTCTGGGAGATCTGCTCTTCCAGCAACCTCAAGCCACGACATTGCTCTAAAACAATTATTATAACTTATTAACAACAAAATCAAGATTACTTGGTGAAATCCATTTATAAAATTACGACATAATTCTAAATAAGTATTATGTTGGAAGATATGCATTTCGATATATTTACTCTTGATGATTTTTTTGGGCACCTGAGTAAAGTCCACTCCACTATCTTTGTTAGAACATAACAAGTAAAGATACTTATAACCAGGCAATTTCGTATACGTAGGTATAATGATATTGAACATACGATTAAATAATTTTTTTACATTCTCAAATAATTGCAAATAAAAATAAATTAAAACCTTCTAAACTCTGACAAAACCCCGTACAAACGGCAGTTGGAAGACGCATTACCGAGATGGCCGTGAAACGTTAGAACCATCAGTCCCCGTACTTTTTGTCAAGTGGCCTGCCGCTCGGCTCCCCTTTGTTCTTTGTTCGCCGTCGCATGCAGCACAGACCATACGAGAGTTTTCGCATCTGGTCTCGTATTATCTGGGATTTTTAATGACAAATATGCTAATAGAAATCCAATAACTAAATCTACCATGAGTAAAATTAACAAAAAAATTCGTGAAACTGGAAAACTAAAAGATGCTGTACGTTCTGGCAGACCGGAAAACACTAGCAAGAGAATATACCGTCTCAACTTTAAAAGTACGTTGTAAAAAACAATGAAGCGATACAATACAAAAAGCAAATATCTACTACAACAAACAATAAATTAATGAAACCAAGTAAGGTGTTTAAAATGTTTTCCATTTACTTCCTGACAGTAGGCCAAATACTGTGGGAAAACATTTAATACATTAAAAAGAACGCCAGGCTCCTCGATTCGTCTACACTCGATTTCCATTCGCTCCTTTAAATCCTCGAGATCATTGGGCTTAGTTTTATACTCCACATTTTTAAGGTGTCGCCACATAAAGTCCGAAGAACGAGGTGGCCACTCTATTGTACCCCTACGTCCAATCCATCTTGCAAAAAAATATTGTCTAAATATTCCGGACTATTCCGAGCAAAATGCGGCGGAGCATCATCCTCCTGTAACCATATTTCATAATTTGATGCACCATAACCTAAAAAAAATCAAGTTTAAATGCAATAGCTGGGAGAATTTCGGTCCTAAAAAGAGTCAAATATCTTTCTCCAGTTAATGTGTATGAGTATGATTTTCACGTACCCATTGTGGACTTTCCCTGGCCCAATACCGACAATTATGCCTGTCAACTTTCCGTTCAAAAAAATGTTGCTTCGTCAGAAAAAATAATTTGATTGATAAAATTTAGATTAATATATCAACGTTCCATCATGATTTCACGAAATTCCAAGCGCCTGTCGTAATCATCCTCAAAGAGTTCTTGCACCAAAGTTATTTTGTATGGATGAAACTTCTCGGTTTTTAGAAATCGGTCTACGGATATATTTTCTCTTTCTAATATTCCGGTAGAAAGGTGCGGATTTTCTTCAAAACTGACTAAAACATTTAGAGCCTTATCACCATTTGTTGCGCTTTTAGATCTGCCAGGACGTATAATATCTTTTACCTTTCCGGTTTCACGAAATTTGTTGTTAATTTTAGTTACGGTAGATTTAGTTATTGGATTTCTGTTAGGATATTTGTCATTAAAAACGTTTTTCAGGTTTCACAATCTATCCCCATAGCCCAGTATACTCAAAATTTGAATTTATTGGATTTCAGTTAAACGATCCATTTTTGTAATTCAACAAAACTTATGTTGTCAAAGATATTAGGTTACCTTTGTGTGCAGGTGTTTTAATAAAAGGTAATAAGTTAAATTATGGACATTAGACCCTTCTTTGGCAAAAACTGCTAACTTTCATAAAAACTGCTTTTAATAAAAAGTATTGAGAATTTTACGCAGATTTTAAAACACTAATATAATATAGGATGTTCCATAAAAAAAATGTTACCCTTTTTTAACAGAAAAACAGTAAACTTAGCAGCAATGCGGAACTTAATTTCAAACCTAAGTGTACATATATCCATCAAATACAGGTAAGCGGTACCTGAGATATTTCGCCGTTTCCTTCCTTTTGTTACGTGCTATATGATGAATTGGTTACTTACTTAAAGTACTTAGGAATAAGTTATAGCACTATTTGAAACGAAAAAACTTTTTAATAAATTGATATCAATTATTGTATAATATATTATTGTATAATAAAATCTGCAAAAAAGATTTTTTTTGGTAAAAAAATACAAAATTCAAAAAATAAACCTAAGGAAATTTGGAGGATCATTAACACCAATTTAAATAAAAACAGTATAAATAACAAAAACATAAAACTAGCTATTGAAAACAATATTATTACTGAACCATCTTATGTTGCGAATGAGTTTGCAAATTATTTTAGTACGATGGCTTCAAAAAAACTAGAAAATAAATATCATGGAGTGGCTGCACCTGGTAGAGTTCCTGCATTACTACCTAACTGGATGGTATTATTAGGTGTGACAGAACGTGAAGTTTTAAATACCATTAATACCATCATAAACAAAAACTCGCGTGGTAGTGATGACCTTAACATTGGTTTGATCAAGGTAGCTAAACAATATATTTGTAACCCATTGGCAATATTAATTAATCTTAGTCTTGACCATGGCATTTTTCCGAGGATATTAAAGACAGCAATTGCAACTCCAATATTAAAAAGAGGCTGTAGTTAAAACGTTCAAAATTACAGGCAAATTTCGATACCTAGCGCTTTTTCAAAAATTTTCAAAAAAATAATACATTTCAGAATTACTGCCTTTTTATCGAAATACAACATTGTTAGCAGATGTCAGCATGGATTTTTGTAAAGCAAATCAACTGAGTCTGCATCTAGGAGTTTCTTAAATTTTGTATATTCGAAACTGGATCAGCACGAATATGTTGTAGCTATATTCTTTGATTTGTCCATAGCTTTTGATACAATTAGCAAAACTATGCTTATATCAAAACTTTTTAATATGGGCATTCGTGGTAATCTGTTGCTATGGACTGAATTCGTCATTCGACCTTGAGATTAAGCTCCGCCTCCTGACCAATGAGATTAAGCCCCGCCCCATGATCATGATTATTAAGTCCCGCCCCCATGGCTTTGGAGAGTTAAGCCCCGCCCCATAACCATGAAATTAAGCCCTGTCCCACGACCTTGGAGAGTTTTGCATACCACGTTTTTATATTTGTCCTTGAAGTGACGTCATATGACCTTGAGCGCACGTGTTTACATCAGATATATTGTTTGGCCTTGGGGGTGTGACGTTTTCTTGTTTGTCCTTGAAGTGACGTCATATGACCTTGAGCGCACGTGTTTACATCATCTCTATTGTTTGGCCTTGAGGGTGTGTGACGACAGATGGCCTCGAGTGTTAACTATTAACACCAAATGATATTTAAATAAACAACATTTAGAAATATTTATTTAATTTGGTATTAATTACAATTTTTAAACTTGTGTGTTTAAAATTAAATGTACCAAGCAATAGCAGATCAATATTTAAATTTGAGTGTTTAGAATAAACAAAGGGGGTATGTGACGTCATTTGCAGTAGATAGGTATCTTTTTTAAAAGGCGTGTTGATTAATATGGTGTATTGGATTTAAACTTACGCCGGACGGTCAATATGACATGCAGGGCTTACGTGTTTGGGTTAATTGCCCCGCTTACATAACCTTGGGTCTATTTGTCCTTGAAACATTTTAAAGGTCAAATTGTATGACCTTGGGTTTATTTGCTTTTGAAAATTTTTCCTGACTTTGAGAGCCCAGGTGTGCTGTGTAGTTTGACCTTGAGGCGATGTGACGTCATATGACCTTGAGCGCGCATCATACTTTTTCGATATTTGTCTATGACCTTGAGAGCCCAGGTGTGTTTCACATTATTTTACAAATCAGAAATGTCTAACGAAAAACCTTGGGTTTATTTGCCCTTGAAAATTTTTCCTGACCGCGTTTGGTTTCGATTCTTAAATTATGTATGATTAAATAATTTTAGAAAGTTGTAAATATTTAGTTATGTAAAAAATAAATATTAAGCTGAAAACTCCTTATAGAGATAATTTTTGAGTGTACGTATGACTCGTTCAACTATCGCAGCTTTTTTTGTGCTCTACATCGAATAATGATTATATTCCTTAACAAGATTTTGGAATATGTTATTAAAAAATTCTTTTCCCTGATCGCTTGGGGGTATGTGGCGTCATTTGCAGTAGATAGGTATCTTTTTAAATTCTGTTATTTTCAACAATTTTTAAATTTGTGTGTTGTTAACTTTTACGATTTTAAACTGTTCCGTGGACCATGAGGGCGTATATCCTTTATCAAAGACACTTTTGTGTTTGCTTATTCGAACTATATCACCCAAACGAAATTTAAACTTTTTGGGTACTATTTTTATCCAATTGTATGCATCAATGCGTGTGGTTGATTTAACGTTTATAGGTTTCATACCAATAGTACGATGCTCTATATTATTATAGGTTTTCGTTATGGCTGGTAAAAGATATTTAGTTAGGTAAAAAATAAAATATTACTAATATTGCCTTTTTTTTAATTTCTGTTATTTTCAGCAGTTTTCAGATATAAATTCAAACATTTTTAAATTTTACGTTAGTTCTAAGTAAGCATGGGTAGAATTAATGTTACAATTGATACATTTGGTCGTCAAAAAGTTAATAACCCACTACCATGAGATTAAGCCCCACCCCCATAACCTTGGAGAATTAAGCTCCGCCCCATGACCAATGAGATTAAGCCCCACCCCATGACCATGAGTCCTCGAATGCACCCCCCAACACTATGATCTTTGTGTGCCCAACCATTGCATATAAAAGATTGGTGTTGTAAGCATATAGTGTTATAACTGACACGAGACGTGCAATTGAAGTTTCAATTAAATTAATTTAAATCAAACATGAGTTACGTGTGTGATATGTGTGGTGCATCATTTACCCGCAGTTACAGTCTCTTGCGTCACAAAAGAGATTCGTGTAGGGGAAGACCGGATGATGATTTTGGTGTTGGAGGAAAACGCGTAAGATTGGATGTTGCAGGACCCTCATCATCAAATTCCCCAAAAATGCAAAGCTGTGATGTTTGCAATGTCGTTGTTCCAGTAAACCGAATGGCGGCTCACTAAAGAACATTGGTGCATAGAAATAATGCATGCTTACCATTATCACAAGGTGTAGAAATCATACATGGTGCCTTCAGAAATCGCATCGTGACATATCGTGTGAGCAGCGACAGTATCCATGTTGATTTTACTGCATTTTTCGATGGTATTAAGCAGAAAGTGTTGGATTTGGTGCGTCGAATGTTCACATCACATGGTGTTCTGAAAATAAACATGACTGTTTTTGGTCAATATCTGCTGCCATCTCAGGACGTGTGCAGCGACAAATCGTTTAATACAACCAATCAAGTAATCACGGTTGGGGATGATTTGGAAACTGTATACCAATCGTTTCTGGATGCATTGAAGACCCAATATACGGTATTCCAAGAAAAAGATTCAGGTATGTTTAAATATTTAACTGTGTTGTTTTGTGAATTATAATACTTTGGTGTATTTATAGGGTGGGCGCTTGAGAAAATTCTATATCTGGAAGTGAACATCAATGAGTTTAGGCCAGTAAGCGGTTCATCATACATCAAACTACCTAGGTTCATAGAGAACAAAAAGGCTGTGATTAAATGGTGAACCAAGACGAGTTTTGCTTCGCTTGGGCTGTAACTTCAGCGATGTTTCCCTCAACCAATGTGCGATCACAAGTCTCATCATACCCCCATTTTTCAACTGTGTTAGATGTAACAGGTATGGATTTTCCAGTAAAATTGTGTGATATTTGAGAAACAAAATAACATTTCAGTCAATGTGTATGGTGTAGAATCTACTTTTGAAAATAATAAGATTAAGTATGAAATAGTTCGTCCACTTAGGTATGCGAACAAAAAATGATTAAATCACGTAAATTTATTGTTAATAACCAGTGATTGTAATATTCAAGCTGATGACGATACACATGTTTGTGATGCACGTTGTACAAAAAGTCATTATTGTTGGATCACAGATTTATCTCGACTAGTGTCTAGTCAAATTAGCAAACATAAAAGTAAATTGTATTTTTGTGACGGTTGTCTCGTTTATTTTGATACATTATCAGCTATAACTTTATATCAGAAAAATGATTGTAACCACATATACACATTGACACCATCAATTGCTCAAAAAGTAGATAAGCTTGGAATTACTATAGCGGAAAATATCCTAAATTTGAGAATATCGAAAAGCAAATGAAAGTTCCTTTTGTTGTATATGCAGACTTTGAATCGGTTTTAAAACCAATGGATAATACAGAACCCAACCCCCAAAATTCGTACACAACAAAAAACGTTAAACATGAGCCATACTCTTTCGCTTACTTAATAAAATGTTCCTTTGATGATTCTATCACTAAATTTGAACTGTACAGAGGGGACGATGCAGCACAAGTTTTTGTTTCCCGTATCGAAAGCGATTTAAGGCATTTTTATAATACCTATTTGAAAGATATTGTACCAATGAATCGATTAACAGCTGCCGAGTTAAAAGATTTTAGAGATGCTAAAGTATGTAATATATGTGAACGACCTTTCAATGAAAATGATGTGAAAGTAAAGGATCATTGCCACATAACAGGGCGAAAAAGATTTGGTGCTGCACATTCCATCTGTAATTTAAATTATAAAATACCCAGTTTTATCCCGATTGTATTTCATAATTTAAGTGGTTACGACTGTCACATGTTCATTAAACAATTGTGTTGTCATGGTGATAATATTGAGGTCATAGCTCAAAGCAAAGAAAAATACGTATCATTCACAAAAAGCATTTATGTGCATGATTATATTGACAAAACTAACGGATTGGCAAAAAGAAAATACTTAAAATTAAGATTTATTGACAGTTTCAGATTTTTGTCGACATCATTGGAAAATTTGGGTGCTGGTTTAGAGATTGAACAGTTTAAAGAGACACGAAAACGAAATTTTTCCGTACAGTTTTATGGATTGTATGGAGAAAATGAATTACCCCACGCTACCAACAAAAAACCAATTTTACGATAACTTAAAGGAAGAGCATATTAACGATGAAGACTATGGGAGAGCGATGGAAGTGTGGCGAATGTTTAAATGTAGGAATTTGGGGGAATATTCAGATCTGTATTTGAAGTCCGATGTTCTCTTATTGCGTGATGTTTTTGAACAATTTCGAGCAACTTGCTTAAATATTTATAAATTAGACGCGGCACAGTACTTTAGCCTTCCAAGTTTGTCTTTTGATTGTATGTTGCGCATGACCAAGGTAGAGTTAGAATTGTTGACAGACATTGATATGGTTAACTTTTTCAAAAAGGGTATTCGTGGTGGAATAAGTCAGTGTTCGGAAAGGAAGCATATTGCCAATAATACATTTTTACCAAAACTATGATCCTACTAAACCATCTTCTTTTATCACTTATTTAGATGCAACTAATTTATACGGTCATAGTATGCCACAACCATTACCATATAATGGATTTACGTGGCTATCCCAACATGAAATTAAAGATTTAAATGTTATGGACGCTGAAGACGACAGTGCACAAGGTTATGTTTTGGAAGTGGATGTGTATTATCCTGCAGAGTTACATGATGCACATGCAGACCTTCCTTTTTTAGTTGAAAATATTATACCACCAACGGGAACGGCAAAAATGCCAAATTAATTCCAAATCTCAACCATAAAAAGAAGTACATTGTGCACTATAGAACTTTAAAACAAGCTATTCGAAACAGTTTAATAGTAACGCAAACGCATAGAATTTTAAAATTTAATCAGTCGGCATGGCTAAAAACATATATTGATTTTAATACCGAGTTACGAAATAAAGCCAAAAATAAATTCGAAAAAGATCTTTTCAAATTATACAATAATGCAGTTTTTGGTAAAACCATGGAAAATGTAGAAAATCGAAAAGATATCAAATTAGTTACTCAGTGGGAGAATTCAAGGGGAAAAGTGGGTTCTAGAGCATTAATTGCTCGACCCAATTTTAAAAGTTGTTCAGTATTTACTGAAAAATTTGTAGCTATTCATATGGGTAAAGTTAGAATAGTTTATAACAGACCAATATATATTGGATTTTCTATATTGGACATGTCGAAAACTGTAATATATGATTTCTTTTACAATTTTATTAAGAACAAATTTGGTAGTGATGCTTCTTTATTGTACACTGATACAGATTCCTTAATATTAAAAATATTTACGGATAACTTTTATAAGATAATTACAGAAAACCCAGAAAAATTTGACACATCGAATTATTCTGAAGGAAACGTTTTTAATATTAGGAAAAGTGAATCGGTCTTAGGGAGAATGAAAGATGAGTTCCCCGGTGACCCGATAGTAAGCTTTTACGGGACCGGGCCTAAAGCCTATTATGTCGGCTCGTTTAATAATGAATTAAAAAAGGCCAAAGGCATAAAGAAATCAGTAATTGAAAAAGAGCTTAATATCGAAGATTACCGAAAAGTTGTAGAATGTGGAACTTTAATTTTCAGAAAAATGAAGTCTTTCCGTAGCGAATTACATGATGTTTATACTGAAATAGTGAATAAAGTGGCATTATCTCAGAACGATGATAAACGTTATGTAATTCTCTCATCAACAAAAACTCTACCTTGGGGTCATAAAGATATCGATTTTTACCAGACAGATCCGGATATTAAATTAGACTGTTTAGTGAAAATGTGTGATGAATTGCTAGCTGATGATTTTGAGAGGCAATTTTATGAGACTGATCCAGATATTAGATTAGAATGTTTGGTTAAAATGTGTGAGCAATTGATATCTGATGAAAATGCTGACATGCAATAATTTTTAGATGTTTATTTTAGCTAAAACCACAATGTATTCTGTTAAAAAGTAATATTATTCCTTAAACATTTAGAAGTAGATTGTAAAAGTGTCTTCATTTACTTTTGTAATTATAGTGTTGTAAGTAAATTCTTATAAATTGGTTTATTAAATTTTTTATGTTGAAACGTAAATAAAAAAATCCAATTAAATAATAATAATAAAGTATATTGCACCAGTAATTTTATATTTTATTTTAGTTACAAGTTTAAAAAAAATAAAGTGCTTCCTGGTAAAGTCGAGAATAAGTTGTTAATGGGGCTTCCAGATGTGAACTGAACTCTTTGTCGCACCCCATTTCGCTCTTTCAAGGGGAAAAAGGAAATTTCAAACCATAAACCCACATTATTTAAAAAAAATTCAATTCAAATTGCATGCCATTTAAATGATATGTCTGCAATAGGTTATTCATATCATATCATCAAGAATAACTGTAATATTCTCATCAAAAAGAGCAAAATCAATAATATCATCTACAAATGACTTGGGGTGGGGTTTCTCGAGTAGTAGGGGGTGTTGAGAATGGTAGGGCTTGTGTATGGTGTACAAAACGACTCGAACTTGATGTGTTAAAGCAGTTATTTGCTAACGTCTAACGTTAAAAAATAATTATAATTTCCAAGTTTTCGTAAATAACAAAGAAAAAAAAGAAAATGTCTTCACCATCGACTCAAGACATCGAACAAATTTTGTCGAGTATCAACCTCGATATTAGGGACGACTTGGAGGTGGATAACATCGATGAGCGGTTGAGAGTGATTGATTTACCAACGACGTCAACATCTTCAACAAAAATATCACCTACAATAGCAACAAAGGTTGAAGAAGAGTCAAAAATAATGATATTAAGTGATATCACAATTCCAACCAAGAGCAGAAAACGCAAATCTTCACAGCTAGAAAAAATGCTGATGGTTGGCGAGAATAAAAGGAGGAGGAATGTTGGAACTAAAGTGATCCAGCTGGAGGAAGTAGCAGCAGGACCTTCGTCTCCGCCACCGCCGATTTGGTTAGATTTCGCTGAGGAATCGCAGCGAAATCTGTTGCTGCAAACCCTCAGGTTAAAAAGGTGCTTAACAAAAGAGTTGCAGCATGATACCCAAATAGCGTTGATGGAGACCGAACTCAAGGTTATGCGGATGCGTGCGGATGCAGTTCGCAAAAAGCTGAGTCACTTCAGTCATTTAGTGTAAAATTGGTATAGGTAATTTTAAGTGTAATATTGTAGAGTAATAGAATAATTTAAATGTAAGTATATGTAATTTAGTTTTAAGTAAATGTTACTTTTTTATAAAAAAAAACTTTAATAAAAAGCACTATATCAAATGTGTATGATTTTTTTACTCAGACCCTTACAAGAACCTCGGTATATCAAGAATTATTGTAGTTATATTTTGAAGAGTATTGGTGTACTCAAAATGCGTAAGAAAAAAAAGATATTTTTGTAGAGCACAAAGTGTACTATTTTTAAATATCCTTGTAAATGATTTCTGAACAAATTAGCTAATGTTTAATAAAATGTTAATAAAGTAATAGTGTACTAAAAAAACCCTATTAGTTGTCATGCGGTAGTTAAGACTCGTTCAGGAATTAAAACATTTTTTTTTTCATTTAAATTTTAAATATAAGATTTTTTTTCGAGAGACCAAAAAGTTTTAAATAAAAAGTTTCCTTTCCGCGAATACTTTAATACTTAAAATAAAATTCAAAATAATTGGTCCAATATGTTTTATTATTTAATTTGTAACATTAATGGCTAGACTATCTCTTACACTTAAATTAAGTTAAATTTATATATCAATACACCAAACTTTACTTAAACTATATAACAATCTATGAAGTATAATTATAAATAACTAAACGACTAAACAAGCTTATTTGATGCAGAACCATTTAACATATTATAACTAAAAATAGAATCGTGAATTATTAATGCGAAAAGTGTCTTTAGGAAACCGACTGTTACGTGTTTCAAATTCAATCTTGACATCCACAGTTGACGATTTTACAGCTTCCACCTGATGCGAGAGTCAATAACAAACAGCGGATTTTTCATGTATTCGCCAAAATTCATCATTGGGTCGTTAAATTCTCGACCATAATAACTGCTTTGGAAGTTTTCATAATTATAATAAGCCGCTGCATACAATTTCTTTGAAAAATCCAAATTCCATCTTTCATAGGGGAATACTGTTGAATTCAGATAAACTCGAATGTCACTTATATTTGCATTTGTAAATTCAGTCGCATCTTCTTTATAGCTATCCGCTTTTCAAATATTCTGAAATCCGATAATTAAATAACGAGGTTTCTCTAGACTTGTACTCGTTCTTACAGCCCAAACATCAGATGAAGTTTGTCGGAGAGCGGGAAGCTCGTAAAGATCCCACATACGGTAAGCCATTCGGATATTTGCATTACTACCACCTTTATTAATCAGGAACAATGTGGCGAATTTTCCACTCCAGTTTGTCAATTTTAATATCGGCTTCAACTTCTCCAATATAACAGTTGTTAAAAGTGCGGGCAATTATTATAATCAATTCTTGTTTAATGTTAAATATCCCCTTCGTATAATCCTCAGCAAAACCCATTAGATATTTTAGGGGTACTTTGCCAGAAAATACATTACTAGCGGTATCCACAATGTGTTGGTTTTCTTCATTTAGACCCCATCCGCATGTAAGAAGCGGTTTCAGCTGTGTACTACGAAAGGAAACCATTGTTTTAAGAGCTGTAGTTACACCTGGTCTTCTGACAACTGCAACTTTCTCACCGCCTATCTCATATCGAATTTCCTCAAATAGAAAAGCTAATGAATTATTAGATAAAAAACACTTTTTGGTAGCGTCTTTTGGTTTAAATGTTCCTTCGACATATATGTAGCTTTCCGATATATCCAAAATTATGTCTTGAAAGTGAACTGGGATACGAATTTCATCGGAATTTTGGAATTTAGTTGATCCGTAGGGTTTATATGTATGTTCTTGCAGGCTTATGATAGAATTATTGAAAATAGGTTCAGTAAAAACCTCAATTTTTTCACTACTTGTCATCATGTTCGTTGGCTTCGTACTTTCAAGCCGATCGATTGAAGAAATCTACGATCTTTGGCAGAGAGACGTTGATATCCTTTTGGTCTGACGTCGTGATCGTGAATGAACTCTGTTTTAGCGATATATTTCTTTTTATTAGGTTTCGTTATTGTTTGACATATCGAAGAAAACATGTACGGTCGGCGGTTGTAACAAAAACCCATCATTAGACTAGTTTCTTTAGCTCCAGTTTAATAATAATCTTCTCGTCATTGAAATCGATAAGATCGCCGTTGTCGTCCAAGATGCGTAGAGTAATGTTGTCAATGAACTGACGTCCTTCAGGCTTCAACGGCAAATAAATAAGGTTTGTGGGTTCTTTCGTTATCTTATAACCAGGTTCAACATCAATATCAAATTCAAATAAAATATGACATTCTTGTGAATTTAGGTATGCTCCTGAGATAATATTACAATCAACACGTATTATGCGTACTTTCATAATGTCTACTTGAGAGGTTGATTCGTGTTTTTTGTTGTCCATTGTTAACAATATACGATCAAATCCCAACATCCGGCCAATGCAGTTTTCTCCTGTAAAATCCATAATGTATTTTGTTTTTATTTCACATTTCAATGTGTTATTATTGGGTGTTAATGAAAATATTTTATCATCATTATCTCTCGTGGACACTTGTAAAGCAGTTTTCATTGCTTTTTCAATCTCATGCACTTCATATACTCTTGGGGGAATTGTTAACTTTACAGATGGTGAAGTTTTATCATTTTTTTTCTTATATCCAAATGAATTATTGCTTTCATCAATATTAAAAATAGAATTATATGTGTAAAATCCAACAAGTGCAAGCCCATATTTATTGACTGTACTGAGTTCTAATGGTGGGTAAAAATCTGTACTTAACACGCTCGAGCGTCCTGTTAAAGTGAATGTGTACGACATGACTGATAAAAAAATCTACTGTTTTTAGCTTTTATTGTTGTCGACAGCAGTTTATATTGCTATAGGTTGTACACCGTTTACTTGGTTTTGAAATTTTAAACCAATTTTTTTCTGTTACTTTTACATCACTTATTTTACAGTAACAGCAAAACAATCTCCTAGGTGCTGGTCCATCACCTTCGTCTCCATTCAAATTCTGGTTATTATGATGGTCCGTACAATACTGATACTTTAATATGTCTATGTCGCATTTCATGTGTTCTGGCAATTTATCCCAAACAAGTGCGATTTCATTTGGGGAACCTTTACCTCCTTGGGCACGTTTTCTAACTCTTCAGAAGTCATTTTTAATAAACTACGGGAACGATAATAGGCTTTTAACGAAGACGCCATCTTTTTATAACTATCCCGATCCATTTGGGGGGTAGGAGACATATTGATTTTTACGATTGAGAGAGAAACTTTAAGCATAAATGACCGCACCAGACTGTCCCAAAGTTTTGCTGTCGATCGTATGTATAGTAAATTTCCTCTGCTGCTTCCCCACCCATTCGCAGATATCGAACCAGTTCAGTTGGCGGTGGTAAATCACCAAAGCTGTCGTAATATGTAACTTCTGAATCATTCTTCCGATACGCCACCCAATGTGTTCCAAATCCCATTATACTGTCCAAATTAAGAATACTAGATTCATAACGTCGAGGAAGTGAATCTCGCATAAATACACCTCTAAAGTATGGTACTTGTAGCTGTAATGCATACCTTTCTAGATCAATATTCGATAATGGCCTTCGGGGAAGGCATTTTACTAGTTTTTTGAATGGTTCATAAAAAGCCCTAAACCTGTCCTATATGGTTTCAAATACATTCCATCTCCTTTCGATTTTAGCTGAAACTCACCACCCGTTTTTTGGGTTGTGGCATTTTTTGCTGTTTTTACTGCACGCACTACCCCTGCAACACCACCTGCTAAGGATCCTGATGCTGAGAGCCCAGCAAATATTGATATCAAAGCTAATAAGCCACCAACCTTTGGAACAGGTGAATTCTAGGTATGCGTATCTTTCGCTTACCACCACGGGCTTTTAATAATTTCCTTGCCGCAGCCACTGCTATTCTAGATGCGTCTAATATGTCTTTTTCCGCAAATTTCTTACCACCAGCTTTATCTAATTCAGCTCGAATGGGTTGTCGCAATGTCGATCCAAAAGTAAACTCGGACACTCCTTTGTTTTTACATGTACGTTTCCCTTTCACAAATCGTCGTCGTCGCTTTCCTTTGGAGCTCTTTATTTTAGCTGAATGCGTTGAAACACCCATACCGAAACGTTGTTTCGCCTTCATAATATTTGTTACCAACCAAGCAGATATTTTTTCGCCTGCACTAGCGTCTTTTGATTTTACTCTCTCCCAAGCACGTTGTTCAAGATCGTAATCGGCTTGATGGCGTGAACTTAGGTTATTTTCGGTTTTTGAATATGCTATATCATGTTTCTTACACGCTGCATCTAATGGGTTAATTCCCAAATCACCTCTCGCTAATCGCTTTGTCAGTTTGGTGCCTGGACCACAATATTGATAACCGGGAAGGTGTAACTCAAACGGTAGTTTATTAATTATAGAATTCACTATGCCACACCCAGTCTTACTCGAATATCGAGAGCGTCCACTTCGTTTGACGGTCTGCATCTGAATGAGTAGTTAAAGCCGAGTGTTCGATATAAAATATTTTTTTTTCACTATGATGCATATTGTTAAGCTGAAACAGAAGCTAGAAATAGATAATCTCGATGAAAAGGTTGGATCTGGACATGTAGGGAAAAATGTGGGACGTCGGCATGGTCCTTTGTTGCCATTATCAATTCGTGGATTGCTAATAGGACCTTCTAATTGTGGAAAAACAAATGTTATGATTACCTTGCTTGAAAATGTCTACGTATATTCAAAGTCGTTGTATCAACCCAAATACGAATATATCAGGAAAATTTTCACGCCAATTAAGGGTCTTGGTTATTATACTTTTTGCGATACAACAAATATCGTGGATCCATCCGATGCCAAACCAAATTCAATATTTATATTTGATGACGTAATGTGTGAAAAACAAGATATTATACGATCATATTTTAGTATGGGACGACATAAAAATGTAGATAGTTTCTACCTAGCACAAACCTATTCCCGAGTTCCCAAGCAATTAGTACGTGACAACGCCAATTTAATTATAATGTTTAAACAAGACGAAATGAATTTACGACATATTTTTTCTGATCATGTATCGCCAGATGTGACTTTTACACAATTTCAAGAGATGTGTGCTAAATGTTGGAATGACAAGTATGGATTCCTCGTTATTGATAAGGATAGCGATTTAAATTCGGGAAGATATCGCAAGGGGTTCGATAACTATATATACACAGAGTAAGATCAGTGACTTCGCATTACATAATTGTGAGATACTCTGACAACATGATGAATAATGACATTGATCTGAAACGTCAATTGATTGGGGTTACAGATGCCGTTCGAAAAAAGTTTAAACAAATTAGAGCTGCTAATGTACAAGATAAATTTGAATTCGACAAATTTTATGAGCCGATTGCTAAGCCTTTGACTTCTATATCCAATGCAGTAACACAAAAGTCTCGTAAACATGTACAATCACAACCGAAAAGTTTAAGCACATACATAGAGGAGCCATTAAATAAATCAAGCATGTTCATGTCAGAAGAGTTTCCTGTAGAAACATCAACACCGATCACAGAAAGGCCCAAGTACACGGCTGAAACATCGATAGATACCCCGAAAAACGAGACGTTAGATGGAATTTATGCAATACCTTCTCCATCAAACAAATCTACAATGTCAGCTGTCACATTAAAAGATCGCTCATCTCCGGATATTATCATTAATACATATATGAATGGTTTAAAGACAAAACCATCACAATTCGATACAGTTTATGGAGTACATCATAATTCAAAAGTAAAAAACAAAAAGTTTATGGGTAATTTGGAAATACGTTTTCCTCCTGGTAAAGTGACACTATGGCGCGAATCTAAGAATATTGCAACCTTTGAAGGGAATGCGGAACTTTACGATTTGATATTCTTAAAAAATCCACGGGTATTAGAGCATATCGAAAAGATGACTCCCGAAGTGGCAGAAGACTATAAAAAGATGCTCTGGTTGACAAATGCACCATACAAGGGCTATGATGAGAAGCGGGGACTACAGGAAACCAGGCGGAAAAAATATTTAGAGATTATAAAACCATTAATGACAGGGAATCGATTGGGAAGTGGGATCGCAGGTAAAAAAACATATGCTCAAGTAGTGCTACCATTAAAGAAACGTGTTTTATCGGAAACTCCTAGCTATGTATATTAGAATAAACCGAAGGAGCTGGTAGAACGGTTACGATTGCTGTGGAGTTCAAAGATGGCTGGTCATACCGGACACGATAATGAAATAATGTCAATTATAGAAGAACTTCGTGAGGAAGGTATAATTTATTAAGTAATCACCTAATTTGATTAGTATCTCAAGAGGCGTGAGTTGGAACTATGAATACTAGCACAAAAAAAATAAAAATTGTCAATGAACTTCATAGGTCCGCGAGAAAAAATTTTCCCAGAAGACACACCATCATTAAAGGATATGAAGACTTGTGGCAAACAGATTTGGCGGAAATGCAACAGTATGCAAATGAAAACGATGGATATCGCTATATCTTGGTGTGCATAAATTGCTACTCCAAATTTGTCTATACTAGGGCGATTAGAAACAAGACAGGGGCTGAAGTCACTAAAGCAATGAAAAACATTTTTAAAGAAGCAAGATATACACCAATAAATCTACAAAGCGACCAGGGAAAAGAATTTTTTAATAACATATTCCAAAATCTTGTTAAGGAATATAACATTAATCATTATTCGGCGTACAGCACCAAAAAAGCTGCGATAGTTGAACGAGTCATACGTACACTCAAAAATTACCTCTATAAGGAGTTTTCAGCTAGAGGTTCCTACAAATGGATACAACTTTTACCAGTCATAACGAAAACCTATAATAACACAGAGCATCGTACTATTGGTATGAAACCTATAAACGTTAAATCAACCACACGCATTAATGCATACAATTGGATAAAAATAGTACCCAAAAAGTTTTAATTTCGTTTGGGTGATATAGTTCGAATAAGCAAACACAAAAGTGTCTTTGATAAAGGATATACGCCCTCATGGTCCTCGGAACAGTTTAAAATCGCAAAAGTTAACAACAAACAAATTTAAAAATTGTTGAAAATAACAGAATTTAAAAAAGATACCTATCTACTGCAAATGACGCCACATACCCCCAAGCGATCAGGGAAAAGAAGATTTTAATAACATATTCCAAAATCTTGTTAAGGAATATAACATTAATCATTATTCGATGTACAGCACAAAAAAAGCTGCGATGGTTGAACGAGTCATACGTACACTCAAAAATTATCTCTATAAGGAGTTTTCAGCTTAATATTTTATTTTTTACCTAACTAAATATTTACAACTTTCTAAAACTATTTATTCATACATAATTTAAGGTTCGAAACCAAACGCGGTCAGGAAAAATTTTCAAGGGCAAATAAACCCAAGGTCATACAATTTGACCTTCAAAATGTTTCAAGGTCAAATAGACCCAAGGTTTTTCGTTAGACATTTCTGATTTATAAAATAATGTGAAACATACCTGGGCTCTCAAGGTCATGGACAAAATATCGAAAAAGTATGTTGCGCGCTCAATGTCATATGACGTCACATCGCCTCAAGGTCAAACTACACAGCACACCTGGGCTCTCAAGGTCAGGAAAAATTTTCAAAGGCAAATAAATCCAAGGTCATACAATTTGACCTTCAAAATGTTTCGAGGTCAAACAGACCCAAGGTTATGTGGGCAGGGCAATTAACCCAAACACCCAAGCCCTGCATATCATATTTTAGCCTATCTACTGCACTAGGATTCGTGAATTTTATACGAAAATGATGTTTTCTGGTTTTTGGGCATAATTTAACCGTCTACACAGCACACCTGGGCTCTCAAGGTCAGGAAACATTTTCAAAAGCAAATAAACCCAAGATCATACAATTTGACCTTCAAAATGTTTCAAGGTCAAATAGACCCAAGGTTATGTGGGCGGGGCAATTAACCCAAACACCCAAGCCCTGCATATCATATTTTAGCCTATCTACTGCAATAGGATTCGTGAATTTTATACGAAAATGATGTTTTCTGGTTTTTGGGCATAATTTAACCTTTTTACCACATTAACCCAAACACCCAATCCCTGCATGTCATATTGACCGTCCGGCGTAAGCTTAAATCCAATACACCATATTAATCAACACACCTTTTAAAAAAGATACCTATCTACTGCAAATGACGTCACATACCCCCTTTGTTTATTCTAAACACTCAAATTTAAATATTGATCTGCTATTGCTTGGTACATTTAATTTTAAACCCACAAATTTAAAAATTGTAATTAATACCAAATTAAATAAATATTTCTAAATGTTGTTTATTTAAATATCATTTGGTTTTAATAGTTAACACTCGAGGCCATCTGTCGTCACACACCCCCAAGGCCAAAGGTCATATGACGTCACTTCAAGGATAAACATGAAAACGTCACACCCCCAAGGCCAAACAATATATCTGATGTAAGCACGTGCGCTCAAGGTCATATGACGTCACCTCAAGGAAAAATATGAAAACGTGGTATGCAAAACTCTCCAAGGTCGTGGGGCGGGGCTTAATCTCATGGTCAAGGGGCGGGGCTTAATCTCATTGGTCATGTGGCGGAGCTTAACTCTCCAAAGCCATGGGAGCGGGACTTAATAATCATGATCATGGGGCGGGGCTTAATCTCATTGGTCAGGAGGCGGAGCTTAATCTCAAGGTCGAATGACGTCACATAGGTGGGCGGGGCTTAGTAGCACCACATTCAGAACCCGCATACCTTCTCTACTTATGTGTTAATATGGAGGCTTGGTGTCGGGAGAATCAGTTAATCGTAGACCCAGACAAGACCGTATTTGTTAATACATTTATTCGGAACCCTCTCTCCTTAATATTTCAAAAAGACACAAAAATAAAATTCTCTGAAGGTACAAAGTTTTTAGGCACATATATCTTTTGAAAACACATTGACCATATCGGCTCCAAATTAAATTCGACATATTTTGCTATCTTAAATCTTCACTTGACGAAGGGGGTATGTTAACAGCATATTACGCAATGGTTTTCAGCCATATATCTAATAATATAGTATGCTGGGGTCACAAGGGTTGTGATCGCATATTCGTGTCTCAAAAGAGGATATTAAGATTAATATTTAATCTTAAACCGCTGGAGAGCTGTAGAACACTGTTCAGAGAAAAGAAAATATTAACTGTCCCGTGTTTATATATACTGAGATGCCTGTTGTTTGTTCAAGATAATGCTTCTGAATATGAAAGGCTAGGCCAAGCTAATTCGCATTTTACTAGAAATACTGAGATACTTAAGATGTCTAAACATAAAAAAACTTTTTTTAGAGGATCCCCTTTATACAACTGCGAGTATTTATACAATAAAATGTCACAAAGATTCAAACGGTATCAAGGTAAAATTTTTAAAAATGTTGTAAAAGAATTTATCCTGGACAAGGCTTTTTATTCTATAGCAGAGTTTATAAATTACAAGGAGTGAAAACGAAGGAGTATTTGCCAAATTTATATTTATTTTATTAAGTTTTTTGTTGTCTTTTGGTGATTGTCCCTGAAGATTGTCAGGCTTGGTAGATTGTTTATTGTTTTTTTTTTGTTTTATTTATGTCTATTTATTTGCTTATTTGTTTATATGCTATTTAAATTCTATTTATTTTAATATTGGTTATATGGTTTGGTTATATTATTTTATTGTATTTATTCATTGACTATAATTTATTTTATTGTAAATTTCTTGACGATCCTATGTACGAAATGTATGATTTTCTGGTAATATATCCTATTCTATTCTACTCTATTCTAATATCCAACTTAACCAATATGTTGGTATTAATTTGTAATTTAAAAGTGACCTAATTGTTCTTTATGAAGTATTAATATTAATTCAGCAATCTGCATTTTATTAACTGATTTGCTTTACCAATTCTATGAAGAAAGACTATTTTACGCCTGAAAAAGAGTCTTATTTTTCACACGCTCGTAGAAAATCAGCCTTTTTTTGTCAATAAAGTAATCTATTTTGCAATTAGGCAATGAAGACGACTGCAATTTGTTTTTTTTTTGTTTAATTTGACGGCTGCTTTTACTTTGATAGGAACAACTTAGCATTATTGTGGTCTTCTAATTAATCTAAATATTTTTCAAGATACAATACAGAAGCAGAAAATGTAAGACAAGGAATTTTAAAATCAAATCCTATATGTTTGAAATACTATCAAATTGTAGACCCTAGTAAACGATACAAACTTTATAATGAATTTGTTTCGATATTTTGCATTGTTCCAAATTATTCGCCGATCTGGGACTTTCTAGATTGTATGAGTACAATATTTGGTAAGTTATAATAGGTGTGATATTGACACGTTGTGCACAAATAATGTTAGTACATAGCCATGTTCATTTTAACACACGTTTTACCCACAATAAACTGCCAAAACCCTTTATTAACGGGCCGGGTAATAAAGGCTCAAAACTTCTTAGGAATAAACACGAAGCAGTTTAATCAGAAAACTGTTAATCTCTCTAGAAAAGCTAACATATATAGCACAAAATTGCAGCATGAATATGCGATAGCTGAGATATGGGTAAAAGTTATAGCCATAAGCCCTTATAGCTACTTTTATCTCTGCTAAGAGATTGATAAATTAACGTTTGTTAATTTTAACTTTTGCATCAGCGAATGTTTACTTGCTGCCGCCGGATTATTAAGACGTGAAATGGAGAAAGACTTAGATGATTAATATTCTTGGCTTTAAAATTTGACAATACTAATATCTTAAAACCTGGTCTTGCTTTTAATAGATTAATCTTTCCCTTACTTTTAAGAATCCTTAACTTTATTATTTTTTGAGATAAAAACTTTATTAAAAAACAACTTGTAGGATTCTTAGTTAAAATGCTATCTGTGATATTAAAAGTGACATTCACTTCATTCAATAAATCAACAAATTATTATTTCATAAATAGGACACTCTGTATATTATATAATTACTAAAGGGATCTTTGCTAACTGATTATAAATATTCCAGTTTGCATAACTTAAATTAAAAAAATAAACTATTTTTTTCCCAGAGACCCGGTTAAATGAGTTATAAAATACCCTAGTCTCAACCTCAGTTCTGTCTGATAAATAGATATGGTTAACTATGAGATGCTGATACGGTACCTAAATTTTTATATTCTGAGTCTAGTCGATGATATGGTGGTGGAGAAGGGAATCTGCAAGAAATGAAGTGAATGTGGACTCATCGCTGCGCGTCTGATTTTAGGGTATTGATTTGTTTTGGTGGTGCGTTCTAATTTTCTCTTCAAATGTCCCTTGAGTTATCAGGAATCCATATTTAACTTATAGGTCAGTCGCTACGCGAGATAAGTCTAATTAATTACAGTCAAATGCTTTCCGTTTAGCATATAGCTGGGCGCCCAACCTCTACAGGGATGGGTTTGATACAGGAGAGGAAAAAAACAGCCGTTACTTACAGAATATATGCTTAAGCCAGCATTTGTAAGGTAGCTCTGTCAGATGCACGTGTTTGACAAATTTAATTAAACACTCTATAATTTCTAATCTACACAAGTAATGTACTGTCTAGTAAATAACACAAATAGTTTTTTAAAACAGAAATAAAAACTGTAAATTGTTATTTGTAATTAATAATATGCAGATTAGGGAGCAGAAAAAAACAGCTTTTCTTAATTGCTTGCATATATTATATTAATTTTTTTTAGAATGTTTTTATTTGTAAATAAATGTTTAACTCTCTCTTTCGTAATTAACTTGCTTTTTGCGAAACCTGAAGATTCTGACCCCAATAAATAATAATCTGGGATCAAAAATGTAGCGAATACGAATACGAAATCTTCAATAACTTCAATGTTTGAAAAATTACTTTTAAGGCTAATAATACCATATACTTATTATATACGTATAAATAAGGATTAACGATCAAAGTAGGGTTGTTTTTAAGTGAAATAGTGGATCCGGTTCCGGCATCCCGTCAACATTTTTTGCGTCGATTCCGGTGTCCGGCTTTTCGAAAAATAGTGGTTTTGGCAGAAACTTACAATACAATCTTAAGTAACAATTCTACCATCTATTTTTTGAGTGACATCTTTAGCTAAAAAAAGTCTAGATTTTTATCAGATTAATGCACAATTTCACTGAGAAGATAAAACTTAAAATTTTACACCTGCTGAAGGCTAAGACAAAGTACTAAATTTTCTCTAACTTCGAGGTTTTTATCACAAAATGAAGATTTATCTGTTATTTTTCGGTTAAACCCTTGAAGCCTGATAGTAGTAGAAGCTTGAAAACGCTTGATGTAGGCAGATTAAAGGCGTTACTTGAACTACGCGGACATTTTATTTGCCACTAAAAGTAGTTCTTTCTCTTGACCAACCCCATCGGCAATATACAAGGCTTTTAAGGGTGCGTACGATATTAGGCAAATACACAAACGAGACCGTAATAACTTACTAAGTGCAAATGTAAGATAAAGTCCCGATATTTCCCTCATTGAGAGCAAAGAATATAAATATTCAAAGATCAAGTTCTTCATATGTGGTATTTAGCAATATTCAAGTTAACGGAACGTTGAACAAGCACTTTCTAGTCTGTTTGCCCTGACTCGAGCTATTTTTGGATGATTTTCGCTGTCCAGCATCTCGAGTCTCGTTTGTATCAATAGCAAAATCTAACGCGATGAAAAGACCTCCCGTTACTCCTTTTTATCCCGGGTTCCAGGTTGCTCGGATCGAACCGGTACTATTTTTCCAATATTTGAGTATGTATTTTAATCTATCATTAAGGTTTTTTAGGGAAATTTTCTATGAACTTTGGGAAATAAATTATTTCAAATTCTCCAGAAAGTCGAATTTTTCTCGGAGGGAGTTACTTTGGTTTGTATTATAATCCATCCTACGAAAGCGGTTTCGCGGTGGAAAGTTAATGTCCCAAATATATGATTTGGACCATCTCACCAAGACGAAATCGGTACCTAGGTTAATATTAAAAATTATTTAAATAAAACATTATACGTATTTATTCTTTACTATACAGTCTTCCTCGAAGGGCTAGGATAAGATTACGAGCTTTCTTGATCAAATTATTTTGCGTTCTGGAGATAAAGTCCCTTAGGTATGAAAATTTACAAAATAAACTTTAAAAAACCTGAAATATTTATCAAGGTAAAGAAGATAAAATACACATTTTTTGTTAATAACTTTTTGAGTTTCCCATTTTAGTTTAGTCAAGAAATGCAAATTTCTGTTTTTTCAACTTATCGGATTTTCATGGATTTGACGATATTTCGAACGAATTTAATCGGTATCCCGAGGCATAAAGTGTTAAAAAAATGATCGTCAAATTTCCTGCTTGGCAAAACTTCCTGGTTTTGTTTTTTAAATGAGTATAGAAAATTGTTCTCTTTTTGGTTGTCACTATTATTATTTAGCTGTGCACTAACCAGCCTTAACCAATTAACTATTTATTATGAGAGATAGTTGTGGTTTTTTCTTGACTAAAGAAAGCCTTTTGGAAGAAGTTGCTTTATACACTTTTTGTTAGTTATCAAATATACATTTGTGCAAATTAGTTTGCATTAGTTCGGTGTCTTCCGACCGCTAGAAATGCTATGCTTTGGATGTTTTACGAGCTTTAAAAATGGAGAGTGCGATTGGTTATGAACTTTAATTTGAATAACGAAATCGTTGCGAGATCTTATATAAGAGGCCGATTTCTCGAGTTTTTAGGTAGTGGTGCTCCAGTCTACGACATGACAACATCTCTTTACTCTTTCCTCAATTTAGGCTAGCCCTGAGGCTGGTTATGATATAAAAAAGTATTTCAATGTTAACGAATGTGCTAATTATCAGTAATGTGTGGTAATGTGCATTCTGATACCGATTGTTTAATAACAGCAGCCCAATGATGGAAAGAGTTATATTAATTATCTTCTGGAACGCCACCCATTCATCAGATTTTCGGCAATCCCAGAGGTAGGCCGATCGGGCGATGAGGCTAGAACACATTTGGTACTATGTTCAGGGATAGCCGCCTCTATCTTGTTGTCCCTTCGGATGATAAGACACAGGAATCTCAGTTATTATACATAATGCGAATTTTACATTCATAAGGGTTTCACTGCTCTTGCACCCCCATAACCAAAGTGCAATGAGAGAGGGATGGTAACTCAAAGTTTTTTCTTCCCTCTGAAAGAGAAATGCGTTGGTGTGGAATGTAAACCAAATGTTGACAATATGTTAAATACTGATATGTCGGAAACTAAAGAAAATAAATATGACTGAAATACAAACATAGTTTTGGTTTTCTCCGATCGTTGTAAACACCACTTCTACTTCCAAAGGGTCGGGATGTCTCATCGCCAAAGACGATATAGCATCATTTGTGATGGCAACACTCGTCCAAATTTTCCGCATTTTTGTTCGCAGTCACCAAGATTTTCCGTGTTGTGATAAATTGACATCGCAATTCAACCATCATGACATACAAGATCTGTGCACAAAGTCACCACTTTCTACAGATCCATAACTTCTCCAGACTCTTGGCGAGAATACCTCTATAATCGCAGTGTAAAGTGTGAACTACACCTCACCTTCCAAAAGTTTCACGATGGCTGACAATGAAATTGCGCAAATGGACTTATGGACTTTTCTTCATACCTTCGTCCCAATCTTCATCCATGAAGAACAAACCACCATTCACCTTTCCGCTTTAAAACACTAACCAAAAATGGCTGGCAATGCAATGCAACCGAGATGTATATGAGAAACAGTCTCTTTGGAAGTCGGATATCGCCTCAATGAATGAAGACTTTTGACACCGACAGTTTCACCCTATTGGGGCTTGTCAGTGACATGCAGCACGTTGCGAAACCTGCGAAATGCCAGACCTAATCGTCCAGTGTTTTAACGCGGAAAGGGGAATTATAGTGCGATCCTCATGCATGACGATTGAGACGATGGAATGAAGAAAAGTCCATAAGTCCCGATTTGCACAATTTCATTGCCAACCATCTTGAAAGTTTTGGAAGATGAAGTGAAGTTTACCCTCTATACGGCGCAATTACGCGGGTGTTATAGAGGTATTTTCGCCAAGAGTCTGAACAAGTTGTCGAACGGAAGAAGGTGGTGTTTTTTTGTGCACAGATCTTTTATGCCGAAACGGTTGAATTGTGATGTCTCAACATAACATCTATTTAACACGACATGGAAAATGTTGGTGACTGCAAACAAGAACGCGGAAGAAATGTAGGACATTGCTCGAAGGGAGTACTCATTATTGGGTAAGTGTTGCCATCACAACTGATGCTGTATTAGTTTTGGCGTTGCATTATTCCCACCCTTTGAAAGTAGTGTTTACAACAATCGGAGAATTTGGTGTAAAAACCAAGACTACACTGCATTTCAAATAACCTAAAATATGATTGAATTCAAGTTCATCTCCTCTTCGATGCACCGTACGAACCGGGTTGCCGCGGAGTTTAAAATGGTATCCCCGACCTCTCCCCTCCCTCTGGAATCTGAAGGTGCCTGTGCCCGACGAAAACAGATTTTGGATACCTTCTTAAACTTAAGACTGCTAAAAACAATAAAAGTAACATAAAGATTTAAATTCCTTTCCTCGCTTGCGCACCTCCCTAAATGCGACAGGAATTGGAAAGTACTTCCTTATCATACAGAGGAGATCTTTACGCTGTACTTTTTTTACCCCGAGTTGTTTTCAGAGGCTAATAACCTCTGAGGGATACTGTACAAGTGGGACGCCCAGTTCAGTAAACAAAATCATATATTGTTTTCCTTAAATTAACCTGGTCCTCGTTTATGCTTAGAAGAAGGACATTTACTTTATATGTATAGCAAAGGAAACCTTGTTTTATAACTATATAATTTAAAATTAAAAGTTCGAATTGTCGACACTGTGTGTGATTTTTTATTAGAAGTCGCATTACGCATAACTTACTTGGGCAGTGTGAAATGGTCCCGACTTTTGATTAGGCCTTATAAGAAATATGAATTAAAAATTAATGCTGCATTTTTAAAGCAAATTAAATTTGGTTTTTGGTATACATTCACATGAATAATAAGCTCGTAATAAACTGCAAAATATACTTATATTAATAAATGTACTTAACACTATACAAAACCTTTTAATAATTAATGAAGGACAGAGGGGATTAAAGCACACTTCACTTTACCATTGTCGCTAATATACTGCAATTAAACTGTATACTGTGAATACCGGTTGGCAGGTTACAAATACGATGTTTAGCCGGGATTGTGATAACTCCCGGGTAATGACGTCACCTGCGTTATTTCATTAAATAGCTGGAATTGGTATGAATACTAGAACCGGAAGGCTAGTTACACAATGTTATTTTAATGAGATGAGAATTCTAAAATAACGGTTTTAAATACATCATGTATCGAAAGGAATAGGTAAATGTGCGATAAAAGAAAATATTTGCCAAAAATAGTAATAAAACCTTATATTAATGAGACAAAATGGGTTTATTGAAAAACGCCAAAGCTCTACATAGAATATTTTAAGAAATCCAGCTTAGTACAATATGGTTTGGGAAATCTTTTTTAGTATCGATTTTAACAAAAACATTAATTCTTTATAAAAAGATTTGCTTACTAAAAAAAATAAGTTTGGCCACAAAAGCATCCCAGCAAAAAAATTTGTAAACGCAGATTAGTAAACCGAAAAAAAGAGTAAAAATGTCAGTTTTATTTAATTTTTTTTGTACCAGGTGTATTTTTTATGTAATGTATTGGTGTATTTTTTATGTAATTTAAAGGTCAAAGTCAAATATTTTAATAGTGCAGTTTTTTACACCGATTACTAAAAAACTTTAAAAAGCTTTTTACTTGTTTTGGCACGTTAATTTCTGTCTCAAAAGTTTGAAATTTAATTTGCTTCTATTTTTGTAATTTTTGTTTCGTACTCTGTATACAAGAATACCTTTTTTTTGCTTAAGTCGATAATAAATATAATTATAATTATTACCATACATGTTTAAAAATAAAAAAATAAATTATGAAAATCTAAATATGTTTAAATAAATTTGATTTTACAAAACCAAAATACAAAACTCACACCATGCCGCATAAGTCTCTAGAATATTGGCAGTATCTATCATTGTTACTGCATATAGTATCCTTTTTTGTGCCAAATTGCAATAGTGTTTCAGTTAATTTATAGTGAATGTCCGGTTTCTAATATTTATTAGAAATAAGTTTATTTTCGTGAAAATCCTGGTTCACAACTAACATTTTATAGCAACCTATGTAGAATGTGAGCATCCGTTCAAGAGTGGTGCTTTTACTTGACAGTACAAACATATTTTATTGACAAATGCTTTCGCAAAAATGTGACATACGTCTAGAAATACACAGCAAGACGTACAATGACTCACGCTAAAACGATGCACTTGCATTTGAAACCATACACAAAGGAATATTTTATGAATAAAGAAATATATGTTTGTTGAAAACTAAATGTTTTATTTTAAAAATAAGGATTGTATGTTGTAAACATTTTTATAGAACAGCTTGAATATTTAAGAATTAAATCCAAACGACCAACAAAAGAAAAACGTTTTATGATAAGGTAACAAAACTAAGTTAAATAGTAATAGAGCTTTCCAAAACTTTGTTAGCTTGACCATATAAAAAAAACACGAAAAAGATAGTTCTAGCAGTATAGCAGAACATTATAGAGTATTAATAGAGTAAGTATTTGGATACCGAAAGAGGGAAAATAGAAAAAATCATCTTCCATTATAAGTAACATGAGGGCAGGGACAGAGAGAGAGAGAGAGATAATCGCTTGTCGCGTATTAATATCTAATATTAATAACTAATGTAGGAAAATTAAAGATAGCACCCTCTTTTTCATTCAAGTCCCTTAAATCACTTTTCTCTTTTAATTTAATAACAACAAATGTAATAAATATTTATTTATTTTTTTATATACGATACATTTGCCTTGATTATTCTCTAGTTTATTATTGAAATATATTATATATATATATATATATATATATATATATATATATATATATATATATATATATATATATATATATATATATATATATATATATATATATATATATATATATATATATATATATATATATATATATATATATATATATATATATATATATATATATATATATATATATATATATATATATATATATATATATATATAAATCATGTAAGTAGTTTTTTAGCTATGCCGCGAACAGACCACCAGACAGACATACCTACGGAATTGATGAAACATGTTTTTCGGCATTTATGGACCCTGAAACGTGAAGATCTGAAAAAATCTCGGAAGGTGACTTTTTCACGATTAAAATACTTTCCTTTTACGAAGCAAAAAAGCGAACTCGTGACACTACATACAGCCAGAGCAACAAATATCATATGACGCTGAAATATGGTTGCCCAGGTAGGATCATGGCGTCGTTTGAGATCGTCGGTCAGATTTCAAGCGACCTAAATAAATTAACAAAAGATAAATTAATTCATATAATTATATATAAGAAGTTACCCGAGGGTTGTAGTGTTTTGGGAGACGTTGTGCGTAGGTTTTTAGAAGAAAGTGGCTGAATGAAGACGTTTTTCATGACACCAGCAGCGAGCCTCAAGCTTGTGAAAAACTGCATTGTGTTAATATTATGGGTCAACTAAAAATCTCCAGAGTAGAGGTTTGTGCTTCTAAAAGGCTCGTGGAAGAGTTAGAAAGGTCTGTAGAAAATTTGAACACAATTATTAACCTTTTAAAAATTAACAATGAAAATAGGGTTATGTGTAACAAACAAACCGATGTAAACAACACGGAACATACAAATAGCGGGGCCCCCATCTCCTCCGCTAAGGGCATAACTGGAAGCGCTAAATCAGGCCTAGGGCTGCAGCAAGCGCGCGCCACGTCTCGTCTCCCTCCCAAAGTGCCCACCATCCATAGCGGGGTGGGAGGTGGTACCGCTGCCCCGCCGCTGCTGCACAGTTGCACTCGAAAAATTCCGAACGTAAGCGACAGTACTCCGGCGATATCTACGCGAAGGATATACTGCCTGCTGATCAAGGGACATCGCAAAATCGTCTTGAACCGAATTACATCAAGAATGCAATATCTGATGCTTCAAAACTGATCGTTGAAAAGAAAGTACCGGTGGACGACGACCAACTTTTTACCAAAGTCGTTTCCAGGCGTAAACGCTCAACAAAGATGAATACAATAGTGGGCTGTAATACTGAAAACGTTTCGACCCTAAAACAACCACTGAAGCTTGTGTTTCTACACGTTTATAAGTTACATCCGGAAACAACTGTTAATTAACAGCTTACTACTTTTCTGAAACCCATTTTCCCAGAAGTTCACGTGGAAAAGCTAATTTCTAAATATCCCCAATATTATTCATCTTTTAAAGTCACGATTAGCGAAAGTAAACTTTCTGCTGCCTTAACACCTACACTGTGGCCTAGTGGAACCTGCGTTAATCGTTTTTTCCACCCGAGAATATTCAAGAAGAACTTGACGGACTATCAAAAATTTGACAGTAATTTTATTAATAAAGACATTTATGTTAAAAAATCATTTTCATCTGCATATGATATTCTACTGTTAAATATTCGGGGCTTTAATACTGATAAGGCCAACTTTCTTGATGTAAATTATAAGGAAAGTTACATAAATTTGTATTGTATTACCGTAACATGGGCTAACCTTGATAATGTAGTGTATATGACAATTCAAGGATATTGCCTTAAAACATTTTATTGCCGCCAGACGTTCGCACACGGAGGTGTTGCGATTTGGATTTAAGATTTAATGTTGACTGTACTACTATTGATTATTGATATATTATTGTTTACATGTTATAGAGCGCCCTCGGGGGGTTTTAATATATTTATCAATAGTTTAAATTCTATGTGAGATAAGTTTTATAAATCTGATTACGATATTATTCTCACAGGTGATTTCAATACTCATTCACTAAGCGTTGGTCATAACGAAAATTTTATAAACACGCTTTTGTCTTTCAACTTAAGAAATAAGGTTAATGTCCCGACTCGTGTCGGTGTTAGCAGTGCCAACTCACTTGATCTAATATTTACTAATCTCATTGATTGTGACGAGGCAGTAGTGGAAGGTAACACCGTTTCCGATCACGAGGCAGTTCTGTTTAATACGGGGATAGATAGAAAAAAATCACCTAGTACAAATAAACTAAGAAGAAATTTTAGTAATACTAATGTTCTTAATTCTATCTCTACACTTGTAAATGAAACTTGGCTACAAGGGGAGTGATTTGAATTATCAATTTGATTATTTTTATTATACATATTTACATTACTTTAATATGTGTTTCTCTATGAAAATAACTTACACTAATAACAATAAAAAATTAATTTATTAATTTGCTTCATAAGCGTCGAAGGGAAAACCCTGATCTAGACGCAAGGTATAGGATCCAGAGTGGTTTACATAGACAATTGGATAATAATACAAAAAAACTATACTATCAACAAAAAATACTTAATTCCGATGATCCTTCTAAAGCTATGTGGTCTGTTGTTTCTGAGCTAAACAATCACCAAAGTCACGCTTCAAAATTAAAAATTTTAGATAACGGAAAGTTATTGGATGACCCATTAGATGTTGCAAACTGTTTAACAATTTTTTTATCGAGACTCCCAAAAATATTTGGAGTAATATAGGAACGTCAAAGAATCATAATCACTCTTTAAACGGGGATAGAAATCGTACATTTCTGGCCAGCATGAGTGTTCTTTCTTTTAATGAGAAAGAAATTTTTAATCTTATTAAAAATAAATTAAAAAATAAGAGATCCGGAGGACCAGATGATGTTCCTTTGGATGTATTTAAGAGAACTGCTGAATGGTGCATAAAGCCATTGACATACCTCGTTAACTTGTCCCTGGAAACGGGTGTTTTTCCTAGGGCCCTAAAAAAACTTTAAGGTTGTTCCTGTTTTAAAAAAAGGGAGATCCCACATTGATTGAAAATTATCGTCCAGTTGCCCTGACATCATGTTTTTCAAACATATTTGAATATGCAATGCTTGACAGACTGCAATCTTATTTAATTAAAATTAATTTAACAACTTTGCGGCAACACGGGTTTGTATCTGGCCGATCGACATCATCAGCCATTCTAGAATTTCTTACCGAAGTCGTGGAGGCACTAGAGGCTGGCGAGCGCCCTATTGGGATCTTTTGGGACCTTAGCAGGGCGTTCGACTGCGTCGGGCATAATCGCCTTCTCGACAGGATGGAATCAATGGGGATTCGTGGGGTGGTTTTAAATTGGTTTTCTTCATTTTTGAGGGAGCGTAAGCAATATGTCGAAGTCAAAGGGCAGTCTGGGGGGCACCGGGATTTTCGCGCTCGTTTGACCTCGACGTTAATTTGGGAGTACCACAGGGTTCCATCCTGGGCCCTGTGTTATTTCTCTCTCTGCTACACGACTTGACTCACAGTCGTATAACTATGTATGCGGACGACACATCAGCGCTGGTTGGAGCTAACGGAGGGTTAAGTGTAGAGGTTGCAGCAAATAAGGCACTTAAAGAAATGAATGAGTGGTTCACACTTAATGAACTTTTTTCTCAATGCAAAAAAGACCTGCTATATGGTATTTCATACTAGTCAAACTCGCGCTAGTTTAAATTTGAAATTGTGCTCAGATCAGGATAGGATTTCGAGTGAGAAATCGGTAAAATTTCTTGGGCTGACCCTGGACGATACTCTTTCCTGGGAAGCTCACTGTGTGAATTTATCTGCTAAACTAAATAGTCTTTGCTATGTAGTCAGAAATCTCAGGCTTGTTATGGATGCTCATCAACTTGTTAGTGTTTACCATGCTCATACACACATCATACACTCTAGGATTTTGTACGGGGTCCACTTCTGGGGTATGAGTTCTCACGCGGACAGGGTCTTTAAAAGTCAAAAAAGGATTCTAAGATGTATTGCTTGTGTTTCATCCACTACTTCTTGTAGACCTCTATTTGTTACATTTCAAATTTTACCCGTACCTTGTGTAGTTATTTTTGAGATATGTCTGTATTCAAAAATGGTCATATGTTTGTTAAGAATAAAAATTTTCACGATTACCTCTCTCCTTCTAATAATGAATTTTCTTTAACTTATTGTAAGCTTAATATATCCAAAAATTTTATACTTAAAGTCAAGGTCCTAAAATATTTAATAACTTACCCAACCACACTAAATATAGCAATAGTGCGCCGCTATTTAAAAAAAGTCTGAAACTGTTTTTATGAGATAAGTGCTATTATGCCGTTAAGGATTTTCTTGTCTGATTTTCTGTATTATTTTGTTAGTTAGTCATATTACTTTGTAAGTTTTTGGATTTTTATTGTGTGCATTTTCTTTTACACTGTTAACTTTAGTGACGAATTCTATACACTTTGTGTCATTTAGATAATAAAAGTATTTATTTATTTATTTATTTATCCGCAAGTTGCAGGCTCCCGTAAGCTGATGCCGCCGACACGTATTCCCTTCTGTATGCAACATGCAAATTTTTAGCCAAAATTCAAATAATTTTCAAAGCGAATTAGAACACTTTATTGCGGTTTTACAAGTATGTTTGCCCAATACATCTAGTATTACTTGTATACTAAACACGGCTAAAGTTTGCTTCCTCGGATCAATCGTCCAAAGAGATTTTTTTTTGCATTTATGGGCGGGAATGGGACTGGCCCCATAAATATGTAAAATATAATTTTGATCTGTTTCTTAAAGGCTAAAGCTTACAACAGAAAGAGGTAGCAATGTCAATGAATTTCAAATAAAAATATCTTTAATTAATTTTTACTTATCACGAGGTAACTGAGGTACGAGGGGGTCCCAAAATGCAAACCTCAACCCCCGTATATTTGCTAATAATATCAACGAAAACTGGACAACCTGTAGAATGTAGTTATTATAAAATATTATAGCCCTGTTTACTAGGTAATATAATGCATGTACGGCAAACATATTTCGAAATTGGCTATTAACTACCTATTCTAATTTGTTTTGAAAATATTTAATTTTAGATTTTTATTAAATATTTGCATGTTTCACTTCAAATCTGATTTTTACAATTCAGATATGTATCTAATCTATATATAAAAAACAAAAAAAAATTTCATCATGGAAGATTTGTACCCAACAAGAATGCCCGTCCTGCCTAGCTGCTTTGAGTAAAAGAAATTCTATTGTGTTTAGCGGCAGCTGCATGTCGGGGTCGGTCGGTGCATTTAGTCAGACAAGGAGAGCAGTAATTTCGTGACGTGCAGGCCATCAGGAGATCACAGTAGTCAATCATTGCAGACGTAATACAAAGCTAAATGAAATTATCTAGATTATTAATATTTTTTTATCGGTTGTTGATGCTGATTAAAACACACTTATGTAAGAATTATACCCCCAACACACATTCTCTAAAATTAAACACCTCATCTATTTTTAGCTAATCAGAATATATATATTTTTAGGGTTTTTAATTGTTTTGACATCTGACAACTGAGTTCATTTTGTATTATCTTGTCTTTAATTTTGCTGTTATTGTTATTCAACTCGCTTGCTGCTGGCTTTTTAGCACAATCAATCTGTCGGCAAGTAGAATTTTTAATATGTTGTTTATTATGGTCGAAAAGGTAAAATTCTAAGCATATTGATGCTTGCTTCCTATTTTGCTTCCTGTTCACCGGAAGAAAAAAGTGCAAAAAAAATGTAGAGCTCGAAATATGAAATCAGTTATAAATAAAGAATAAACATGATGTTTCTTAATGTCCTGTGCATATTAAAGTAAGTCAATCCTTGGCTTATTTATTAAAAGTTCATATAAATATGTGTTCTATGTTTTATTATTTTTCTAGGTGCAGGGTGCTAAATTTTAAAACAATTGCCTTTTTAATGATATTTTAAAAAATATTTACACCAATTTTGATAAAACCCAATTCGATTATAATTATATTTTCGAGAAATGTCCTGGAGGGCAACATAATTCATATTTATAGAAAAAAACATTGTACTCACAGGTTTATTATAAATTTTTAGTTTTGTTCAGATTGAGCATTTAAAACTATTTTTTGTTACTCCCCTTTTCCGTATTCCACTTTACTTTCGAAGACATAAACTTAAAAATTATCAAAATGTTTATCACATTCAAAAGTAAGCAAAACTTGGGAGTCCACGTTTTTGTAGCAAGAATTTAATTTACAGATTGTTCCAAATTCACGGTTAAAAATGCCATGTGGGAAAAAAAACTACACTATTTTAGTCAGGGCCTCATTTCATGCTTTTAACATAATAATGTTTATTTTATGTTATTCAGAAACATTCAGTTGTTTTTTTACTTGTCATAGCAGTTACATTTAGTTTTTTTTTGCTTTATTTTCCTTTATTTACTTGGGCCTTGCCTGGATTTAACTGTTAACATCTGTTAAATTCAAATACACTTTTCGACCTAGTGGGTACAGAATTTCCAATCATAAATAAAAATAAAATTGCTTTCATGCTTGCAAAAAATTAAATTAGACCTATTTTACTTAGACTTTTTTTTGTGAAGTATTTAGTCGAGGGTTTTTTTTTTAGTTTTTTTAGGAAAAAAGGCAAATATTTTGTGTGTGTGTGTGTGTGTGTGTGTGGGTGTGTGGGTGTGTGTATGTGTGTGTGTGTGTGTGTGTGGGTGTGTGTGTGTGTGTGTGTGTGTGCAGGTCAGTCATTTTGTTCTAGTATTATAACTAATTTTCCTACCTCGTTACATGGTTTTTCTAATTTCTTGGTGTCTAACCTCAAAATGGAGCTCCTAAGAAACGATATAGATGAAATTCACAAAATCGTGGCAGATCAGATAAGTTCAACTGTTGGAACTTCGAAGTGCTTTTACTGGAAACTCAAAATGAAATATTTTCAATACGGATAAAGATTTTAAAGTTGCGGTTTTCGGCTTTTGTTTGATCAACGCTTAGAATATTCAGCTCGATAAGGACAGCCTCAGGACCCCATCGTAACCCTCTTATACAGGGTGTTATATAAAACCCTGTCATTCTTTTAAAAGTTTGTTTGTTCTACAGAACTCTTTCTGTGGAAAATTTCGTTTTTTCTTTATGCAACGAAAATAATCTAGAGCTAGGGACAAAAAACAATTTCTAGCTATTTTAAAATTTTTTCTTCGTTTCCGACATACGAGTTTTGTCAAAAAAATTTTTTTTTTTAAATGGTCTGCTGAACAAAGCCTACTTGAGGCAATCAAAGGTATGTCTATGAGATTATATACAGCGTTGGCACTCCTAAATATTCCAATATGAATATTACATGCAGGGTGCACCAAAAACTAAAAGGATGACTTTAAATAATGATTTGTTGGGTTTGGCTTTTTTTTTATAAATATTGGATTCGATGTTGCGTCAATCATAGAAAAGTAAGCTACCACAGTTTTCAAGTAGTTTATATCAAGTGAAGAATTTCACAATAACTTAATAAATTCCCTTATTAAGAGAATTGATCAAAAATTTAAAAAGGTAAGCGATGACATCGATGTTATTAAAGAGAACTGTCAACCCTAAGGCTGGAAAACCAGGACTTAATGAAGCGTACTGATACACAAGAGCAATTTTCTAGGAGTCAAAATCTATGCATATTTGGTGAATAGCAAGAGAACGGTCAAGATCTGTTAAAGAACGTCACTTATATTTCTAAGATTAAATTTAAATATTCAAACTACCGAGATAAAAAACTGCCATCGAGTGGAGTCCAAAATTCCGTCAACTGATAAGACGTCGGCCGTGATACTGAAATTTCGCCACCTCAACAAACCAGATGTTTGCCTTTTTTATTGAGGCCTATTGTTAGCCATATAGATGCGTTTTGTACAAAATTTATTGTAAATTGCAAACTTATGAAAAAAAAATGCATTATTATTATTATTTTTTTTTAATTCGCAGATGAGCATTTGGTTTTGCAGCATTAATCGATCTGTGTTAGACAGGATCAATACTGGTGTCTACGGCTCCAAAAACGTCCTATCGATATGTGCAGCATCAAGAACCACGGACTTCTGGATTTCTTTGTATGTGTTCCAAGATATTCCTGTCTTACTTCTTCTAGCTTACTAGCTTCTTGGCGAGTTTTTGGTACCAGACCCATTGACGACATGATACTCGGGACAATCTCCACAGACTGAACCTCCCACATCTGTAGTATCTCTCTTCTTAGTTCGCTACCATTATTATTATTATTATTATTATTATTATTATTATTATTACTATTATTATTATTATTATTATTATTATTATTATTATTATTTGAGTAGAGACTTAGACAATATTTTCACATATCGAATAAAATATATTTATCTATAATGCTATATTAAGGACCTTCATACTGCAAGAAGACATGACATATGCTTTCGTATCATATATTAATGTCTCGAAGCCCGTGCATGTGGAGGCAATCGATATAGACAAAGTAATGTGGCAAGAAATGTTTCCAAAACTAAAACGCTTTTATTTTAACTGTTTATTGTTATGAATTCTGAATTCTCACAATTGATAAATAAAGTCGAAGAGGATAGCAGATTTTAATTTATAGTTTTAGAAGTTTGCAATTGTCAGTAGACCAGTTTATACTATTATATTATACTCTATGATTATATATTGCATTATAACTTTACAAAGTAGATAAATAAACATAATTACAAACCAAATTGGCGAACTTGAACTAAAACATTTAATGCTATTTGTCAAAATGCATACCAAATTTGTATTTTAAATGTAGCTGTTCAAATATTTGAACATATTTCTTAGATTATAAGAGTCTATATATATTTTGTGAATTGTGAATTGTTGTTGCTAATATATCTAAAAACGATAATTGACTGTTTAGTTCTATTTTGTTATTTTAAATTTGATAGTAAGATCTCTCCAGTTATGTATATATTGTAAAAATGTCGTGTCTATCAAATTAAATATTTTAAGTTGTAATTTGGAATGAAATGTGATTGAAAGTGTTGACATAGTTACTACTTAGGAAAGGAGAAAGGAAGGAATTCCAAAACCTTGTTGGTGTAGTATTGTATTAAAAGTATGTTGTTTCTTATACATAGTAATTTCAATATTAATGTTTAATTTATTCAACCATTTTGGTATCATTTTCAATTTTATTTCTAAAATATGTATGGTACATTTATAACAACATGAAAAGGGTTGATTTTTAAAAGTATTATATTTTTGTCTTTGTTTCTTTTTGTATAAAAGTGACAATCCCAATCAGATGCATGTTAGCTGGTTAAAGTCTAATAGTTTTAACTGTTTTTAGTGTTTTAATTACTTTCTGTTCTAGATTATATAATAAAGTGATCAATATCGAGGAATAATTAAATTTTGATTTTTGTTTCAAAATTTGCTATGTCTAGTGTAAGCACACTTATTTACTTTAATATATTATTAACATTATGAAGATATTTTAGTTGTATTTTTTTTATTTTTGTGTTGAAGTTTGGATCTTTTAATTCAAATCTATTCGCAGAACCTTGTTTTTTAATTTAATATATATACTATACATTTGTAGTACATATGTTCTACAGTTTGGTAGCATATTAATTAGACTTGTATCTAGTGTAAGCACAGTTATTTACTATATTTTATCATTAATATTATAAAGATATTTTTGAGGTTTTTTTTTAAATTTGATTTTTAATTTCTTTGAATTCTTTTCATCTATCTAGTATTTTGGTTATTTTTGTGTTGGAATTTTGATCTTTTTATTTAAATCTATTCGCCGAACCTTTTAATTTAATATATATACTATATATTTGTAGAACATATGTTCTACAGTTTGGTAGCATATTAATTAGACTTGTATCTAGTGTAAGCATAGTTATTTACTATATTATGTTAATAACATTATAAAGATATTTTTCTTGTATTTTTTTTTTCAAAATTTGATTTTTAATTTCATTGAATTCTTTTCAGCTATCTAGTATTTTGATTATTTTTCATTCAAATATATTCGCAGAACTTTGTAATTTAATACATATACTCTACATTTGTAGTACATATGTTCTACAGTTTGGTAGCATATTAATTAGACTTATAGGTAGCCGATACCCTGACCAAAGTTAGCAAAATTTGTGAAACTCATGAATACCCAGCCAAGTTATAAAACGCAAATATTCTACTTTGTTCCTTCTAAAATATGAAAAATGTTTGCAATAATTATCTCGAATATTATTTTAAGTATTTAAATGCGATAAACCAAAAACCCAAAAAAAATTAAATGATAATTATTAATTTGCAAGATACGAATATTTGGTTTGTTCTACAGTTTTATAGCATATTAATTATCCTTACTAGTGGCCGATACCCTGCCCTAAGGTGGCAAAAATTTTGAAACTTATGAATACCTAGCTAAATTATAAAACGTAAATATTCCATTTTGTTCCTTCTAAAATGGGAAATATTTTTGCAGTAATTATCTCGAATATTATTTTATGTATTTAAATGCTACAAACAAAAAAACCGGAAAAATTAAACGATAATTACTAATTTGCAAGTTAGGAATATTTTATTTGGGAATCTAAAACATCAATAAAAACCACCTAAATTTCTACATTTGATTATTTATATATGTAGTTCAAAAATAAAAACTGACCCATTTTATGTTTTAATCAAACACAAAATTTTACATTTATTTTTGTTTTATTTTAAACTGGTCAGTGCTTAAATATATATAATAGTTTTGTTAACAACTAAGAATATATTTTGATTAACAAAGATCTAATGGTTTATTCAATAACTCAATATTACTGTAGACATAATATTTTCCCAATTATAAAAATGTATATGAATACACTGTAATATATAAATAAAAATACCCTTTATATAAATGCTACTATTTCCCAATAAATTCCCAACCCACAATTAGGATTATTTTAACATTTTGATACCTATCTTCCAAATTTATAAAAGAGAGAAACTGTGTATTTAAATTTTGAATCACCTTTTTATTGCTATCTTTTATACCTATCAGGAGAATGAAATATTCAATCAGAAACTTGCAAAACAATTTGCTTGTAACGAAATATTCCAATTATTTTCACATTTTTTCAGATTTTTCTCTTATTATTAAACATTTCATCCAGCATGCCTTGTACCCTACCTTCAATTTTTTTTTGAAATATTGACAAAACAAAATTGGCAATTCCGGAATTTTTAAGGCTGTACAATTTAAACTGTCTAACTAAGGACAAATTCCTGTCTGTTTTTGTTTTCAGCTCAACCTGACGTAAAAATAAACTAAAAAAATAGGAATGTGTAGTCCGTTTATCGCTAGTCGAACAATGTTAATTTTACTGATACGCCTATATGTTCAAAATAATTGAAGTTAGGTGTAGGATATACTAGATTAGTATGTTTAGAATTTTGGGATATATTAGAGTAAATAGTTAAAATACATAGTAAATAAGCGCTAATTTTATTAATTGTCCTTTCACACGGTTAGTTATATGCCACCCCGTAGGTTAAGCCTCATTAGGTTAAGTTAGGGTTAAGTTTGATCAGGGACGTATTTGAACTTCGCCCTTTTCTGAAGGAAGAAAATAATTTAAATCAAATTTTGTTTTCAGTTCAAGTATTACAAATATTCAGAAATAAAGACATTTATTATTATTATTGTTATTATTATCGAAATTGACAATCAATTTAAGGTCATTCGGAGAGTTGATGACCTTGAGTGGTGTGACTTGTAATTGGTCATGATTAGGCGAGTACTTCGTTATAGTCCCTCTAGCTCCGTGCTAGTCCAGTTGAAGATTCCGAAACTGTAGGTCAGAGATTTCTGGCGTTCAGTTCTCTGTTCAAAAGAGCTCGCACTCTTTGAACGTACTGATCTTTTCTTGCTTATCCTGGAAGAGTCTAGTTTGTTGAAATCGTAGGTATTTGTAGGACTATCCTTGGTTTATCGCTAAAACTATTTCTCCATTGGGTAGGACTACATCGCCAATAATGACTGCCTTCTTTCGATATTTAAGGCTTTACATTTTTCTATTCTAGATTTTATATGGATGTCTTTCGAGAAGGTATATGTCACGTCAATAAGCTTTTTTAGTTGGTTAGGGTTTCCACCATAGAGCTTAATATCGTACATATACAGAAGGTGGGATATGGTTCGGGAATTGTCTCTATTGGCTTTGATGTAAAAGCCATGCCCTGTATTGTTGAGCAACGTGGATAGGGGGTTCATCTCTAAGCAGAACCAAAGTGGACTTAACGATTCATTCTTGTAAATTCCCCTATGTATGTGTATCTCATCGGTGGTAAGAGATTGATCACAATTATAGATCGTTCGTTCGCCACTGGTACTTGATATTTGCCAGAAAATTCATGACCATAGGGTGAATTTAGTATATTCCTAGTAGGTCTATGAGCCAGAAATGTTGTATACTGTCAAACGCCTTTTTATAGTCTATAAAAGCAGTACGAATATTGCGTTGTTAGATGTTCTTTGCATCCTTGATGGTCTCGAATACATCCCTTCTGTTCCTCGGCTAATAGGTTATGACTGGCAATATGGTGATAGATACTATTTACAATGCATCCTGTTATTGATATCCCAATAGAACTGTCTTTGGTTGGTGTTGAAAAGCCAGTTCTGTCGTTTTCACTTTGTGCATTTGTTGTATCTCTGCAAAAATTTCGCTTTAGCTTTTAGTTTTTGCTTTACTGTATCCTGATACTCATCTAGTTTATTTTGAGATCGGAAGGTTCTATACCTAGTATGTGGAGCTCTGTTATACTCTAAACTAAACTCTGCTAGTATGGTGTTGAAAATCTTGAGGATGCTATGAGTCTCCCGACTAGTTCTAAATTTCGAGAGCTTAGGTCTTTGAGTTGGATCTCAGCAACAGCTTTTTGGAGTTCGCTGTTTACTGATATTTTGCCATTGCCTTGCATTTAACAAGATCTATATTTTAATTTTCAATGAATGAACATTTCAAGATAAGTAATGTAATTTACAAGTATTTTAGAAGATAACTGTTAAACTCTGATTCTCCCTTTTATAACTTTGCAGACTATCACAAAAAACTAGTTAATCTTGGCCATTCTACGCCGAGGGGCAAACCGTTGACCTAAATTGTGTACATCAATGTCCATTTTGGGCGTTACTCTAATGTTTTTTAACTAATAGTAAATTCCCGCCAATGCCTACTAACTCTCCCTAATTTACTGTAATACCTCAGTAATTCCTAGTAATGCACCTAAGTTCCCAGTAATACCTTGTAATGCCTAACAGGAGTGGCGAAAAGTACAACATTCACAGCAATATAATGCTGAAATAGTTACTTATTACACAGGTGAGTTTATTAGCATTTGTCACCCAAGGAAACTTTGACATACAAGTCAAAGACAAATATAATAATGTTTAATTGCCTTTCAGTTTATGTTATAATAGCTTAGTAGTTTATTACCAAATATAATTCAATTCTTGCTTATAATATGCACCTTTAATATCAATAATATCAAATAATTTAAAAAAAGCTTTACCAAAATCCTGCTAGTTTAATATTTGACTAATAGTAACTAATTGTAATTATATATATTATTTTTGTACTTTTGCCTAGACTTTTGCTTTTTAGTTTATACATTGAAACTATAAAAGAATTTTCCTAGGATATTAGAGAGAAGCCTAATAGGCGAAAAAAAAATGCTTGGTTTACTGTTGACAATAAAAATCATAATTATTTATTACCGGAAGGACTCGAAAGAGATAAACAAGTTTATTGAAAATACTCACTTATTGGTTGCTCAAATTTCAATTTTCCCTTTCCTAAGTGCGACCCTGGATTAGCTCAGTGGCTCAATAGTACATATTGCATTTTCATCTGATTTACGTACATATCCAAAATTTTATCTTAATTGAACACCCGGAAGTTAGTTTAATAAAAAGTTCTAGTACCCACATATGCAAAATTTCAGCTCAAATGGACACAAAAAAATAGGATGAATATTAAAAAATTAATTTTTTAATTTTAATTAGTTAATTTCCCTTCATCGTAAGTACAGCCCTGGACTGGATCAGGATCAATACCATAATATTGCATTGCTATCTGCCTTATTTAAAATTTTTCTTTAAGTAGACACCAAGAAGTAGCTTGAATATAAAATTTTATCCCTTTTCCAAGTACAACCCTGGCCCAGCTAATAAAAACGTATCAAAATAGTTATAAGTTAATAATTTTACCTAAAAAATTACACATGCTATATTTCAATGAATCGTGTCCTCAAAAAAAATTCGGCAATTCAAGTTCTAGAAGGTGAAATTTTCTTTACTGTATGATTTAAAAACCTTGCAGAGCATATTTATCTCATAAAAATAGGAAAAAAGTTTATATAAATGGGGGGCCATAAGTGTTTCATTTCGGAGATGTTGAACATGAAATTTTATTTATGATTGTTTTTAAAACATTGGAAAAAAATAAAATTTTCGCTTAAAATTTGATAACAGAGGATTTCTTGTAGTGAGAAACAATAATTTTTTCTAAAATTTGCCCTAATTTTTTTTAAGTAAACTGCTTTCATTTTTTTTTCAGTATACCTATGTATGTAAAGAGTAGTTTATTTTAACAAGATCTATCCTTCACTGAGTTTTTATAAAGTTCTCATCAACTTCATCTGACCGACCCTTAAGGGAGAACTGCACGCAAAAAGTGAAAAACTAGCGACAAGGTTCAAGTTCAAAGTAAGATGAAAAGGTACCTACGTATTAGAAAAAACTTCCTGCACGTCCGACCTCAAAAAAATGTGTTATGTATAGGCAATTTAAGTTACATTTCGTTTAAAAATGGGTTCAAAAGGGTTCACGCGCTGCGGAAATACTAAGACAAGAGTACGATTTACCATTTCAAATTTTGCAGTTAGGTAGACAAAGGGTCAATGTAAGGCGTTAAAGAAACATTTTGTGGAAAAAAAAATTATATACGACGGCATTTGCGTCAAAAAGTGGTCGAAAAATGGTCGAAAATCGAAAAAATCGCATTTAGCGCCCAACTATACATATTTCCCTATTGGAATCACATTAAAGCTAATACATATCTCTTATTGTTTTAACATAATATTGCAGCGGCGGAAGGCTTGCAAATGATCCATAATACTGCGTGCAGTTCCCCCTTAAGCAGTTAGGTTGTCTGTACTGATGCAAACATTTGCAAATTTCTCGGAAAGTTACCCCTAGCATTTTTGATTGAGTATGACTTTTTTACTTAGAAAAGAATGAATAAGATTGATTTACAAAAAGCTCAGAAGTTTACTATCATTAAATTTAGGTCAGATTAAAGTATATAACTACAGCACATGTGGCGCCCTTTAGATGCTAAATAAAATTTAATACTAAATTATAAAATCTTACATTTTATATTTTTTAGAAAATCAAAAATAAAATGTCATGTTCAACACCCTGTATGTCCGAAACATAACATTTGCAGATTCCTATTTACTGGAACCTATTTTCTAATTTTTATGAGATAAATTCACTCATACTAGGTCTACGTCTACTTTTGTATCACACTGTATACACCTAAATTCTCTGCCCCGTTCTCTACCAAATAATTTCGTAAAAAATTGATATAAAACTAATACACTTACCTTAAGGCTTGATGGAAATCTCGCAAGGGGTGTTTTAACGTACAAAACACAAAAATAAAACAAAATTCTTAAAATAATTACGTCACGGATTTCGACCTGCTTGTTCACGACAAGTTTTATCCTTAAACCGTGACGGAACACCACACTCGTCAACACTTAATTAAAATACTTTATCAGTGGTCTTCTCTACTGGTTTCTCTATTACAAAAGAAATAAGCCGAATAGTTCTATCTGGATCAGTCGACAAAGAAAAAAACCGCCAAACAACCATGCAAGCGTAGTCTTAGGTGCGTGTTGGATAAAGACCGGCAAGTACCGATCAGCCCCATTATAAATAGGCTTTGTTAATTAACGAGGTCTTTTTTTGGTTTTCTTTTTAATCACTAGATTAAATTAATTAAATTTACAAGTCACAGTCGCTTTTCATAAAAGTACCCTTCTCAAAACAGCAGATTCTAATTTTTATATCCAAAGAAAAATAGTTTATTGCATGCTAAAAACGCATTGTCTGGCAACAACGCAATACGTAATGCCTACTTATTTCCAAAAATTCCTAGTAGTGCCTACTAATTCCTTACCAATGTCCAGTATCGCCCACTAATTCCTAGTAACGCCTACTAATTCCTAGTACTGCCCTCTAATCCCCAGTACTTCCCGGAATTTATACACCGTAATTCCTCAGCGGTTTGCTTCTCGTTTTATGCCATATTTTTTAAAAGCTAATTGACTGCTCGTGCTCCCTTAGGGGGCATAGGCAAAAATGTCAATTTTCAAACATCAATAAATCAAAAAGAGCTGAAGATAGACATATAGTACCCTTATTAAAAAACACTTAGAATTGACCAAAGAGTCCAAAAATGGAATTATATATAGTGTGTTTGTTTAAAAAACGAAACATCCTTGGCGTAAGTCTTGTTTCCCATTCAATTGTTTTTTTGGTACGATTCGACTTCTCCGAGCTAAAATACATCGATTGGATATTTTGAATTTCTTGACAAATACGGGGGAAGTGAAAAAAATACCGTTTCTCCTCCACAATAGAAGACCCCATATATTTTTGATATTTCGCTGTCTAGCTAATGTAATTGGGATCCAATGCTAATTAGGGAGGGGGCAAGTGTCAGATACTTTCCAAACTAAGAATTTCTTAACTATATTTTGCCTAATATAATAGCGAGTTTTCAATCGAGACAAGAATTTATATAATAGCCAAAAGAAAGGTTTATTGCATCAGGTTAAACATTTTCCTTGATATCTAGAGATACAAACTAAATAAAAATCAAAAAATTCTCTTGGGCTTTAGTCCTATCAAAATTTCAGATCATTTATTTATGAAAAGCAGCTGTAATAGACTATTTAAATTTAGAAATTTCATTTGTCCATTAATTAGTCTCAGTGCAAATTGCAATTATATTTCTTCTTCCTCTTGATATTTTTTATTTCCATACATTTTTAAAAAGACTTTAGTTGTGTTGGAGCATAAGAATTTTTTTTCTGTAAATCTGTTTAAACAGTGTCTAACAAAAAATATGATTTACCGAACATATATTTATTTCTGCGTACCTCACGGCATTTACTACTTTGGTAGGGTCTAGAACTTAATACCCGTATTCACTTATGAGGTTTAAATTTAGAACAGGTCTAATTTTACAGTAATAGGTTTAAGTTTATACAACAATGAAACTTAAACTTTTTCTAGCTGTCACAAATACAAAAATGACGGTGACCTAAGCAAAACATAGCTGGCGAACTGAAACTTTTAATTGCCATGGTAACTAGATTTGGTCTAACTCTTAAACGGTTTTAGTTAATCTGGGGGTAAATATTTTAATAAAGTTTGGGAAGAGAGTTGGCACTCTATGTTCGTTCAATTTTCAATAACATGAGACCTAATTATAGAGAATTCATTCCAGATTTAACGAATATAAGAACATAAAAATAGACATGTTCTTAAAAATGCCGGTTAAGGAAATTATTTAAACATGCGCAAATTAAGTCCTAGTCTATGTAGCGTTTATCCCGGTTAGCCTCGACTCCTTTGCCTTCTTCTAGTACAAAAAACTGATGCGATTAAAATATGCCCACCAAGAGTGTTTCAGCACTTTGATGTTTAGAGCAAATGTAAATTAAGCAATTATAATAACTAGCTTTATTTATTAAGTGAATTTTGTGTTTTAGAAATAAATGTACAATTTTTATGTTTAAAGAGAATTATATTTAATCAGATCTTAAACTGGACCTCTTTATAAAAAAACAAATACAACAAAATTTATGGTAATATTAAAAGTCAACGTTCTTGAAATTGATATAAGTATAAAATAATCAATTAAAATGCTTCTTCAGAATCATCAAAAGGTAAGTCTATATTACTGGAAAGGTTAAGATATTGAGACGACGACAAAGTTTTCATTTTTTAGAAGTTTTAAAAAAGTTCTGTTTAAAACTAAACAAGATTCGTGAGATTTGATTAATGTACTGTGTTTCGATCCTGAAGAGGCCGTAATTAAGATATTTCAAGAAATTAGGAGAAACCATAATTTTAGAAGTAATTAAGAGGTGAGAATTGAAATATTTTATATCTTCCATAAAAAGGTTTCCTATCATCCATTACAAAGTTACATTTTGCTACTGCCACTTTAAGTTAAAAACTAAAACCAAAAGTATAATTTCGTCATTTACATATAAAAAAAAGTTTCTGGTGTTAACTAGGATTGACAAAATATACAACACGACTATATTTATAATAGAAAACTAACATCAATAATAATATATAAGTAAACTAGCCCTTATAGCTTGGGTATTTCAATGCTTATGCCGATAGATTTTCAATAACATATCATTTAAATCTCGAGAGGGAAAAGTTTAAACTCGATTATCCGAATGGCTGTGGGTCAGCAAATATCGAAACTTTTTAGTTTTATGAGCGGTGTTATTTGAAGATTATATTAAATAGCAAAGTTCGAGTTTCAGAGTCAGCAAGGAACGCCATCTTAACTTTTCAATTTCGGGATGAAAAATGTGATCCGGGTGTTCAATCTTCAGGGATTAGGATTACTTTTAGGTATAGCCAGCGACATGTTTACTATGAAAGAGGTCTAAATTCAGAAATTTATTAGCGGGTCCTGCTTTTAAAGAAATTACAAAAGTAAAAAAGACTTGTTACCATCACTAAAAACTAAAGTCTATTCACTGAAATACTAACACAAACCAAGTTTAATATATCACAATATTGCAACATACAATCGTGTATCTACTAGACAGACCAATAAAAAAATAATATATATATATATATATATATATATATATATATATATATATATATATATATATATATATATATATAGTAGGTGTGTGTGAGTGTGTGTAATTTTTGGAAGAAATATGTTGTCCGTTGTCTCCTTTATTAAGCATAACGTTTTCTATATTTTCATTTCAATTGACAATGATATGCCCAATGGTACATTGAATTCCATTGTAATTAATTTTTTTTTATATTTTTAATTTTTACGCATTTGATACAAAAAGAATGTGTACCAATAACAGCTAGAAAATCTTAATAAGGTTAAACACAATAGATGTTGAGATTTAAATGTTCATATCCTGTGGGCAGGGCTGTAAGAATATTCCCATCATTATTTAATATCTACTCCCAGCAAATATTTAAGGAATCACTTGGTGAAATAGATGCAGGGATAATGATAAAGGGAACCCACGTGAATAATATACGATACGCGGACGATACCCTAATCTTCCCCGATATATTGGATGAGCTTCAAACATTAATGAACAGGATAAATACATGTAGTAAAAAATATCGCCTAATTATAAATAGTAACAAAACCAAATTTATGAGAGCAAGCAAAACAAAAACAGAAAATGACCAGCTATTTGCTAACAACCAAGTAATCGAACGTAAAGTAAGTAAAGAATGAAAAAGAGCAAGGGTATTGTTAACACCATCAAAACACGCAAACTGCAATACCTTGGACATATCATGCAAAATGAAAACAAATACGCCCTACTACAATCCATTATCTAAGGCAAGATATATGGGAAGAGAGGTCCAGGACGCAGAAAAATCTCCTGCCTCCAGAACCTTAGAGCGTGATTTGATAAGAGCTCAAGCGAACTTTTTAGAATAGCGGTAGACGAAGTTAGAATAGCCTTATTGATCGCCAATATCCGAAACGGATAGGCACTACATAGAGAAGAGAAATCCTTGTATAACATAATCGATATGCAACAATTTTTTAAACCGCTTTTTAAAACGGTCGTTTTTTGTTGTCGTTGATTGTGGACTTAATATCTCTTCAAAATACCTAATTAATGTTAAAGTTCAATTAAATTTACTTTTAGTTTCGGCTCGCGAGAAATATTGATATTAAAGAGTATTTAATGTGTTGCAGTTAGGAAAACTCTTGTAAAGTCCTGCCAAAAAATTTTTCCGCCGGATATGATGTCTTAACGATCGGCATTTTTTATTTTTAACATTTCCATAATTTTATTTAATGAATCGTCTTTCTTTAAAAATTCAATTTTTCCTTTATTAAATTTTAAGGACGTACCACCACTCAATGCCTTTGTTTGCAATTAAATACAGGTGCTATTTAAGAGTTGAAAAACTATCGTCCGGACTGTAAAGCTTCAAAAATCAGTCTTTCATCACATTGGCGGATGCTTTACAAAGAACTATTTCGGGAATCCTCTTGTCAAACATGTCCGAGATTAGGGGCGGACATATCATGTTGGGCGGCAGGTCCGGGAACGACATGGGTTTACACAGGTTGGGTGCCATGTCTATGTTCAGCGGACGGAAAAAAGCCAAATCCGTATTTCGGGTCTCAGTCCCAAGTGTGAGGTGATATTTCGTCACAGAGGAGGTTAGTCTCCGGCATTTCCTCAAACGGGTCGAATCGGATACGGAACGGTTAGGGTGTCGGCCATCGGCCGTTTAGATCTAGCTCCAATCCTTCTAACAGTTTCTGGATCTCGGAGTGACTCGTCTAATTCCCCTGCTAGGCTCTGGGGGTTTCTTCCATAGCAGTTAATGATGACGTCTTGAGGTCATTTCCCGTAATATTCTAGCAGGTGTACGCTTTAAGCCAGGTGCCATATTTTATCATCAAAATTTCGTCGGGTACAACCCTGTATTTTAGGGTGTGGCCGCCAATTTATTCACCTCTGTAAGTCACTTTGAGGGTCCTAGAGAGGTGCATCTACCCTTCGTTCAACGTCAAAAATATTGGTGGCGCTCTTCTGGTGTAAGGGTGGTAATTGATTGAACTTGGATTTGTCGGAAGTCGTTCTACCGACATCAATACTTTAAACCCACGATGGGGTAGTGACCACGATACTATCCTCGCCAACTTTTAAGGTGTTAAAAAGGGTCTAAGGCTCTGTCTATCGCCTCAGTTTAAGGGTAACGCCTAGTATAAAGGTGGCGAGTGGCAGAAACGGATACTGGTGTTGACTTGACTGACTATTCGGGTAACGTCTACTTCATCCCCCAATTTGGAGTAGTGGTCGCCATTTTATCTCTCTGAAATATATAGGGTCTAGAGAAGACTATTTGATCTATCTATAGCCAAAAAATCAAGGATGGTCAAGGTTTGGGGTACAAGATACAGCCTCTACAAGTGGGTTCGGAATGGTAATTTTCAGTTTCTTCTTGATTGGTATTGGAAGATTTGGAAAATTGGCGAAAGAATGAGTTCTTCGCATATATCGTAAAGGGGTTGTTATAGTAATAATGTTTTGGTTTAACGATTTTTCTATATACAAAGGTGAGTTGAGAAGAGATCTAAAATCAAGAGCGACAGTGCAGAGCGCTGTGGTGTAAACAAATAATAAAGTCTGACAAAAACTTGTTGTTTAGACGGAATGGAAAAGGTCAATCTACGGACTGCTATGCTTCGTCGTTGAAAGCTTCAATTGAATAGACCCCGATTCTACCGTGTAAATAACATTCTATGATTAATAAAAAAATACGCATGCGCGCTATGCACTGTAATAATCAGATGACATAAACTATCGAGCTGGTTAAACCACTCCCTATAAAAACAAATAATCTGGGATATAACTCAGTTTCAATTAATTGAATGAAGAAGGTAGTAATCCAAGAAACTAGTACCTTTCAGATATCACATTACCTATCTTTGGCTTTACTTCTAGGGCCTGGTAGAAGAGTACATGACCTAACCCTGCTGAAAATTAAAAAAAAAGATAACATGGTAATAAATGAAAAGTCAGTTATTTTTTGGTCGGATTGGGGTGAAAAATAGATGGTGACTTTCATAAATAATTTGGCTGCCAATCTTGTAAGATAGCCGATCCAAAACTGGATCATATTTATTAGTCGAAAGCATTGCTTGTGCTTACGGCCGATTTAAGTCCACTTCTTGACGTCTTTTCAATCATACAGGCTACAGTTGAACTTCTTATTTACATTTCTTTCCCTTTGTTGCAGCGGTCAGCAGGGAAAGGGATTTTTTTCACTTAGACTAATGACTACTTTAAATGTCTATCGCCAGCCAGGCTTTGTGCTACATTTGCAATAATGTAATATTTATTCTGCGTTGCGTAAAATATATTATAGTACGGATTGAATTTTTATTAGAGGCATAAATGTTGTTTAAGTTTTTTCTGTTGGTGGCACGTAATTTTTAGTCTGTCGGATACAGTATTACAAAAATTTGTTATTAAAGGAACAAACGTGTTGCCTTTTACCGAACCAATAAAAGGATCCAAAAATCGTTTATACCTAGAGAGGTTAATATTTTTGTAATATAACCAGTAGGTTTTTTGACTGCAGTCATAGTATAAGTGAATTTTATTATATCCAGCATTAATAATTTCTAGAGAAAATTATTTTTTGTGTATCATTAAAAATTCCAAATAGGATAAATTGAAAACGTTGTGAGATCTAACTCCCAGGAGAAGTGTTAAACTACCTAATAGCAATCGAGTAAGAATTTTTCATACAATAGTTTGCTTTTGTGAATGAACAATTTCTGATATCGATTTATTAGATTTTAATAATAAATTGTTGCTCAATGTTTACCATAACAATTTTCTATATTTTGGCATAAGTTGTATAAATGGATGAATGATTGTATTAATATAAGATCTTTTCACGTATTCATATAAAATTTCATTTGTTTTGATAATTTGAATAATATATTTACTTATGGTTTCTGTTTATAGCTGAGTTTTATTGTTTAAAAATTACATTAATAAACATTAAAGATTAATTTAAATAAATAAAAAAATAATAACTATTCACAAAAATTGCAGATAAATTTACAGAACTAGCGCCTCATGGAGACATCAACCATTGTGTTGTCTGTTTAATTTTAAGGAATTAAACTGGACATTTGAAATAATTAGTGAATAAATTAAAAAATACTTTGTTATAGACCGTAATTGTGGATAAATAATGCTTTACGAACTCCATATCATACTAAGAGATTTAAAATTGTGGCTCGCTCTTATACATTTCATTTAGGAATATTAAAATGAAACTTTACGTACTTCCGGCAATATAATATCTTAATTAAATACGGATCTTTGCTACTAACTTTGTTTTTTAAATGGGACGCCCTGGATTTTTAATTTTAAGCACCTTTTATGTTACATGTCCTATAATCCAAAAGTGGTAAGTTTCGACCATTTAAAAAGCTCTTTCGGCCAAACGGAAGAAAGTGTAACAAAATAACTAGAAATGTACAAAACATTTTATTTCAATTTTAGCTATTCGACCGCTAGAGGGCTCTATAGACATTAAGACAGCATTTTCACCAAAACAGTATAAAGCTTGTGACATAACAGAAACTATAATCAACTTTTTTTTAATACGACCTAGACATTTTAATACGGTTTTGAAAAGCCCTCGATCTAAAACGAATGATGTAAAACACTCAAGTACTTAGCAATCAGGAAAATCATACTAGAAAATTACTAGTAGTAGACGTGGTCTTCCTCCCAACACATTTTCGCATATGGAAAACATTTACATTTGTTCATTTATAATACAAAAAAAATACCTACTTTGTATTTTCCAGCACTAAATAAAAATAACTATTATAGAATATTAAAGTATTAACTCTCCGTTACTTTTAATAAACAACTTCCTAAAATAAATTTACAATTCAATGGGATAGGACTGGAGATCTAAGCCGAGCAATTTATTATGATTTTATAAGTGTGATTATTTCTTTTGTTATTTAAATCGTAACGCAAACCTTGTCAAGAATAACGAACTAATTAAATAAGATATTTTAATTAAAGTGCAGGGGTACTTTATAGGATTTAATATTCTTTTTGGATGATAGTCATTGTTTAAATTAAAGGGTTGATAAAAATAAATATTTTATATTACTAAAACTGAGGCCAGCTAAATATCCCACACAATTGTTAACATTTCCCTCCTTTCTTTATTAGTAGGTGAATGGGAGTATGAATTGCTCAAGTAGAAGATTTAATTGGCTTTTAAACAACGGTCACATTTAGTAACAACATTAAAAAAAATTGAAGCCCATAAAACCAATTAAAGTAAAACAAATAACAACAAAATATTAAGGCTAAATATGATTTAAGCGACGGTATGTTAGAAAGTAAAAGAAAACCAAATCTTAGAAAGTATAAATTTCTTTGAGGAAACAATAAATGTTAATGTTTCGAAAATTATAATAATCCGCAAATTATAATAAAGAAACGAACAAAATTTAACGGATAAAACTATGCTTTTTGTCTTGCCAACCCACATTATAAGGAACTAGAAATATTATGAAAAGAACTTACTTCTCGAAGTTGCGTCGCCCTTATCGTCAATTTACACACAACGTTTTGAATAATAAGTACCTAGCTCTGGTAGCCATTAAGTGTGTGCGCTTGATAACGAATAAAGATATTACTTAAATTAACCTAACGATCTGTGGAAATATAAAATACATTTTTTTTCACGCTTCATGTCGCCTGACATGGCGCTTACACCAGAAACATATGACTCAACGGAACATCCAAACGCGACGTTTAATTTTTCATCGTCTGCTCTCATCAAAACCACAACTTAACTTTACACCATTCATTGATGAAAAAAATGTTATTCAACAATATGTTATAATTCTGCTTTCCTTTTTTTAATATTCAGATATTTAGGATTTCACTATATATGAATCAGATATTACTTTATTCCTATGCACTGGAACCAAGTCTATTAATCTGGCGTTAGTATAAATCAACCCAGACTTTGTGGCTGCTTTAAAGCAGTTGGACACAGGTTTTTTAAAGTGGAAACGGAATTAATTTTAATATAAGGACAGGCTAATAGAATAATTTTCTATTCGGGGTCACATTGGGGCGGTCTTTAAGAGGTAGGCAAACTGCCAAGTTCATCTGGTTTTGCTTCTCACTGATTCAATCTTTAATTGGTAAAAAAATAACGGATTTTTTTAAAGACATAAAATTAACATTTCGGAGAATAATTTCAGACATTTGAAATAGGGACACAGTCGCAAAAATCTACCAGTTGTTTAGTTTGCTGCATTTGTAACCAGGTTTTAAAAGTGAACAATTTAAATTTATTTGAGGAAATCTTTGAATCACAGAAGTTCGTACTTCAAAAATTTGCCAGGCTAAGTTGCATAGTAAGAACGGTATCTGCGTAAGACTTATTACAAAGTTTTGTCATTTTCTTTTAATTTTCACTGACGAAAAAGAAGTTGGAATGGACTACAACAAAATAATAAAGAAACAGGCAACCCAATACACTACACTTTCTCTAATTAAATAGATGGCAAAAGTATGAAAAAAGCTTAAAACGTTTAAAAGTATATTAAAAATGTAAAACTTACCTTTAAAGAAAGTTTATAACAGAAATTCTTCGCCAACCGACCATGCGTTCTTAGTTACTAAACAATGTAAGGAATTTTCCAAAAGGAAGCCTTTTTTTATTAGATGTAGTACACTTCACAGCAAAGAAAGGAAAAACATATTCTGAACGGCCCACTGTACTAAAAATAAAAAATGAAATAATATCAGCTTTCAATAAATAAAATTTGCCTTATTTGGGTAAAAATATTCGTTTTCCGTTTTTATCAGCATTTTAATTACCAACATTTTTGACGGCTGTATCTCAATATTAAATTTCGCTAGAAAAATAAAATTTGAAAAGCACGAAGAGCTTTCCACTATAGTGACGTAATAATGTCCTATCAACGTAGCTATTCGATATGCAAGTGGTTAATATTGAATTGCTCGCTTTTTGCCTGTATGCGTTTATGTATTTGCTGATAAACCGGAACGGAAATTGAAATATGCCATAAAAATAGGTTATTCATGCTTCTTTTAATTATTTTTGTGCAGTTTCCGTGATTAAAATATATTTAAAGCTTATTACTAAACGCATGCAATTTTCTATTATAGAGCAAATCCACTGAATATGTACCCTATGGACATAAATTTGATAAAAAAACAGCGCTAACAAAACATAAAATACAATGTAAATACACTTTTAAAATTCAAGATACTACAATTCTAAATACAAAAATTAAACCAAAAAGGAAAATTTCTGTAAATGTTATATGTTAAAAGGGAAAATAATGAAATAAACGATAAAACGGATATAGAAAAATTAAGCTAAATATATTACAACTTCATCAAATAAGCCCCAAATAAAAAAAAATATCCGTCAATAAATTAATAATGAATACAAAATCAAGTTTCTTTTACCTCACTCTACAAATAAATAAATAAGTATCAACTTTAAACTAAAAAAACGTATCCAAAACAATCAATGTATCCCTACTTGCTAAACCAATGTAAAAAACATAAAAGAATGCATGGAGTTCTCGACCTAAATATACATTCCGTCTTCTCAGTCAAAACAGCTTCATTCCACACGTTAAACATTTAATTTTATAGAAGTGACGTATTTACTATTTATAATTTTAAATGTGCCCTTTTGAATGCTGTTTGTATCGAATAAAACTCATTTGTGCCGAATAAAACTCTAAAAGACAAACAATCCGAAAATTCCTTCAAAGTAAAATCTAATAAAATGTCATAGTAATTTAAAATTATTTCTTAATAATATGGAGACTTCTTTATGAAATACCTAAGCTCCATTCTCTATTGTTACAGACAAAAAAAAAATCCATCATATATATATATATATATATATATATATATATATATATATATATATATATATATATATATATATATATATATATATATATATATATATATATATATATATATATATATATATATATATATATATATATATATATATATATATATATATATATATATATATATATATATATATATATATATATATATATATATATATATATTCATTTTAGATGCTCAGTGGGAAAAACTCATGAGATTTGGTTGATCATTTTCAGAAAGAGGATCACAATTTTGATTACGAAAACATACAAATTCTGGAATATGAAAATAATTACAGAAAAAGGCTATTTCTGGAAATGGTATATATCAACAACGAAAATAATTCAGTTAATTCTAGATCTGCCATCCAACAGCTGAGCACCCTTTATTGCAATCTGTTGAACTAATGAATTATTTGCCTTGTTCAACCAAAAAATAAATAACTTAAATACCATAATATAAATATTCTTCGTGTTGTTGTTGAAATGCATATAGCCATGTTTTTGTAACTTCACTTGTAAGTCTTAACTGTTTTTTTTTAGTTTGATATCATTTTAATCTGTGGTGTATTTTAGCGTTTCCTCCTGATGAAGTCATAAATAAATGACGAAATATAGGGGATGTCAGAACTAAATTAGTTATTTATTTAACCTACAGACCGCATACCCGATATTAGATTCCTTATTATATATATATATATATATATATATATATATATATATATATATATATATATATATATATATATATATATATATATATATATATATATATATATATATATATATATATATATATATATATATATATATTTTAGTTTTATTTTTCTTGGTTTACGGTCAGTGGTTTACTTCAAAATAATTAGAAAATTACTTCTTTTTTTAAAACATACATATATTATAGTCTGATGACGTTTCAACCAGTTTTGGTCTTTTTCAAATCTAAAATTATATGAAAAATTGTTGGTACGACAATAATAAAATACGTCAAAAAACAATCATCTTACCCTAGAACGTAATGATAACAGTATACAACACATAACGAAGTAACAGCTATGACGATCACATGTATTAAAAATTTATTTTCTCAATTAAGAAAATGTTAACAGGACACAACATTTTGCACATTGTTACAAAGGACTAACACAACGAACTGTGGATTATCAATTATTGCAATATAGATGTATATATTTTGCTAAGATTGTTTACATCTTTTTTGTCATTCACACAGTTTTTGTTTTTGTGGATTAAAGCCATTTCGTAAAATTCCCTTTTTTTAACTGACACTCGGTTTTTAAGATTTTAGTTTCAGAATAATTAAAACTGTGGTTTTTCGACTTTTCATGGTTGGTTAATGCCGTTGAGTTTTTTTTGTCGTATTTATGGCTTTTTATACGGTTTTCCAAATATTGACTTGTTTGACCGATGTAAACCCCTTCACAATTACAACAAGGAATTTCATAAACTACATTGCTCCTTTTGTTTTTTGGAGTCTTCGCCTTTAGTTTACTAAAATTATTAGATAGTAGATTAACGGTTTTATGACAAATTTGGATGTTATATTTTTTAAGGAATGTTTGAAATTGTTGGGATAATCCATTTATAAAGGGGAGGGAAATGTACTTTGTACGTGCTGAAGTAGGTTTTTTAGTGCAAATTAAAGAGTTATAATGCTTATGAATTCTGCTTTTAAATATTTTATTAATTAATTCTAATGGATATTGGTTTAAGATCAATGCTTCTTTTGCCTTTTTAATAGCATTTTCTCTGTATTCAGCATCTGAAAGCTGAATTGCCCTGTCCGCCAATTCTATTATTACAGACCTTTTTTGCGATGTTGGGTGATTAGACTTGAAATTTATGTATCTAGAAGACCATGTCGGCTTCGTATACCATTCTGTTTTTATATTTTCTCCTATAGGGTGTAGTGTTAGGTCGAGAAAATTAATTTGGTTTTTTTGTTCTGTTTCGATTGAAAATTGTAAACTGGTGGTATTGGTTGAAATATTTTAGGATATTGTTAGATTGGTCTGATGGAATGGCCGTGATACAATCGTCGACGTAACGAAAAAAGAATGGAATTTCGAATCCTACTCTGCTTAACGAAATTCCATTCTTTTTTCGTTACGTCGACGATTGTATCACGGCCATTCCGTCAGACCAATCTAACAATATCCTAAAATATTTCAACCAATACCACCAAAGTTTACAATTTACAATCGAAACAGAACAAAAAAACCAAATTAATTTTCTCGACCTAACACTACACCATATAGAAGAAAATATAAAAACAGAATGGTATACGAAGCCGACATGGTCTTCTAGATACATACATTTCAAGTCTAATCACCCAACATCGCAAAAAAGGTCTGTAATAATAGGATTGGCGGACAGGGCAATTCAGCTTTCAGATGCTGAATACAGAGAAAATGCTATTAAAAAGGCAAAAGAAGCATTGATCTTAAACCAATATCCATTAGAATTAATTAATAAAATATTTAAAAGCAGAATTCATAAGCATTATAACTCTTTAATTTGCACTAAAAAACCTACTTCAGCACGTACAAAGTACATTTCCCTCCCCTTTATAAATGGATTATCCCAACAATTTCAAACATTCCTTAAAAAATATAACATCCAAATTTGTCATAAAGCCGTTAATCTACTATCTAATAATTTTAGTAAACTAAAGGCGAAGACTCCAAAAAACAAAAGGAGCAATGTAGTTTATGAAATTCCTTGTAATTGTGAAGGGGTTTACATCGGTCAAACAAGTCAATATTTGGAAAACCGTATAAAAAGCCATAAATACGACAAAAAAAACTCAACGGCATTAACCAACCATGAAAAGTCGAAAAACCACAGTTTTAATTATTCTGAAACTAAAATCTTAAAAACCGAATGTCAGTTAAAAAAAAAGGGAATTTTACGAAATGGCTTTAATCCACATAAACAAAAACTGTGTGAATGACAAAAAAGATGTAAACAATCTTAGCAAAATATATACATCTATATTGCAATAATTGATAATCCACAGTTCGTTGTGTTAGTCCTTTGTAACAATGTGCAAAATGTTGTGTCCTGTTAACATTTTCTTAATTGAGAAAATAAAATTTTAATACATGTGACCGTCATAGCTGTTACTTCGTTATGTGTTGTATACTGTTATCACTACGTTCTAGGGTAAGATGATTCTTTTTTGACGTATTTTATTATTGTCGTACCAACAATTTTTCATATAATTTTAGATTTGAAAAGGCCAAAACTGGTTGAAACGTCATCAGACTATAATATATGTATGTTTTAAAAAAAGAAGTCGTTTTCTAATTATTTTCAAGTAAACCACTGACCGTAAACCAAGAAAAATAAAACTAAAATATATCTATTACGAAAAAGGTCAAAGAATCGAAAATCATAAAATATATATATATATATATATATATATATATATATATATATATATATATATATATATATATATATATATATATATATATATATATATATATATATATATATATATATATATATATATATATATATATATATATATATATATATATATATATATATATATATATATATATATATATATATATATATATATATATATATATATATATATATATATATATATATATATATATATATATATATATATATATATATATATATATATATATATATATATATATATATATATATATATATATATATATATATATATATATATATATATATATATATATATATATATATATATATATATATTTTAGAAAAGGGTATAGTTCAGCTGATGTAACTGGGCCGTATGATTAAGGTATGTTAACAAAAGGCTTGGGTATTCTGAGAAAATTATTGTGAAATTACAATGAAATAGTTTATCGTCATTTTGGAAGGAAAAAAAATTGAATTTAGAATTATTCTTAAAGTTAAAAAATGTATAAAAATATTAAACACGGTCATGTTCATCTACTTCGTTTTACGGCTAAATTAAATTAATATTTTTATCATAGTATTCAAGCAAATTACACACGTTTTGCAAAAATGTATCAGTACATGACATCATGTAATATTGTAAGGGCAATTAGTTATGATTGAATCAGGTTAGCAGTTGTATGCAGGTTGCTGCAGAACACGTATTGTCTGCCTTATTCCCATTTATCTATTAAATTCAGGGATAGAGAGGCAGCTGTGCTAAACGGAGTACAATGAAGATATTACGTGTCGTCTACCCTTTGCCATAAATAAAATTATATTTTAATGAAAAGTGATTTTGGGAATTTAAGATGGTTAAACTTAATAAGAAGGTAAGTGGCTTTTAGCACGTCCCTTTCTCACGGAAGGTATTTTACAAAGAATATTGTTTAAACTGTGGGTTATATTAGCTGTAGAAACGGGCTGTGATAGAAAAGGTACAAGAAGCAGCAGAAAAATGGAATATAGAGCCTGTTAAAAGCATTGCTTTATCATAAGATATTTAAAGATTTCGTTTAAATACTGTAATAATTGTTAGGATAAGATTTGATAACTTGTCTATACTTTTGTACCTCGACGTTTACAGAATACCACGTTTATTACAGGACCTTATTTCATCTTAAAATACTAATAGTTACAGTAAAATATGTTTATTACATTGATATTTTCTGTCTTCAATACGCGGTTTCCTTGGTCACCTAAACACTTGCAAGAATCCTGTTCCTTATACCAGAAACACATTCTGCAATATTGTTTGATTTATTGTAACCCTAATATTTATTTACTCTTAAATAGAACATCCTATACAAGAATACACATGAGTTAGCCAAGCCGAGCTCAACAATAAGTATGTATAACCGAAATCAAATTTGATTCTGATTAGATGCTGTCAGCAACGAAGCAATTTTAAATTGTGTTGTGAGGCAAGCTGACAATTTCTTTTTGACACTGTTAGCTAGTTAAAAAGTTCGGGAGTTGAGATACCATTGAATACGTATTCAGGTAGCTAAAAAGCAAAGACACCAATAATAATGATACTGCCACATTCTCAGCATTGGGTCGTAAGGTTAGTTGGTACCCTGAATATAAACAGCAGAATATTAAAACTCGCAGCTTCATTGTTCATCGGAGGCAGATTAACAATGCTAATCGCTATTGCTATCATGGAAGAGAAACTTAATATTCACAGCAAAGTGACACACATTTACTTGTCTAAACATCGTAGCTCATTAAGAGCTCCAATTTTGTGCCTTAAATACTCGTTATGCCAACTACTTTGATACTTAAAGCAAAGTGACTGAAACTGATTCAAATTTGTCCGATACAATCCTTTAATATTTCTTAAATGAAAACAAACTGCGATTATTATCAAATTTGGACTGGGTGCATATCTCAATGCTCACTAAACAAAATCAGTGTATAGATTCGATTTAAAGAACCGCGACGCGTCGATGCACAATGGTTCGCATGAAGATTCTAGCTTGTCAAAAAAGGTTAAACTGAAGGTCTTATTTTTACTACTTACGAAAATTCCAGATCCAGACTCCTACAGTTATGTCTTATTTTTAATAAAACACAATTGGAATTACTATCCGACGTTTCGCCTTCGATTGGAGAAGATTTTTAGGGATATTTATTCACGAGATCTGAACACTGAATATGAAATATTTATTCTGCTCGGTCTCCACGTGTGATGTAGCCCTTAACCTCAATTGAAGTTGTTTGTTTGTTTAAAAATTTCAATAGATTCTCTAATTTGGCGTTTAAGAATTAAAATTTTTCTAGCATTATGAAAATCGGTGGACATAAAACGTGAAAACAATAAGATCCATCCTACTATAATTATTAGTATTATTTTCAGTAATTTATTTAAAATATATAATATTATGGAAAACTATTATAGGAAATGGCCATATATTTTAATACCTAATTAAGTCATATCATTTAGGTATTACAGTAGTCTAAACTCTTCAGGTTTCATTTTTTAGTATCTGGAGAACAGTTGAGGAGGGTGGATGGATTTGTTTGCGAAACAAACTAATATTTTTTATTATATCTTATTTTAGAGACTACAGAACGAAATACGAATAATGTTTCAATATGAAATTGTTTCATAGGTGCCATCATCATTTTCTTCCCTTTCTTCTTGCTCGGTTTCTTCTACCAAAATATGTTTAAACAATTCCAACGAAGGTAGATTTTGCCATTGAATCTGTGCTATTATTTTTCCAAAAGTGACATAACATTTTTCTGTAGGAATTGGATTAAACATTGGTAATTCCTTTAATCGGTTATTTTCTTTGTGGATGAAAAACTTAAATAGTTTTATTGTGTAACGTTTTCAAATAGAAAATATTAGCATTCCAAGATATACAATCTTTATGTGTCCTGAGGATGCAACAATAAAGTTGCGAAACGTCGACAATTTAAAAAAAAAACTTGTTTTTTTTTTACTGCATCCTAACCCCAAATAATACAACGCCCGAACATAACAAGAGGATCGTTAACATGCAGCATATAGGATCTATATATGTGTCCTGAGGATGCAAGTTGCAAAATGTCAACTATTTAAAAATAGACTTGTTTTTTACTGGATCCTACCCCCAAATGATACCTCACTCTAACATAACGAAAAGAGGTTTGTTAATGAAAATCATTTATTAACTTAATATCTGGGAAATATATGCAGACCACCGGACTGCGTAAAGACTGATAATATAGGTTTCATGCAGTAAATAAATATAAATAAATAATCGCCTTTATATTACAGAAATGCATATTTAAACAGACAGTGTAATAATACTCAAAAAAAGTGGCACCACAATGAGGCGAAGTCTAGCACAAGTCGGCTACTTACTTAACCTCAAAAGTAATGCAGAAAATGTATAAGCATATAAATAAATGAAAATATAGATAATTGTGAACTTCAATAGATGGTAAAATCTATACATAACAAATATAGAAAAAATCAATATATCCAAAATATAAGCAAATTATAGAGACATTTTAAATTGTGACATTAAAGACTTTAAGTTAAGTACTAAGTAGACTAAAGACTTTAAGTAAAGTACTAAGTTAAGCGTCAGCAAAAAAATTGAAATGTTTTTTTTAAACTGAGATACATTAAGTGAGATAATTAACTTTATTAATTTAACATATAATTAATAATTATATATTTTACGGCATTATACGTAAATGACCTCTGAAAGAAAGGCTAAACGATGGTGAGGCATAGTTGAATGACTGATAAAACGAGTCCTGTTATGAATATTATTACGAGTGTATGTATGTGATATATGGTCAAACTTTATGAGCCCAAAAATTAAAAATTAAAACATTTAAAAAATTCTATCTATATATGTGTCCTAAGGATGCAACAATAAAGTTGCGGAACGTCGACAATTTAAAAAAGACCTTTGTTATTTTTTTATTGATTCTTAACCCCAAATAAGACACCACTCTAACAGTTTTTTTTAATATTGTTCCGCCATATTGGATTTACACCAAAATATTACCAGGTCATCCCCATATGACCCTTAATTTCTGGCCAAAATTTGAAGTCAATAGGGTAGGTAGTACCGCGAACTGACAGACAGACCGACAGAGGGACCGACGGAATTAATAGGAAAAACGTAAAATGTAAAACCTGAGCGGGTGATTTTATCTGGATTACAAAAATTTTATTTGGCCGCCATCTTGAATTAGTAACACAGTTTTACTAGTTGATCCCTATACCACAATTAGTTATGTCACTCAATTTGAAATCAATCCGTTAAGTAGTTCAGGCTGAATTTTTAAATATCTTATTATACCGCCATTTTGTTTGGCCATCTTGGATTCGTACCAAAATTTTACCAGTTGATTTCAACATAACACTTGATGTTTATGCAAAATTTGAAGTAAATTGGATAAGTAGTTTTTTTCATAATAATTTTCGTAAGATATTACCAGATCATCCCCATATGACTCTTAATTTTTGTCAAAATTTATTCGGCTTAGTTTTTAGGCTATGCCGTGAACTGACAGACAGACGGGCGGACAAAATTGATAAAAGATATTTTTTGGCATCTAGGGACACTAACTACTACTAGTTGACTTCTATACCACAATTAGCTATGGCACACAATTTAAAATCAATCCATAAAGCAGTTTTTCAGGCTAAATTTTTAAATATTTTATTAAGATGCCATTTTGTTCCCCCATATTGGATTCGTACCAAAATTGTATCTGTTAAAATTTGAGATAAATTATATATATAAAATATATAGTATAAATACTACCCCTCTACGAAATCAAAAATGTATAAACGGAAAGAACCTACACCTAAATCTAAAGTTCAAAATCTCGACCGTTTTTGTCGATACACTTTTGACATTTTCTTTTTAATACCGTTCAGATATCTCGACAGAGATAGTTGATGGCAGCGAGAACCTTTTTCGGGATACCAGGATTACCCTGTGTTTAGAGGGTTCAAATGCATACATTTCATTTTTTGCTGTCCCCATAAATAGAAATAGCACGATAAGGTCTGGAGCAGTCTCGTGGCGGAGCCTACCTATCTTCTTACCAATCAAGATAAAATTTAAGAAAACTTTGCATACAAATTACACTTAGATCGATCTGAAGACCCTAATTTTAATTTGCGTTGATTATCACAGATCCATAAACATAAGATAATATTAAAAACTATAGCTGGAAAACAAATAAAATTTTACCTATAAGCTAGACTATAACTTAAAATGGTTGCTTTGTCCCTGACTATTCCCACTTTCAACTCTATAAATACGTAGAAAAAGACATTAACGGATCCTGGTAGTCAGATTAACTTACTAATTGCATATTTCCGTAGATATTTTATATTCTAAACACTTCTAATGGGTCTGAAAATGGAAAACTAATTATGTTTCTTAAAGTTGAGGTTTTCTCGACCCTTGGCAGGCTTACAAATTGATTATATTCTCTTCAGAGAATCAGCGTTAATTAAGGACTTTTGTCTAAGTTAGTTTGATATCAATTTATCTCTTAAATTGCTAGTATGCTAGTAGATATGTCTCATTTAATTTCTGCTAATTTGCGAAGTAGAAGCAATATAAAAAGTCGGTAAATTCCATTACCCCTCGTTATAAATTTATTGGGAAGAGTGAAGTATGATCAAGTTAGTTCAGTATATAGTCACAGTATATATCATATTGGATTCCTACCGAAATGTTTATCATTTCCTTTCTACATATGCCACACTTGACTTTTGGTCATTTTGTTTCGCCATCTAAAATTGAAACCCATATTATCACTCTTTACCTACACTTTGGTCCGCAGATATCACAGATATTAAGTTTCTGAATGGTTTTCATTAACAATTCTCTTGTTGTTATGTTAGAGTGGTGTATTATTTGGGGTTAGGGTCCAGTATATAGAATCTATATATGTATCCTGAAGATTGTAACACTCTAATTTTGTTATATAGTTTAATCTTTAAGTTTAACATTTATAATGTACTATTTTAGTGTTACTTTTTAATAATTGATATGTGCGCTTTATTTAAATTATATATTGGTTTTATAGTTTAGTTAAATTACCAATATCTCAAGCTAAGATTTCATTTGTTATACCGGATTATATTATAGTGATTAATCGGTATGTATAGCGCCACCTATTATCAACAACTATCAGTATTGTTTAACTAAAGTAGTTCACCACCCCGTTCTAAAGAAACGTTTTACTGGAAGTTCGAACATTACATGGATGGCGATACCTATATCCATACAATATCATTCATCAATTAAAAATTATAATTATTTAAAAAACGAAGACCCAAATAGCATCGAAAGATATTTATTTGTTAATATCACAGAGTAAATAAGAATTTAATTTTAGCAATCTTGAAAACCTGTTTTGCCTCCTTTATGCAAGTTTTGACCTTTCGATAATCTTGTCAGGATGCTGCATTTTCGACTTCAAATCTTTTCTGTTGTTGTAAATAACAAAATGCTGGTATTAATTCATCGATTTTTTTTTCTGCATGTAAGGTCGATATTTTGTATTAATACTCATATGTAGGAATTTATATTTATGAAGCACGGTTACTTTGATAAATATTTCTATTTAAGATATATACATATATATATATATATATATATATATATATATATATATATATATATATATATATATATATATATATATATATATATATATATATATATATATATATATATATATATATATATATAAGATTGTTTTTAGGCCAATACATACTTATTACTTTATTTTAAATTTGCCCTATTTTGATGTAGCTTTTTGGCCCTGGATATCTAACACATAAGGGCAATATTAGTACAAATTCTTCCACTTAACTTTGGCCTATAAACACATAAAATTTCTCGATTTAAAATCAATATACCTTACCTTTTTTTTGGATTAGGTAGCAGTTGCATATTGGTATAACTAAATCGGTTCTGTGTAGTGTTTTGGAAATCTAAATTGCTTCCCTAGATATTTCCTTTTTCACTCTTTTTCTTCTGATTGCATGAGTATTTACAACTTCTTATGCCCTGAATTACTAGTCGACGATAATTTGTCTTCTGTTACCGGGTCATCCCCATATGATCCTTAATTTTTGACCAAAATTTGAAAGCAATCGGATAAGTAGTTTTTTAGCTGCGCCGCGAAAAGACAGACAGACAGACACACAGACAGACCGACGCAATTGAAAAAATATGTTTTTCGTCATCTAGGGACCCTGAAACGTGAAGATCTGAAGGAATATCGGAGGGTGATTTTTTCACGCTTATAATGCTTCCTTTTTACGAAGGAAAAAAATCGGTATATTTCCTTTACCCGGAACATCCCTCCTTATGATATTTTTCCATTTGATAGGAATAGTGAAATCAGAGCCAATTTAGTTCAGTATATAGTCACAGTATATATGTGTAACATATACTGTCTTTTCAAACATTTTTATTGGTCGACATTTTGTTCCATCATATTGGATTCCTAGTAATATTTTAACAGTTTCTTTCTATCTATGCCACACTTTTTGGCATAATTTAAAATACATTTTGTTGAGTCATGTTGAATTCGTACCAGTTTATCCCATCTTGAAATTTAATTTTCCTGCAAAATTTAAAATCATACAACATAAATAGCTTAGCCCATACCTAAAATTAAAAGTAAACCCTAGTGAGTGCGAGAGAGATAGGGAACGTATGGATTAGAAAAGAGCGGGTATACGCAATTACCTAATAACGGCGGTCGGGACGGACTTAAGATCGGTTAAGAAGGTAAACTCTCCGAAGAACGGTAGCGCGGTTATGCGGGTGCCAGCGCTGGTTCCTATACACTGCGATACTTTACTAGGTTACCTACCAAGGGTTATCGGTATAGACAATCTCAGGTGTAGCTGATGGTAAGTAAATGCATGGGTGTGCGTGTGGGTGTGTAAAAAGGCATGGCGGGAACGGTCAGTCCGCTATTTGGACCTCGGCCCTGACCGCAAAGGAAGGATTTTATGTAAATATTATAAAGACATGGCGGGAACAACCAGTCCGCTATTTGGACCTCGGCCCTGGCTGCATAGGAAGGATTTTATGTGTGTGTGTGTGTGTGTATATGAGCGTATAAAGTATGTGTGAGTGAGAAAGAATGTGCATGCATTATTATTATCTTTCTTATACATACTAATACCCTGGCCGTATGGCAATGCGTCGCGACGTCTGTGGGCGTCGGTGAAGGGAGACGACGCTGGCCGGTTTTTTCCTCAGGGCCTAGTAGCGGAAATAGTCTTACCTTCCTGGTGCTGCTGCTGGCTGACCCGTCCGTCGCAACGTGTTTTATTTTTAGAAATAACGGGCGTATTTTTCTGAGTATTTTCCTGAAAGAAATGTATTTTTACTACGATTAATAAGGAAGATATGGTTTTAAAATGACGTACGATGGCATACATTCCCCAAGAAAGTTTGTAATTTCGTTACAGCACAATGAAACGTAAAGACCGAAAAAAAACCTCGGAGGTTCATTTTTTTACGATTACTATACTTCCCTTTTACGAGGGAAGAAAGAAAGAGAGGATATAGTGGAAGATGTTATGCCGTCGCCATCTCCCTAAATTCTCGTAGAAATTTACTGCGTGTCGTCCACAAAAAAATTACAGGTCGAAGTCCCGGAAAACACCCTTCTATATTAATGTCAAGAAGTAATAGAATACCATCAAGAATAAAGCCGAAAAAATCGGTAAATTTCCTTTACCCGGAACTTCCCTCGTTACGAATATTTTCTTTTATTACGAATAGTGTGATCCAATTTAGTTAGTTATTTAGTAACAGAAATATACTATATTTTAAAACATATTAAAGCATAATTTAAAATAAAGTCAATAAGTAGTTTTTACATGAACATATACAGTCATTTTGTAACGTCATGTTGAGTCCGTACCAGTTTATCCTTATCTCACATTTAATTCTTCTGCCAAATTTAAAGTCAATTCAATAAGATTTTTTTACGTTGATTTTTTAAAAATTTTATTTGACCACCGTTTTGCTTCGCCATCTTGAATTTGGACCACAATTTTGCAATTAATCTAATAAGTAGTGTTTTCAGGCTGAGATTTTAAATAATTTATTAGGCCGCCATTTTGTTTTGTTATCTCATATTCATACCAAAATATATAACACTTGACTTTTGTGCAAAATTTGAGATAAATTGGATAATTAGTTTTTCAACAACAATTTTTTAACCGTTTCACAAGGCCTCCATCTTATTCCGGCATATTGGATTATTATATTTATTTTTTAAATATTTTACTAAGCCTCCATTTTGTTCCGCCATCTTGGATTCTTACCAAAATTTTACTACATTATAATTGATTTTTGTGCAAAATTTAAGGTAAATTGTAAAAGCAGTTTTTAGTAATCATTTTTTTAACATTTCACTAGGTCGCCATTTTGTTTTGCCATACTGGATTTTTACCAAAGTTATCCCCATGTGACCCTTAATTTTTGACCAAAATTTGAAGTCAATCGGGTAAGTGGTATTTTTAGCTATTCGAATAGACATACCGTCGAAATTGAGAAAACATTTTTTGGCATCTAGGAACCCTGAAACGTGAAGATCTGAAAAAATCTCGGAGGGAAGTAAAGAAGGAAATTATTTGCCACTTAGGAGATGGACAGTGACTAGGGCATCGTTGAATCTACCTTTGAAATAGATAAAAAAAATTGGAAAGACTAAAGCAAAAATAAATGAAAGATATTAAAAATATTTCAACAAATGAAAAAATAAGAAAGAAAAAGGTTAACATAGAATGGAAGCTTTCACGGCTTTGGTCAATTAGAAAATCATGGTTCTTGGGACTAGACCGTATTAAATTGGAATTTCTATCCGACGTTTCGCCTTCGCTTGCACGAAGCATGTTCATGGAGTATGAATCCCTGAGGACGCATCGTGCAGTCGAAGCCGTAATGTCGGAAAGTAGTTTTATTTTAACACGGTCTAATCCCAAGAACCATGGTTACTAAAAGAAAAGGGTTGTTCATATTTCAGTTTTTTTATCCATGTACTAATTTTCAGCCCTCTAGTAAAATGTGAAGTTTTTAGGTTTCCCGATTTTTGGCAACAAAATTGATGTGTACTAAAAACAAATTAAGGGTTATTTTTAATTCATCTCTATCATCAGTCATCACTATAGGTAACTTCGTTTACTTATGTGTCTACTTAATAATGCAAATAAAGCAAGTTTTTATCAAAATTCTTAAAATAGGATAACTTTACATTAAGTTTTGTCGGATCAATTTCGCTTGCGCATTTTATTTATTCGTAGAAAAACTGTAGTTACAAAAACATGTCTGTATTTTATTTTGCATTATATTTTAAACAAAACTATTGGCAATAACAAAATTTACTGAAATCAATTAATACAATTTTTTCTAAATGATGCGGATTCTATGGGCGATACTGTATAATTATTAAGTTCTAAAAATATAATTTAAACTATATTGCTATAATGTACCAAAAAATATTTTATTTGAACAGAATATGTTCAATCGTTCACATTTTTTATCTGAAAAGTGAAACCGAATTTCTGCCGCATCTGAATTATTTATGTTGCGTCTCCATCCTAAATATGAAATAGAAACGAAAATTATAAAAAGTGTTTATTAAAAGTTGAACAAAATCGTAATTTTTAATACCACTTTTGATGTAAAATAATAATTTATGTCTATTTAAGTCCTTTTATTTTACCCATAACCTTATAAATAATTGTTTATAACAAAAATAATATTTTTGCTCTCCAAAAACCTATAACAAAGGGCTCGTTTTCATCCAAAACTATGACAAGGGTTTTGTCTTACTTTAGATTATATTTTATAAACTACCAATACCCCTTTTTCTAACAAATTAGATATTCCCTCCTTTACAACTTAAACACACACAAATATTTCAGAAAAGTATTCTTTACTGTACATGTATATTTTATATTTGTATATTACGAAAATTATTATATTTTTCTATATTTAAAAATATTAATTAATTTTTAAAACCAAATACTGTAACTATATAACTTTTAAAAGTTCAAAAGAAAAAAAATACAGTTTAACTTGCAAAACGTCACTAAATCTTTTTAATCAACCTCCGCCTGGAAATGTTCAAACACAAATGCTATGTACTCTCCAATGCCCCTATAAAATTTGCCGATTTCAAGAAACAAGGATAGCACGTACCAAAAGAGAGAGATGCCTTATCGGCTGTTCAGAAAATAAGATGCAATTATTTCACTTACAGGGTCATTTTCTGGAAGAAATTCTGAGTTTATTTTTAAACCGATTAGGAAATGGTTTTAGAAATCACTTAGAAAAATGTTGATTATTGACGTGTTATATATTTATAATTAAATATAGGTCTTCTAAGTATTAAAAAAAGTGGATTAAAACTTCACTTTATGAAGACGTTCCTTCATTATTTCTAAATACGTTTTGTATATTTTTAGAAGTAAAAAAATATAATAACAGACTAGTTTAGGAAAACGTCTATAGACTGGTTTTGGAATTTCTTAGGAAAAACAGCATGTGGTGCTCTATTTTATTCCAGAAAATCGACGATATCATGCTTAATTTCAGGTGTATGTTGATCCTTAAGTGTCAATTAAAATTCACTTATATGATTGATAATGTAACTTACACGTTTTGAAAATCGAAATATCTGATATATATTTTTAGTTTGCTGAGTAGCTTTTTATAAACTAACCACTAAAGATGTTGCGCCAGTCTATATTTAAATCTAGTTTCAGAATTATGTCAGGAAACAATATTTAGTTGTTTAAAACATAAAGACAGGCATTCGTGCGAGTTAAACGATATTATTTTTTGCAATAAAATTTGCAAAGTACAGCTGTGAAGCATTTTTGATTATGCAACGTCGAGAATATATGACAAAGCAATTCAAAAAAACTGTCATATCAATATACCTATATTTTTGTAAGTTAATATCCTATACGTTTATTATATATATTTTCATATTAGAAAGATCGTGCTATAAGCTAATATGCCTATAATCGAAATAGCAAAGTAGGTTCTCAAAAGCCATTATATTCAAGTGCATTTATAAAATGATTAATTTAATTTTACTCTCGGTTTCTTAGGATCAAATAAACGAATATTCCTTTTGAATTGCAATAAATATTTGTTAATGTAATTAAGTTCTCGAAATATACCATTACAAGTTTTAGTGCTTTCGGATGCAATGTTGACGGGTTTCTGAATTTTAATTGGATTTATAACAGACATACACTGTTCAGCTGCAGCATGCAAATTATAACGAAGATGCTGGCTAAGCTTCCTGAATGCTAATGTATTAAACAGGCTAAAGTTTGTAGGTCATGGATGAAATTCTAGCTAAATAATATTGTCTTGAGCAAAATTAATTTTGTTCAGAATAACACCATACTTACAGAATATTCAGTAATTTATACCATTAAAGCAATAGTAAAGTGTACGTGCTTTGATTATATGTTTATACATGCATTACAAAAGGAAAACACAAAGAGGATCCAAGATTTAGTGTTGGTAGAGGCACAAAAAACAGTACTTTTACTTAAAAGACCAATAAACAAATTCCTGCAATTTACGAAAATGTATTCAAATACCGATGTCATACGAATAATTACATTTTTTTAAAATTATCTCATATGGCCTTTGACATGACTTTTCGATAGACAAACATTTTTATTACATATTTACTTATTAGCAAAATTAAGGACTTTCTATGCTTAGAGCAGCTACCTAAAGCAATTAAATAGTTGTACCAAATATACCTAATCATAACAAATTCTTAAATGTTCAAGGATTTTTTATGGAATGTCGCAACCTGTAAAGTAATCGGGTTCTGCGTTAAATTGTATTTTATAAGGCGTACTAAATAGGGAACATTTTAATAAAGCTTACTTTTTATTTTCTCTGTGGGGGCAATTGTCTGGAAGTAATATTTATTGGTTGGTTAGGAATGCTCATAAATTTGTGTGTTCAAGTGTTAATTGTTAAAATTTGGGACCAATGGATCTTGAAAATAGGCTCTATCTCGGCTTATTTTGTATGTTATGAGTTATGTTTGTGTGAAGTAATTATTATCTTTAGTATCGTTGTATTTTTCTATATTGTATTGTAATAGACATAACATTTTATTTTTTAATGATTATTATTATATTATTTCCGATTTTTTTAGTCGTTCAGCTATTGAATTTTGGCAAATTTTTGAAAACCAAATAAATAATTAAAGCAAGAAAAATATATCTGAGCTAAATGTGAAACTTGTAAAATATCTTCAACTTGATTCCATGTAATAATTTGTACATGGCTTAAAATAACTGTAAATTTGTATTGAGAGTTTTATCTCTAGATTTGCTTAATGTCTTAACAAATATTACATGTTTTACATTTGCAACTTTGACTACATCATCGCAAGTATCTATAAAATTATTTAATGCGAAAGGTCTGCCACTAAATTTGACAGTACCATCAAACACAGTATGTAGTGTAGAATAAGTTATTTTATCTTCACCAGTATTAGTATTACTACCAGAAAAAATATTACTTGATTCCCTATTTTATATTTTCAAGATCAGTGGCAGGATGAAGATCTAACTCAGAAGTACTAGGTACATATTTTTTTTTTCTTGTCCTTCTTTTTCTTGCCCTTTATAATTTTGAATTTATTCAGCATTATACAGTGTGACTCACGATGTTCATAACTATACCTGTAAACGTTCTTATTTTCTAAATTAGGAGAATAATTCATAACACATAAAAAGTTTTGCTTACCTTGAAACTTCGAAAACTAATGTTGGATTCTGACTTAGATATGGAAGGGTATCCAAGTATAATACAAAAAATTACCACTCGAAATTTGCTTAAACCTAATACTTACCAGCAGTAATATAACTTTACTTGAGTACTAGCCACCTGTAAAGTTTACATTCCTTAGGATGACTGCAAGCCAATATGTACTTTTGATTAATGGAAGGATGATTCTTGGTGTCGTTTCTAGACTACTACATTAATGATCTAGTAAAAACAGAATTGTTAAACATTAAGTGAAAATTAAGGCCTTCAAGTCTTAAATAAGTTTTATCATCTATAATTCACATCAATCACAGATAATTCATGCATCAGTTTTTTTCAATAAAATTATCACCATCCCTTTATGCCTGTCTGTATCAGCTTTCACATTAGGGCAATACGCAATGTCCGGGCATATACGCTTGCGCTGAGCGGCCAGTAGTAGAATTTCAGGTGACAGCTTTCATTAGAAATATTCGTTATTCTCCGTTTAAAATCTCTTTTGTACCTATTTTATGTTATTTGTGTGTAAAATGCCGCAGTGTTATAGTGACGTAGACATAGACATAGATGGGGAATTCGACAAGGGCAGCACTTAGGCTTACTGGGGCTTACTTGTGCTATCTCTCCAAGAGGACGTTTCAGACCAGAAGCCCAGTCCTTTTAAGAACGAAAACGACCTACGACTTTTTTAGGTCGAGTACGTTCCACACGCTCGGGTGACACCTATGCAACACAGTCTGGAGTTGCGTCTATGCAGGTAGTATTTCACCAGCCAGTGTCCAGTTTGGACCCCGCTAACGGTGTGTTATGTAAAAACGAGCAGGGATTCATTTTGAAACCCATAAACTGTTTCAAATTTGATGTTATTGGATATCTCTCGAACTCAAACCGCAAAATAATAGCTTATATCTAAATCGAAAATATTCAACGGATGGGTGTTTAGATTTATTTACTAACTATTTATAGTTGAAAGACTGGGTTCCAGAGGAGTCGCGAAGGATGAAGACTACAAAACCGCGATAAATAAAACTACGGTTTTTTTCCATGGAGTTGATGCCTCCTAACAGAGTCTCTACGGCTAGTTTCTTTTTATTGTTTACTCCCCTTGGAAGGAAAGTATTGTAATATAGTGAATAAATCTCCATCCGAGATTTTTTCAGGTCTTTACGTTTCAGGGTCCCTAGATTCCGAAAAATATGTTCGACTCTCTATCTGCCTGTTCGCGGCATATCTCAAAAACTGCTATCTCAATTAACCCCAAATTTTGGTCAACAATTAAAAGATGTACTGCAATTTATCTCAAATTTTGTACAAAAATCAAGTATTATGCAGGAATCTTCTGGTAAAATTCTGGTACGAATTCAAGATGTCGGCTTCATAAATTATTTAAAAATTCAGCCTGAAAAATTACTTAATGGATTGATTTCAAATCGTTTGCCATAACTCATTGTAGTTTAGAAATTTTCTAGTAAAATTGTGGTAGTATTCAAGATGGCGGAACAAAATAACGGCCGACTAAAATGTCTGAAAACGTGAAAAAAAATCACCATCTCAGGTTTTACATATCTTTACGTTTTAGCGTCTCTAGATCCCAAAAAAAATATGTTTTATCAATTTCGCAGTCCATCTGTCGGTCTTTCTTTCTGTCTGTTAGTTCATATAGCCTAAAAACCACTTATTAAAATTTTAGTCAAAAATTAAGAATCATATGGGGACGACCTGGTTATATTTTGGTAAAAATTCAATATGGCGAAACAAGATAACGGCTTAGTGAAATGTTCAAAAAATATTACTAAAGAAACTGATTATCCAATTTACCTCAAATTTTGCACAGTAATTAAGTATTACATATGAATCAACTGGTAAAATTTCGGTTCGAATCCAAGATAGCAAAACAAAACAGCGCCTTAATAAAATATTTAACAAATTAACCTGAAAAAAAGCACTTATCAGATTAATTTTAAATTTTGTGCGAGCATTCAATCTGGTAGAGATAAATTGGTAAAGTTGTGGTACGAATTCAAGATGGCGAAACAAAATGGAGGCGAAATAATTTTTTTAAATCAACGCATTAAAATCTGTCCAACCTGAATGATCGAGACCATTAGAAAGATAAATAATAATAATAAATAATGTTTTAATTTTATTCCTACCATTTGAACTGTAATTACCCAAGAGAAAACAAAATGAATTCAATTTACTTTAAATTTTGCAGAAAAAATGTTATATTGTTATTGAATGTGTTCTAAATTATGTTCAGAAATCAAGTGTGGCATAGGTAGAAACTGATAAAATATCGGCTATAAAATAATGGCTCCCAATAAAAATATTTGAAGACATTATATATGTGTAACTAAATGACTAGGTACTGAACTCAATTGGGTCACACTATCTAATAAAAGGAAATATTCATAACGAGGGATGTTCCGGGTAAAAAAAATTTAAATTTTTAAAAATGTTTTCCGTTATACATACATAAATTCAGATTCCTGTGGTAAAATTTAAAATATATCGTAAAACATACAAGAGTTTTAAAACATAAAAAATTCATTGGTTTTAATTACAGTCTAAATTATATTTGTTTAACTCTAGACATAAATTGACTTTTACCAATTGTCGCTTAACGCGCTTGAATTTAACTTTAACCTTTCACGTGCTCTTGGCAGAATATCTTATTGTTTTCAGTGGAACTTAAACCTACAAAATTAAAATGACTGGAAGTGTGGGAACATTATTTAAAATTTAATAACACTATAAGTATTTTAGAAAAGTTCTTGCAAAGGACTTGAATAAAGTGTCTTCCACTTCGAGAGTTTAAGATCTCTCGTTGGAATACGGGGACTAAAATGCGGTGTATATTTATCGAGGGCACTTGACAACGCCTCTTGTAACAGAAGCTCTCTTTAAGCATGTTCTTTAAAGAGGACATTTTTCTTTAACATCGGTAATGTATAGAATAATATATAGTTGACACAGAGTTTTCTGTTGGTATAAATATTTTAATACTACTTAATAAAAAAATTCTTAGAGAAAAATAAAACTTAATTTTTGATCTCGTAACCAGTTAAGTAATATTAAACAATGAACGTAAAAATAAGATATCTTTAAATTTAAGTAAATTTATATATGTGCAATATAAAAATTAAATCATTTAGACAATACGTTTAGAAATCAATGCAAAGATAGAAACATATTTTGGAATATTATAAAAAGCGTTTTTTTTTATCAAGCAAAATCGGGATTACATGCAAGCGAAATTGTCGCATTTAGAGTTGGTTCCAATAGTAGAGAGCGTAGTAGCTTTAATATCGATTTGCCCAACTAAAATTTGTTGTAATTATTCCGCAATACCTAAACTTTGGTGTAAACTAAACTTTGTTAAAAGTAGAGAAATTAAGTGCTAGTAAACAATTCATTTATTAAAAAAAATTTACTAGATATAAATATATTTTGGATTCTTCATATGAATTAAAAAAGAATTGATTTTCTGTTTGCACAAAACATATCTATACGTATAGTTTATATCAACAAATTCTTAACTTCTTCAGAAATTTGGATGTTTGTTTGATATAACATAGTCTAGATTAAAGTCCAGAACTAAATTTTATAGAGTAATTGTTGACTAAAGACGTCGAAGCTTCGACTATGTAGAAAAATGTTTATTAATTTTAACTCAATAAGCAAACAATAAGTTTAGAATGGTTTTTGGTGTTTAGGAATGCAAATATTTATAAAAACAGCGAATTTGTAGTTATTTAATATATTTTTTTAATTTCGAAGCATGATTTTATAATTGATATAGAAACTAAACACAAACTAAACTATTGGGCCTAGGATAATAATTGATAAACTTTAATATGACATGTTTTAAAGCAGGACACAAAATTAAGGGTTAAATTTGTGCATCGATTTACTTTGAAATAAGTCATATGAAAAGTTGTCAATAACTATTGCTTCGTTTCCTCGTTTTCTTTCTTCCGAAATAATTATTTTCGTGAAATATCATAAATTCCTCCACTTTGATATATTCCAAATAAGTCATAACAGTAAGATTATTAAAGTAAAATTATCGTCATGTATATGATTGTTTGCTTCAGCCAATCAAATAAATAAACGCATATTCTTTAGGTTTTAATGTATGTTTAAATTAGTTGCATTTTTCCTGCCAATTGTATCTTTTTATGGAAAAAAATGATGTGAACTTAATACTATGCCAATTAACTCGTTTTCCATTTCCTAAGATATTTTCTACCCTAGAAACTTCTAACGTACTCGAAGAACTAATTAATTATATTCCTTTAAGTAAAGATTTGTCTCGACCTCGAGCAGTATTTCAAATTAATTCTGTTTTCTCCAGAGCATCAGAGGTAATTAAAAGCTTTGTTCATAATTTACTCAGATATGACGTTTATCCTTTAAAGATATAATAGGTATGCTCATTTTGTTTTCTTAACTGCTAAGAAATGGCAGTGCAGAAATCAAACCTATGTTTCCGATACGTATGGAAATGCTGGCTGTCAATTTGTTAAATAAAATTATTCAAGGGTAAATAAATCAATATTTATAATCTTATTATTGGTCTCACTTGGTCGCTTATTGAAAATAAGTAATAACCTTAAGGTTTCTTTCTCGTGTGTCTTTGTACCTTCCGCCGCACTTTCGTTGTTCCATGCAAGCTGCATAAACTGTAATGCTGTTGACATAAAAAAATCTTGCCATAGATCAAGTCAAATACGAACTAAAGCAATTAAACTTTAACAAGGGTGCTAGCCCTGATAGCACATCACTCTAATTTGTTTAGAACGTGCTCTGTCTCGATGTTGCTACCTCTATTTATTATAAGCAACAAAGCTCTAAGCGAGGGAACATTTCCTTTTGTTTGGAAAGGTGCGCAGATTAAGCCAATTTATAAAAACAGTAACAGAACTAATATGTGAAATTATCATCCTATCTATTTTGTCAGTACTAGAAAAATTATTTGAGAGAATTATTTAATAATCGCCATAGCGATGACCAGCATGGCTTCTATCGTGGATGATCTATGGTGAATAACTTAGTGCCTTATTTACAATGCATAGCTGAGTGCATGGATGAAAGTTTGCAAGTAGATGTACACCGACTTTTCAAAAGCATTTAATAAAGTTTATTATTTAACTTTATTAATAAAACTGCAGAAAATGCCGATTTACATGGTAGCCTTCTTAAATTCTTGCGCTCATACTTATCCGACAGAAATCAATGTGTAAAGTTAAACAATTATTCACCGAATTGATTTATTGTATGATCGGGTATCCCACAAGGATCTCATTTAGAAATATTTATAATCAACAGCAAAAGTTCTGGTACGAGCGGGGATCAAACCCGCAGCTCTGGATCATTAGTCCATCGTTCTGCCAATTGCGCTATCGTACCACTGATAAGCAATTCGTTAGAACTCGTACATATTCACAGTATGATAACCATTGTTGATCGTGCCAAATATGTACACTTCTATTTTCTTTGTTTTTATTGTATATCCACCAAATTTCATTGTGCTTTAGCGATCATCCCCAAAAATTATTTTTCAACTATATAAAGGTCCGCTGCATTAGTTATTTTCTACCTTGATTTCACTATTCTTAGGCAATAAGTTTCACCACACATGTCTTTATGCAGTTCCGCGGCAATAGTATAAGTAACCACAAATGTCGGTTTTGCTCCTGTTGGTAAGTCTGGTGTGGTTTTGTTGTTAACTTTAACAAGTTGACTGTTCAAATGAACACCTTAAGTCAGAAAAACATATCTACTGACCAAATGTCAATGATTAGCCATTCTGGTCATATTTCTGATACTATCTGATTTCCGTTTGAACGTGTGCTATAATAACTTTGATGTTGTGTTCATAACGGAATCCTGGTTAAACAGCTCTGTTCTTGATCAAGAGGTGATTAATCTAAACACTTATAATATTTTTCGTCGAGACCGCGTAACTTCTGGATCACAAAAAAACGGATGGTGGTGGTGTCTTCATAGCCACACGCAATATTCGTCGTGCTATGTGAGTTTCATATTGAGGCTGAAGATGTTCGGGTAAAATTAAAGGTGAGTGATAATGAAAGTGTATATTTGTGCTGCGTCTACCTGCCTCCGGGTGATGACATCGGTAGGGTAAATTTTATGTCAAAATTGGACTGGATGACTAAAAGGGTGAGTAATAGTAAAATTATAATATGCGTAGATTTTAACTGCCCTGGCATAAACTGGGCCTTTACTGATGATAGCTATTTAGTACCCTCGAATGCGGATGAAAAATCTGCAGATCTCGTTGATATGCTTTCATTTTTTGGGGTGGTCCAGTTCAACTATTTAAGAAATAGGCTAGGAAAAACATTAGATATAATACTGTCAAACGACTATAATTCAATTGCATCTATTTCTCAATGTTCATGTCTGAGGGTGCTGGAGGATCCTTATCATCCTAGTTTGGAGATTTTCCGTGATATGGGGTTCGCAAGATCACTGAACATACCAAATTATAAGTTTTTAAATTTTCATAAAGCTAATTATAATATTATAAATGACGCAATACTGAGTACCCCATGGAATAATTTACTTAGTAGTAATAACTTAGAAACTAACATTCTAAAATTTTATCACAGAATAAGTAATATAATATCGGAATTTGTTCCAACTGGTTACCGTAACAGTTCAATTGTTTGAGTCGGAGGTTCTTTCTGTGCTTAGAGAACTGGATCCTAAAAAGGGAGCCGGTTCTGATGGCATTCCGGCTATATTTGTCAAGAAATGCGCCAATGGTTTATGCCAACCACTTCTAAAATTATTTAATCAATCGCTCAATGAGGGCCATTTTCCTACTGTATGGAAAAGTCCAATTGTTGTGCCCATCCATAAGTCTGGTGATAGGAGTAACATAAAAAATTATAGACTGATCTGCAAACTCTGTACGTTTGTGAAGGTGTTTAAAAAGTTAGTCGATAAACATATTTTTTACCTAGTTAAAATCATAATCAATAGCTAGCACGGATTTTTTGCAAATTGATCGATTGACTCTAATCTCATTAGCTACTCGCCATTCATCTTAAATAGTTTGGATAACCGTCTTCAGGTCGATTCAATCTACATGGACTTTAGCAAAGCATTCGATAAAATTAACCATGAAATTCTTATTAATAAATTGTCTGATATCGGTGTAGACAGCATAATCCTCAAATGGTTCAGATCTTATTTACCCGATCGGGAGCACTCCGTTGCGGTTGCGGAATCCTTTGGGACCCTTACTCTTTATCATTGATATAAATGATATCAGTATATGCTTTACATTTTCGAATTATTTATTTTATGCGGATGACCTGAAGATTTATAAAGTAATACAAGATAGCGTCGATTGTCAGCAATTCCAATCAGATCTTGCTAGGATTGAACAATATTGTTCTACAGTCTATATTTAAACACCACTGAAAAATGTTTTACAATTAGTTTTACCTGTAATCACCAAAATGTGGTTTTCAATTATAGTTAGATTTCAAACCAGCTTCGTAGAGAGGGTCAAGCAAGAGACCTAGGCGTTATCTTCGATGATAAGATGCTTTTTGAAAGACAAATTGACAATATTGTTAATAATGCGTTTAGAATGTTTTAATACATAAACAAAAAATCGAAAGCGTTTCAAAATAATAGTAAATTACTGACCCTCTATCATGCTTATGTTTTTAGTCGACTGAATTTCGCATCCTCTGTTTTGAATCCTATGTATGATGTCTATATTCAAAGAATGGAGCGCGTACAGAACAAGTTTTTAAAATCTTTGGCATTTAGGAACAACATGGCCACAGATTACAATTATTTACGTAAAGAATTTAAACTCTTAAGCTTGGCATATCGCAGGGTTATAAATGATATCGTTTTTCTGACAAAAATTATTTGTTGCCAAGTCGATTCAACTGATCTTTTATTCCAAATTCCAATAGCATTTCCTCAAATAAATCTAAGAAACACTCGTTGGTTTGTTCCTCCTATGGCTCACACTAATAGCTATGCAAACTCTCCTATATTTAGAATGTTAAACTCTGCAAATGTTCACTACGAAAACATTGATTTGTTAAGCTTTAAAGGCCGATTTTCTAAATGGGTATTAAGACAAGTTTTTTTTTCAGTATTAATTATAATGTACAACTTTTCCTCGAAACGTCCAGAAAATAAACATTTTTCAGTGTCGTTCCTCGGGTACCTTCATAGCGGACCCAGAACGTAAGACTGTCTATTGCTCTTATCAGGTAATTATCTTCTTTTAAATTCCATTTTTTTCTTGTGGCGAAGCACCCAAAAAATAGTTTTAAATCATGAATCCGTCAAGACAATTTCGTAAGTATTTAATATCTCCTCATATATAAAATAATTCAAATGAACAATGGCTTGTTTTAGTATCACTCTGTAGAAATTTTAGTTCTACACTAACAACAGGAAACTTCAAAATACGTACTGTTCCAGGGTGATCAAGCCTTTCGTCGTTAGAATTTAGCATTTGCTATCACGATTTTGAAATATGTTGATTTTTTTGCATGGGCTTCGGTCATAACATTCACATGAATCAATTTTTATGCGCGATAAAGCATTTGCAATCACATTTTGTAATAATATTTGACGTAATTTATTTTGAAGTCATACTTTTCTAAAATTGACCAGAATTTTATTAATCTACTAGAAGTGTTCATCTTTCCATAAAGATATACAAGAAGTAGATATGTGTAAACTTGAAATTTCCTAAAATACAAATATGGCCTGAAATGTTTTGCACTCCATATGATGGCGAATAACTCTTTTTCGACAGTGCAGTAGTTTTGGTTTTATTTAAAGCCCTAGATGCAAAAGCAATAATTCTGACACTTTATTGTATAAAGCTGCACCGATTGCTTATCCACTTTCATCAGTTTTGATAATAAAAGTATTATTTTCAGAGAAATGGAAATATAGTAACACGGTTGGGTGCATAAGCGCGTTTTTAAGACTATTAAATGCTTTATAACATTTCTCAATCCAAGCAAACATTCTGCCTTTTCTGGATAGTTTATTAAAAGGTAAACTATTTATATTCCTTCGTTAGTATTGAGTGCTGTATACGGTCTACTATGCTCACGAGATTCTAATTGATAATACCATTGAGTTAAGTCTAGGTGCCTTATGCCTTCATCTAGCATTTTATAAACTTGCTTGTTATTTGCACCTTTTGAGAATAATTGGGAGTAATAGGGTAAACTGCCCTAATGTTGGCACCTACCCAATGATTGGCACCTAAATGAATTTTAGTTAAAAATAAGATCCCATTAGAAACATATTTAGCCAAACATGTATTTTTTGGATATTTGGCACACTTAATTCTAAACTGGAACAAGTCTATATTGCTGGCGCCAGTTTCGCTGAAAGAGGCCAAGAAGACAGATGTGTTTTGTTGCGACGAAAAAAAGGTGAGAAATTACGACTTTTAATAAGGAAACATTGGTTTTTTAAAAATATATCTGACTAAATTTGCAGACTTATAAATTAAGGTAGTTAAGGAAATAGCTTTTGAATATTGTTTTTTTACTTTTTATTTAGTTTAAACATACCTATATTTGTAAAAAAAGGGTGTGCTAATAAATATTTCTTTATTAAAAAAACATAATTTTATCAAGAACTTTTTAAAATATTTGGGTGTCAACTATAGCTACCACGAAATTGCAAATTTTCTAATTATTGGTACCCATCTTTGATTGAACTGTCTTCGTTGCAAAAAAAGGGTTTAAAAATATATTTGCGTAAGAAAATTAACGACAATAGATTGCTATTTTTTATTGACAAAAGTATTTTAGTTTGTAACAAGATGACCAAAAAAATGAACCAAAAGTTTGCTACTTTAAAAAAAATGTTTTTTGATTATACTTTAATATCTTGCTTATGCCAAAAAGACATATTTCTGCAAACACCAGCGTTGTTATGTTCTGCGATAAATTAAAATAATTCCTTTTTAGATACCGCCAGAAAACAGAAAGCGATGTGGTTATTCTGAAGAAGCACTTCAAAAAGCTTTTGGAAGAAATTAGATGTGGAGCTCCCAAAAAATCTACTGCCAGAAAATACATTCCAAGAGCAATCCTAGAGTTTCGATTGGGGGATGCATTCAAGAAAGTTTTTTAACTTGCTCCCAAAATAAGCTGTTCTTTTGCTAAAATAAGAAAAAAACACTTAACTTAATTTCAGAAATTTATTTATTTAAAGAATTAGTCGATCTAAATTTTGTATTCGATAAATTTTTCGCATTAAAATAATTATTTTTGTGTTTCAAATTTATAATTTTGTTGTGTAGATCAACTATTTTCTTAAATAAAAATTTTTCTAAAATTGAGTTAATTGTTATTTTTTCTCATTTTAACAAAAGTACAGTTTGTCTCGGAAGCAAATTAAAAAGAAAACAGGAGTGCTAATATTTGGGGCAAATGTGGGTGCCAATAATTGGGCAAAAAGTGCCAATCATTAGGCAATTGAACATTTTTTTAGTTTTCTACAAATATAATAGAAAATGCCTGTTTGACTTCAATATTTAATATATTTCTAGAAAATAATATCTTTATGGATTACAAGAAGGCAGCTCAAGATAAAAAATGTTTAATCCAATGCCTCAAAACGTGCATCCAAACTGAAAATGTTTCTTAATGTGCCAATAACTGGGTAGTTTACTCTATATGTTTTAACATACATAGGTGTCGATTTTCCTTTAATTGCAGTTTTTGTTTATATAGACTGGTAACAGAATAAATGAGTCTAAGTGAAAGACATCCGCATACTTCGCCCATATTGTTTCAATAGAAAGCTTTTCTTCTTTAGTAAGCGAATTTTGTATCAATCTTATCTAATACTTTGTCAACGCGTTATATTATACTTTTTACCAAAAGTGTATCCCATATTGAGAAAGTAGACGTTTCATAATTTTTGCTTGCAATAAATTTGCTAAAGAAATTAGCATCTAAAACACTTTGTATATCTGAGTTGAACCTATTTAGGAGAAGAAACTCATGTTTAGTTCTATGATTATTATCTAGTTTGAAATTTATAATTGCTGATACTGCTGACAAAACTGATTCGCCTAAAGCTATTATTTTATTCTTGTGTAAAATATCAATCATTTCAGTATGTAAAATATATCCTAAAAATATTGCACTAGTAAATTTCATTCCATTTATCTTCAATATATATATATATATATATATATATATATATATATATATATATATATCAGTTTCGCTGAAGGAGGCTAAGAAGAGAGATCTTCAGCGAAACTGGCGCCAGCAATATAGACTTGTTCCAGTTTAGAATTAAGTGTGCCAAATATCCAAACAATACATGTTTGGCTAAATATGTTTCTAATGGGATCTTATTTTTAACTAAAATTCATTTAGGTGCCAATCATTGGGTAGGTGCCAACATTAGGGCAGTTTACCCTATTACTCTCAATTATTCCCAAAAGGTGCAAATTAACAAGCAAGTTTATAAAATGCTAGATGAAGGCATAAGGCACCTAGACTTAACTCAATGGTATTATCAATTAGAATCTCGTGAGCATAGTAGACCGTATACAGCACTCAATACTAACGAAGGAATATAAATATTTCACCTTTTAATAAACTATCCAGAAAAGGCAGAATGTTTGCTTGGATTGAGAAATGTTATAAAGCATTTAATAGTCTTAAAAACGCGCTTATGCGCCCAACCGTGTTATTATATTTCCATTTCTCTGAAAATAATACTTTTATTCTCAAAACTGATGAAAGTGGATAAGCAATCGGTGCAGCTTTAAACAATAAAATGTCAGATTTATGGCTTTTGCATCTAGGGCTTTAAATAAAACCGAAACTACTGCACTGTCGAAAAGGAGTTATTCGCCATCATATGGAGTGCAAAACATTTCAGGCCATATTTGTATTTTAGGAAATTTCAAGTTTCTATCTACTTCTTGTATATCTTTATGGAATGATGAACACTTTCAGTAGATTAATAAAATTCTGGTCAATTTTAGAAAAGTATGACTTCACAATAAATTACGTCAAATATTATTACAAAATGTGATTGCAAATGCTTTATCGCGCATAAAAATTGATTCATGTGAATGTTATGACCGAAGCCCATGCAAAAAAATCAACATATTTCAAAATCGAGAGAGCAAATGCTAAATTCTAACGACGAAAGGCTTGATCACCCTGGAACAGTACGTATTTTGAAGTTTACTGTTGTTAGTGTAGAACTAAAATTTCTACAGAGTGATACTAAAACAAGCCATTGTTCATTTGAATTATTTTATATATGACGAGATATTAAATACTTACGAAATTGTCTTGACGGATTCATGATTTAAAACTATTTTTTGAGTGCTTCGCCACAAGAAAAAAATTGAATTTAAAAGAAGATAATTACCTGATAAAATCAATAGGCAGTCTTACGTTCTGGGTCCGCTATGAAGGTACCCGAGGAACGACACTGAAAAATGTTTATTTTCTGGACGTTTCGAGGGAAAGTCTACCCCCGTCTTCAGCAAATCTACAAATAAAAAACTAAAAGCAGAATATTTCTTATGTTTATTTATTTATTTATCTTTGGGACACATACAGGTCTAGCCCACAAAATTGTGTCCACTATTTACATGTTAATTTAATCGTTAACATACACTTAAAACTAGACAGTTACATATTATACTATTACTTAACATATGTACAATATAATTAATTATTAAAAAGCCTTTAAAGCTTTTTTAATATTTTTGGAGGACATACAGAACAAATCAATGTTATCGCAGTGAACATTTGCAGAGTTTAACATTCTAAATATAGGAGAGTTTGCATAGATATTAGTGTGAGCCATAGGAGGAACAAACCAACGAGTGTTTCTTAGATTTCTTTGAGGAAATGCTATTGGAATTTGGAATAAAAGATCAGTTGAATCGACTTGGCAACAAATAATTTTTGTCAGAAAAACAATATCATTTATAACCCTACGATCTGCCAAGCTTAAGAGTTTAAATTCTTTACGAAAATAATTGTAATCTGTGGCCATATTGTTCCTAAATGCCAAAGATGTTAAAAACTTGTTCTGTACGCGCTCCATTCTTTGAATATAGCTGTTACAGTTAGATTTGTCATATATGTCTGTCAGCTCATAGGGCAGTAAAATTCAGTAAAATAAATCTTCGCTTGACACTTTTTCATTTTTTTAGAATTATATCATTTGTGATATCTAAGTCATTTTAATCTAATTTATAATTAAAAACACTTTTTTATACTATATTCATACCTAAGTTACAGGAATAATGCTAGTTTCAGAAATTTCTTGTCACAAATATCCGGAAGCAAAAGTACAAAATTAGAACCTTATGTGAATTCACTTTATTTTTGATAAAGCCAAAGTCATATACTTTCATATTGTACTGTATTATCATATAATTACTATTTTATATACAAAATTAACTTTAAGATATTCCAATTAATAGGAATTAACATTTTTAATGAGAAGGGCTAAGAAAAAGATCTTTCTTTTTAGCACCATGTCTCATAAACGACGGAAGTGTCGGATGTTCTGAATTTTTGTTTTATTGTTAACTAAATTCCATCCCAAATGGGAGATTAGAAGGATCCGATTTGACGAAGTAAAGTTGAATATTATGGTTTAGTAAATTTTGGGTTTCAACTTTACGGCCTACATGGCGATTTTGTCTTAATTACTTCCATGTGTCACTAACATCGGTTGTCTTAACATTGGTGCTCATCAAGCAATTTTTTTTTTGGTATCCTCGTAGCTACAATGAGGGTTTTTGTATAAGATTGAACCTTTGAAGTTCATTGGGATTATTTTGGAACTTTAAAGACAAACCATTAGCAAGGTTTTGGTATGGTTTCCTAACTGCTAGTTATTTATGGAATTTGGGACTTTTCTTTTGATGGAATAGACATGATGTCTTGGATACTGTCTACGTAGCGGAGCTGTAGGACATAGTGATCATTGAGGAACACTTGGATGTTACCTGCCTTACCACCATTTACAGTCTACACGAGTGAATAGAGTATTCAGCTAAGTAGTAGTATAATATTTGGAAACTTAACATATAGTACTATTTCTGTTAATCAAGGTATTTATGCATAATAATTTAATTACTGGTGTCACCTTGTCTAGTATATAGCATACTATGCAGAATTTCTGTAAGGTGAAACACAGCCGGCTTCGTAGCGCTACCTAATTACTGCTGTTTTATTGGTAATATCTAAGACATTCAAATTTATGTAGGTAATAGACATTTTATAGATATTTATTGTGCTGCCACTCAGCGTGTGGCTAATCAAAATTTATTTTTCTTTTAATACTTAACCCTAACCATTATCGTTTGTAACATAATTATTTGTTTTGACTAGAATTAAACTACAATCATTTAAGGGGGGAAAAAAAACTTATTGGGATTCTAAACTGATTATTTGATTTAATTCTTGTCTATAATGTGTAATCCAAATGTTATTAATCTGGAGTGGTATAGATAAAGAATAGGCTTCTGGGTTTTGTATTTACGTACCCCAAATCAAATAGTTTAGTTGGGATTTCAGTTAGTGTAACCTTACAATAAATTTAAACTCTTGTTAGGGAAAATTTAATTCCTTCACTTCGTGTTGGGATGCTATTAAGCTCCCTGGTGGATGGAATTGAGTTAACAATCATTTTTTTTGTTCAGTACATTTTCTTTTTTTTTTCTTGGGGATAAATCGCTGAATATTGTGAATTAACAATAAAAGTCATTTGTTTCCAACGTGTTGGTTTTCAATTGATCAATATAAGTCTTTACCTATTGATATTGGTTAGATTCAATGCAACTAATTTTTTTTTCCAAGTTTTATTTAACTAAAATTAAAACTTGGTGGCGCTCAACTTAAATATTACATCTAAAGTAAGAGATTGTGATATGGAAGTAGAGTACCGAGAAAGAAGAATCTGAACCTACCCAAATAGAGCTAGCAATAGTCATCATTAAGAGATATTATTGGGTCGATATTAGGTGAGTGTATTGGGTCTGGTGACTAACATATTTTACTTATTTACCGCCTTCCATCATATTGGTAAACCATAACATTTCAATTGGGCATTCTTTAAAGGTAAAAGTGTTAGAATACATAGGATTCCAAACAGAGGATGCGAAATTCAGTCGACTAAAAACATAAGCATGATAGAGGGTCAGTAAGGTACTATTATTTTGAAACGCTTTCGATTGCCTGTTTATGCATCCCAACATTCTAAACGTATTATTAACAATATTGTCAATTTGTCGATCAAAAAGCATTTTATCATCAAAGATAACGCCTAGGTCTCTTGCTTGACCCTCTTTATGAAGCTGGTTTGAAATCTAACTATAATTGTAAACCACTTTTTGGTGATTACAGGTAAAACTAATTGTAAAACATTTTTCAGTGGTGTTTAAATATAAACTGTTTGTAGAATAATATTGTTCAATCCTAGCAAGATCTGATTGCAATTGCTGACAATCAACGCTATCTTGTATTACTTTATAAGTCTTCAGGTCATCCGCATAAAATAAATAATTCGAAAATGTAAAGCATGTACTGATATCATTTATATCAATGATAAAGAGTAAGGGTCCCAGATAACTCCCTCGGAGTACCCCAGATGTCGAGATAAATAAATCAGACGAGGATTCCGCAACCGCAACGGAGTGCTCCCGATCGGTTAAATAAGATCGGTTAAATAAGATCTGAATCATTTGAGGATTATGCTGTTTATACCGATATTAGACAATTTATTAATAAGAATTTCATGGTTAATTTTATCGAATGCTTTGCTAAAGTCCATGTAGATTAAACGACCTGAAGACGGTTATCAAAACTATTTAAGATGAATTGCGAGTAGCTAATGAGATTAGAGTCAATCGATCTATTTGCAAAAAATCCGTGCTAGCTATTGATTATGTTTTTAACTAGGTAAAAAATATGTTTATATATATGTTTATATATATATATATATATATATATATATATATATATATATATATATATATATATATATATATATATATATATATATATATATATATATATATATATATATATATATATATATATATATATATATATATATATATATATATATATATATATATATATATATATATATATATATATATATATATATATATATATATATATATATATATATATATATATATATATATATATATATATATATATATATATATATATATATATATATATATATATATATATATATATATATATATATATATATATATATATATATATATATATATATATATATATATATATATATATATATATATATATATATATATATATATCAGTGGATCGTTATATTATTATTATTATTATTACTCTCAATAGGGATGAGAAAACCTTTGTCGTTGGTCTATTTCATTCGAATTATGATTTTAATTATCTGTCCACGACCTTGAGTCCGAAAATTTCCCTGACAATTGTTTATAATATGCGAACCATACGTTCTGTTACTGTTAATTTTATTAGTTTATTTACCTCTATTTAAAATAATTTTCTACTCTCGCGGTTTTCATCTATAAATGTGGAAAGTAATAATAAAAGGATGTGAAAGGTTTAATTTTTCCTCATCTTTGGCCCTGTAATATTTTAATGTGGAAAAATCCCTAGCTTTAATTACTGTTTGAAGTTCGCTATTTCTTAACCCGTTCGAGAATATATGGATAGCGAGCTTTTCGTTTACATTACGCACAATAGATATGCTATCATCGTTACGGTTGGCCTACACTAACGTTAAGATAAGAAAGAGTTCTATATTCTTTGTATAGTCACCAACTGATTTTCCCTCTTTTTTAAACAAATGTAGCTCAGTTTCCAATACTGCAGCAGATTTTCTTGACCGTAATTGTTTTTCATATCGACAATTAAACTATTTGAGTTTTATCCTAGTGCATTTTGAGATAACAGATTTTTTAAGATCAATGTTATTGATAGTATGGTAACGTTGTCGTCTAAAATTAACCATAAAGTTCAGTCGGGTAAATAAGTTGCTTTTTAGCAACCTCTCTGACATTAATGATAAACAACAAAGTCGCTACAATTCTCAAATCTAATTTTACCAATATTGTGCAATTACATGAATCACTATAAGTATTAGTAATTATTTTTTCCTGGTTGGTTCCCGGTTCTAATATAATACGTATTCTATCTAATACTATATGTCGAGAATTTAAAAGATGTTTATCTATTTCTTTAATGTAAGCTCTAACTCTCTAGATTTCATCAGAATCCCTTCTAGCTTTAGCATATTCTATTTTTGTTTAACTAAATTATTATCTAAATGTCCCACAATTAATAATAAATTATTTGTTCCCTTTAACTTAAGTCACGTGGAGTTCCTTGAAACTATTAATTACTGTATTACCTATCTGTAAGTATTTAACATGTAAACTAATAAGAATTATTATTGTTCCTCAAACTTTCACTACTTCTTGTACTCGGGAGGGAGGTGCGGGGTTTGCTTGATCTAGTCTCTAGCACCCGAACTCACTAATGAGGCTTAAGTGTAGACTAGGTCTAACTTGACAGTTACAGATTTAAAATGACATAAACAGCAATTAAACAAATATTTTTTAAAATGTCACAATTAAAAAATGACAGTGACAGCAGCAAAACATAACTGGTGAACTAACAGTTTCAATTGCCATGGCGATTAGATCTGGTCTAACTATAAAACCTTTTTAATGAATACAAGGGTTAGTGTCCCAGGCACTATTGAACGTTGGGAACTAGAGCATTTCGTCTGCTACTAGTCAATGACCTCGATGCTAGCCACCGTATTGAGTGGCCAGTTGAAGTTTCCTGATGGGACCGATTTTAAAAATCGATCCTGATTTAGCGTCTGGCTAAAATTCTTCTTTATGCAAGTTCCTGACTTCTTGTAATTTCTCGCCGCCTTTGCACGTATAGGCAGTGAATACCAAAATAATAATTGCGCCTAACAGTAATGCCGCAACCATATCAAGGAGCTACACTGCTTGTGCAATAACTATCTCTTCTTTAAATTATTTTCTGACCATACTATTGTTAAGCAAGATATACTTAGTTGTTAAGTTCTACTAATTTAGGGTATACTTTCGGGTACATTACATGGAAAACCCGCCATCTTCCGAGACGCAAGTCTGTCTTTTGAAAAAATGTAGTTGAAGTTTTGTGTGTGTACCTACAAAGAACGTGGCCTTGCGTATTTTAGGCGCTCTTGCTTGGACGTGGTGAGTCTGTCGGAGACCAAAGTTTTGGATGGCTGGAACATTGCTTCCTTTCACTGTCTTTGCTTTTTGATTGTGACATCTGCTTATACATTAAATTATTTTTGGCCTAATGAGCACTATGGGACACTATGCTATTTAAATGGAAGAAAACCTTTAAAGTATCTAGACTGAGCGAAGGCCGTCTACGGTACGTACACTTCTTAAATCTTCAATATTACAGATATACTAACTTCAGCGCCTTTACCAAATGTCGCATGGGTAATAAAGGTAATAAGGTAGATCAGTATATTGACTGAAATTAATTTACATTATTTAAAATAAATAACGAGTGCATACTCTTCATATGTAGAGTAAATAATCTTACTTGACTTTATTTGACTTGCCTATATAAACTTAAGGGTTAAGGACGTCAAGAGGTGTTAGGGATGTTTTGCACAGTCTGCTTTTTTCCTTGAGAAGGTACTTCGTGCAAGCTCTGGAGAAAGGAGAAAATTCGGGATTAGGTTAGTAATCCCAAATTCGTTTTCTTGAGAAAGAACTTTATGTAAATTTCGAAAAAAGGTTGGGATCCACTAAGACTCAAGTCAAATCAGAAACTATTCTCTTTCGGGTTACTAAGGTTAGGTAAACGGTGCTCTAATTAATTAATTCATGATGGGCAAAATATCGTTAGGAATATCTCAGCTTGGGGAGTATGGAAACTGTCGATTATTTCCAAACGTAAGAGACCTAACAAGAAATAACAAATATGCAAGTTTTTTGATTTCTAAAAATCTGCTGGAGTAAAGAAAAATTAATTATATAGGATTGGTCATAAAGTCGCGAAAAAACAATACAAAATGGGTCTCTTCTTGCTGTTTATACATGTATTTGCTTTCATACCTTGATTTTTAAAGAGACCGGAGTAACTTAAGAAAAATCCGGCTATAAGAGGGAGTGTGTTAAAGAGAGATGGGGAACGCTCTGTTACATAGGGGAGTCGGTAGAAACACAGCCTTTTATGGAAGGGTTTTTCTCAAATTTCTCGGGTGTTTTTAACGATAAAATCAAGCCAGATATATTTATAATCAGAGAGAATAGACATTAATACACAATATATGGCCAAAGCGTGCAAAATTTGGTGGCTATTTTAAAACAATTCTTATTAAAATCGGAAAACAAATTTAGCGTTTTTTCATAATATTGCCTTGTCATGGTTCTTTGGAATCACATTACATGCTTCAAAAATTGTATGGTTTAACTTTTGCACATTTTTTTAAGCGGAAGCACTAGCTGTCCCTATATAGTCACGTTTTTCAATTTGGGTACCGAGTATTCTAAGAATTTTGTATATACAGGGTGATTACCCATATCTAGTTTTTTCTCGTTAGCCAATAACTGGCAGATAAAGCTTCTTAAAGACGATTTGCTAAGTTATAAAACCTTCATTGCTGCAAAATTACAGTGTGTAAAATTTAAGGCCCTACAGGAGTATTAAATTTAACAATTTAATTTCATTGACTATCGAACTTAAAAAAAAAATGAAAAAATATAATAAAAAATCGTTAATTTAGATGTAACATCATGTATTTTATTACATTTTTGAACTATTTTATGTCTTATCATAAATTTGAAGCGCTACCGCGTGCTCTTTTTATAGCAAGTCTCATCATTCCTCACCTAATATTAATAATAATAATAATATTAATAATAATAATAATAATAATAATAATAACTTATAAATAAGCCGCATTTTTATTTATTATAAGTTTTTAAAAACTAAAGCAAAATCAGCACAGCCTGAACGGGGATTCGAATATATATTCTTTGCATTTAAACTCGAGAATCAAACTACTGAACAAAGAAGCTCTCACTAAAGATTCAACAAAATATGTTTATACTCTGCGTAAGTAAACGACTAATCAATAGAAAGCACATTGGACAATCTGTGCTGTGATTTGCACATTGTGATCAATGTGGAGTATAAACAATTTTCTTGAAACTTCAGTGTGAGCTTCCTGGCCACATGGTAGGTTTCTCGCCTTAGTTGCAATGAGTATGGGTCCCCTTTCAGGCGATGGCTTTTTTCCAGTTTTAGTTTAACAAAACTTATATTTTTGTATGTAGTTGTGTTTTGGTTAGCCCTGGTTAGACTTTTTTTAAGATGACGTAAAAAGTGAATCTATACTAAAACAAGATTTTCCTAATAAATTTTTTTTTTTTGACAAAACCGTCATTAATGCCATAAAATCACATGCTATGCTAACTTCAAATCATCGAAAATCACATTTGAAATACGCGCGCACTCTTAAGTAGTGTGAATGGCGGAAGCTGTATGGGAATCAAGGTCCTGTAATTCTCAGCGGGTTAGTATTAGGTATATCACAGACTGATTCTCTGATATAGAGAGAAAAATTGTTTTTGTATATATTTTTTTATTTGTGTATGGACTAGATTTTTATTTTAAAGTAAAGTTTTATTTTCAGATGCATTAACCAAAGCGCGTATTGAAATTATAAAAATTATTGAAAAAAAGTTGACATAGAGGAATTATTTTTTGGCTCGAAAATTTAAAAAAATTGCCATTTTCAAAATTGAAATTTTACTCAGAATTTAAAAGAGAAATGTAATTTAATTAAAAAGAAATTCTCGCAGAGACTGTTTTAAAATATCAGGTTAACCAATATATAAATATTAAATAAATCACTAAATAAATATATTCTTACAGCAACGTCAGGGTTTTAACAACATGGAAAATCGCCAGTAATCACCCTGCAGTTATTAATAGTCTTTTCTTGGAATACCCGGTAAAAAATATGCAAGAGTTGTAACATGGATGTTTTATAGCATACAGTGTGGTGCTTCTAAAGAACGGATGTAAGTGTAGTGCTTCTAAAGAACGAATGTGCGCGTTTTTGGCTTTTTAGAAAACAGCGGAATTTTCCTAAATAATAAACCTAGAAACAAAAAAATCGTAAATGGTCATAGCAGAATGTTCCAAATTACTAAAAGCTTACAATAAACTTTTAATAAATAAATTGGTTTTCATTCTACAGGACGCTGAAATACGTGGTAACAAATGTTTGTTATCATATGCGTTTTACTTAACTTAAACATATTTCCGACAGCCCTGTATGCTCTCTGCAGGGTTTTAATACTACAAACCATAGAAAAATATATGCTTAATCACAATTTGCTAACAAAAATCTGATTATGGGAAAGGAGTTAAAAATATATATCGTAATAATTTAGAAGAAAAATGAATTCTTTACAAAAAAAATCCATTTTTCTATCAATTTTATGAAGCTAAAATTTTGGATCAATTTGAACGTATTCCTCATATTTGAACATGTATTTTAAGTTATCCTTAAATTCAAAAGTCACGATAAATGGTGCTAAAACATCAGTCGCTTCATCATTTCTTAACCGATTTAGATAAGCTTTTAAGATTGTAAAAGCTTGTTAAATGTAGAAACAGCGGTAGGGAATGTTTTCTTACGTTATTTTTTTAACTTTTTACAGGATGGTAAAGAAGGTAATGAAAATTAAAATTCGCAATAATGTGTATTTTCCAAAGGAAATCTTTTCCTCGTTATTGTTGATATTTTGATGCCTAAGATACTATCTTGGACCATTTTGGCAGTTTTTTAATAAAAATTACGTTTTTTTTGAAAAACAGCTGATTTTAGACTAAATTAATGAAAAGTGCAAATTTATAATTAGCTAATACCACATTTCTATTGTTAATGATAAGGGTTCATTTTAAGAAAGCAATTTTTAAACGGGACTTTCAACTTATATCGAGTGTCCCAAAATAAGATTCAATCTAAGTACGGTCATAGCGTATGTATAAAACTATCAAACAAACTATCAAACCTTTGGTTTAATAGTTTTTTGATAGTTGAAGGTTTTGCTTTTATAAACATGTTACCATAAGGCACAGAATGTCCTAAATTCTATTATATGTATTTGTATTGTAGGAAAAATCGGAAAAATACAGTATGACCAGTAAAGCCCGCGTTCTATAGAAATTCTTTTAATAATTGACCTTAGGAAAAATTGAGTTAAAATTATTACGAAATTACAACAAAAAAGTTAGTCACGTGATATTATTTAACTTTTTTTTCACAAAATGGCATAAAATCGCATTTTGTTTAATTTAAAAAAAAAATACTTTTTAGCTTTATACTACATATCTATATTAGCGGTTGAGGTCTAGTTTTTCTCAATTTTTAAACTTAATATTTTACCAAACTGAATGTAAGCAGAGTTGAACTAAACTATATATAGAAATAACCAAATAAACCTAATCTATAGAGCAGCCTATGAAAATAATTGAATAAATTCTTCGCCCAACGATTTTATTAATAACAGTGTAGTGATAGATTGATTCCGACTTGCAAGACTTAAGTCAAAAGGCATTAAGTAAAAAAAAATCGAAAACCTTGAACCGATAGTTCAATTGAAGGCATCATAGGAATAAATTAAAAAGAAAACATTTTTTTTCTTTACCATTATACTAAATTTTTAGAAGACATACAGATTTTTGCTAACTTCAGCTTCAAATAAATCACGTTTTCGACCTGCGGGATTTCTACTACCTAAGTGAAAAAGCATTATATATATATAAAAATTTGAACCGATAGAGTTAAATTAAAGGCATCATAGGTATAAATAAAAAAAAAAACTATTTTTTCCTTTACCATTTTATCTAAATTTTTAGAAGACATACAGTTTTCTGCTAATTTCAGTGTCGAATAAATCACGTGACTAGCTTTGTTGTTGTCATTTTGCATCAGCCAATTCAATTTTACTAAGATCAATTATTAAAAAAAATCCCATAGAATGCGAAAAATTTGACCTTCAAAATATCTCAAGGTCAAATGAGCTCAAAGTCATGTCAAAGTCTTTGTGCAATGATATCTCAATATCAAACAATTTGACCATAAAAACATCTCAAAGTCAAAGGGGCCCCAGGTCAACTAGGCGGGACTAAACTCAAGGTCAACTAGGAGTGGAGGAGGGAATACTCGCACTGGTAATAATCTCCTAGTCACGTTGATTTTCTTATCTCTTAGCTTTATACCACTATCAGTACTAAAGATTGATGTCTAGTTTTTTTAACCAAATCTTATTTCACCAAACCGTATGTAAGCAAGGCTGAAGTAAGCTATATATTTCTGATAAATTAATCACTTGCATTTTCTTAAATATTTTGTATTTTAAACGCAATTTGTTAAGGTAAACAAATAGTAGTAGTAAGTAAAAATTTTTTTTTTAAATGTGTTCAGATTATTTGTTGCGTATAGATTGACAATATTTGCTTCAATTAATTTAAACTTAAATATTTTTATTCACTTGCGTAAAAGCCAAAAAAGATTTTTGTCAATAAAATTTTTTATTTCAAATATTGTAATAACCAAATAAACCGAATTTATAAAGCAGCCAGATTTGAATAAATGCTTCGCACAACTATTTTATTAATAAAAGTGCCGTGATAGATTGATTCCAACTTGCGGACTTTCCGTTACCTAAGTGTAAAAAAAACGCATTAGATTAAAAACATTGAAAATTTTGAACCGATAGAGTTGAATTAAATGCATCATAGGTATAAAATTAAAAAAAAAAACCCTCCCCCGTTTAAAAATTATTTTCTTGAAATAGACCCTAGTTGTCAATAAGAATAGAAATTTGGAATGAGCAAATTAGAAATTTGCACAGATCATCATTTTAGCCTAAAATTTTTCATTTTTGCCGGGTTGCACAAAGCATTTAACTAACCATTAACTAATCAGATGGCTCAGAGTGTGACAGATTACACAAGAGTGTCAACGTCAAAAATTATTCTAAAAGTCAGTTAAAGTTATTACGTGATTAAAAGTTTTGTGCAACCGGCTATTAGTCTTCAGAATATCAGTACGCTAATTTTACCTGAAACAAGTATAGAGAATCCGAAAAAATTATTCAATATATATATACAGGGTTATTCACGCAACCCGTTCATTAAAAGTTTTTGATGATGCCATTTAGATAAAAATTTCAAATTTTGGGATTAAGGTAAGGTCAAGGGGTACTTCTTTTTTGAAATATTTTCAACTTCCTGTCACTTCCGGTTTAACCGGAAGTTGGTATCAACTTGCTTATTTTAAATGGAACACCCTGTATTTTATGATGTTTTTGGATTCTACGGAGAATTTTAATGCTATTTTATGTAGCATGTCCTATACCTAGGTTCAAGCGTTCTTAAGATACTTGACCTTGAACCAAAAATTAGCATTCGGGTTACCAAATTTTAAAATCTCATATTTTTGTAAGTTTTGAAAATATAATCTTCATATTTTGCGGACGATCGGTAAATAATCTTAGGTTTCTATTTTTTTATTGAATTTGTTTATTTTTATACAGGGTGTCCTAAATTCAGCGGCAAACATTCACATTTTCAAAGCCGCTAAAGTCCGTTTTTTTAACTTAAAATATAACTTTATGCACTATCAAATGTAGAATTTAATTTTCTATCGAACTGTCTTAAGGTTCCCTATACCTATTCGTAACCATTTTCGAAATAATCAGGTTTTTATTAAACTATCATATGTATTTGCTAAATGCTTACACCTTCCCGTAGTAAGCCATGGAAAAACAATTGTTGTGCTTTTCTATTCAACATGACAGCTGATTTGAAACTTTTAAATTAAAATAAAATAACACTCAAAAGCTGATATTCTTAATTTATTTTATATTCGCGGAGAATGTTACAAAATATTGGAGAGAACGAGCCATGTTTTTAACGAAAAACATTCTCATTTATCGCCAATGAATAAGAGAAAATTGAAGAGGATTGAAACGAAATTTTTTCGTTTCTGAAAAGTTAAAGTTTTAAAAAATGTAATAAATTGTTTACATTATTTTTAACCATATCTACTAAGTTCAAGAGATTTGAAGACACATTTCAATTCTTCTTTGTACAGTTACTGTAGCCCGTTGAATTTGTCCGTTTTCTAATTCGGCAAAAGCTGTTCGTATCCTGTCCAGTAAATCTTGTTGGTTATTTACTGGGGAAGCATAGACTTTACCTTTGATAAATCCCCATAAATAAAAGTCTAGGGGTGTTAAATCAGGCGATCGTGGGGGCCATCTCCAAGGGCCATTGGGACCAATCCAGCGTCTTCAAAAATTCGAGATAACTGGAGATAAACTGCAGCGGAATTATGTGCTGGTGTCCCATCTAATTGATACCAATAATTTTGCAGCTCACCAATAAGAATTTCTTCTATAAATTCAGAAACCGTCCCTCCTAGAATTTCCAAATACTTATCACTGTTTAAATTGTCTTCATAAATACAGTACCGCACCTAATCATTTAATACTATACCGAAAACATTGAAGCTAAACCTCTCTTGAGAACGCGTTTTGCGTAAAGCGTGCGGATTTTCTGCTGCCCAGAAATGTTCGTTTCTTCTATTTGTTATTTCTTTTCGCTTCATCGGTCCAAAATATTTTTGAAAGGAATTTCAAAAACATGAATTCGCAAAATTCTACTCGTCGGACGTCATCACCAGGTCTCAAGACTTGCACGTTTTGGAAGGAATAAGAGTGCATATGATGTTCGCTCAAGATTCTTTGGACAGATGAAGAAGAAATTCCCAAATCGTTTTCTGCAGACGGTATTGAACTTTGCGGGTTTTGCGTGGAAATAAGCTAATGTGTTTATTACGTTATCTTCGGCATCCTTGTCACTGGTTTCGGAACATTTTTTGTAACTTTAACCTTGCCAAAATGCAAAAAGTTGTTTCAATCCTCTTGAATTTTGACTTGTTCATTGGAGGCAAATCAGGGTGGCGTTCATTAAACACACGACACGTTCTCTCCAAAATTTTATAACATTCTCCTTGAATATAAAATAGATTGAAAATATCAGCGTTTGAGTATTCTTCCATTTCGAATTAGAAGATTTAGTTTATCACTGACAGCTTTCGATAGATAACGCATACTAATCGTCTGTCGTATTGGATATTGGATCTCAATTGTTTTTCCATGGCTCACTATTGGAACATGTAAACATTTAAGCAAATACATACGATATTTTTATAAAACCCAATTATTTCGAAAATGGTTACGAATAGGTATAGGGAACCTTAATACAGTTCGATACAAAATGAAATTCTACATTTGTTAGTGCATAAAGTTATAGGGTGTCCCATTTAAAAAAACGGACTTTAGCGGCTTTGAAAATGTGTTGCCGCTGAATTTAGGACACCCTGTATAAAAATAGACTAATTCAATAAAAAAAATAGACATCTAAGATTATTTACCGATCGTCTGCAAAATATGAAGATTATATCTTCAAAACTTACAAAAATATGAGATTTTAAAATTTGGTACTCCAAAGGCTCATTTTCGGTTGAAGGTCAAATATCTTAAGAATGCTTCAACCTAGGTATACGACATGCTACATAAAATAGCATTAAAATTCTCCGTAGAATCCAAAAATATCATAAAATACAGGGTGTTCTATTTAAAATAAGCAAGTTGATACCAACTTCCGGTTAAACCGGAAGTGACAGGAAGTTGAAAATATTTCAAAAAAGAAGTACTCCTTAACCTTACCTTAATCCCAAAATCTGAAATTTTTATCTAAATGGCATCATCAAAAACTTTTAATGAACGGGTTGCGTGAATAACCCTATATATATATATATATATATATATATATATATATATATATATATATATATATATGTACATATATGTGTTGTGACATCCGATAAAAATTGGAACATTGTGACATCCAGCCGAAAGAAGAGACATAAAGAAAAAACAAAAATATGACTTTTATAGAATTTAAAGGGGATTCCATTCCTGTAGAGAAATATTAGATAACTGTTAAAAGAATGATTAAATTTATACCATCGCTGTGACATCCATTTATATTTAATATACATTTGCGCAAAAGCTACCTTGAAACATCCGCAAAAATGTCGAGTAAGCTGTGACATCCCTACAGCGTTGCCAAGCTTTTATAACAGCATATGAACGAAACAGCATATTAACTCTGCGAATTAGAAAAAGAGACAAGATATCTACCAAGTGAGTTGTTTAATGAGGTCACCCCTCAGAATATTTGCACGGCCTCTCGACAGATGTAATGGAATATGTTTTTGCTGTGTGTGATATTAAAAAAATATGATGTACTTTTGTTAATGTAAATTACCTCTTTAATCAATCAACAAGCGAATTTTTCATAAAAATTATCATTTATAAAAATAAAATATTTAAAAAATATTAATGAGAAAAATATAATTTTTTTCTTTGACAACCAACATAATTTTTTATTTGGCCGGACTTTTTGACGGACGGTGTAGATTGATCACCCATAGATTACTTTTGTCTCAATACGACTTCATAATTACAGCAGGTCAAAGTAAATATCAACTCTAATTGCTAAGACGGAGTTAACACAAGTTGTGGAAAAACTAGAAATGAAATGAAATAAAAAGTAAAATTAAGATTACCGTTTCCAATGCTCGTACCTCGAATTTGTAACAAACTGTATGCATGCGCAACTTTCCGTTAGTTTAACCGACTTTGTATCCCTAATATCTCCCACTAACAATAAACTTGAACTCGAATGTCGGCATATTGGGTATAAGCATGCGCTTACAGAATCTGTGGTCTCTTGATGAAAAACTCATAATGCTTCGACGTATTGCACATCACACAATTTGACTGTTAAAAATCGGAATTTTATAATGTAATGTATTTCACTCATCGAACTGTGAATCGTTTTGATTTCATTGAAATCGGTAATTTCCTTTCTGCTATTTATAAATTTTATGGAAGAAAACAATGATTATAAGGGGTTTAATGAATATTACATTAATTATTATAAGTCATACAATAAAAACCATTAAATGAGATGTGTACCAAGTAAATACTAAACAGATATTGTGTAAGGGAAGCGGTTTCCTTAGAATCATTGTTCTTTAAAACAAACCACCAGTGTACCTAATTACCGATGTCACAAACATCGACCATGTATTAGAATTGTATTTAAGATGGTTAGGAAGATACAATATATTGTTATTATTACTCTCAGGTTTTACATATCTTCGCGTTTTGGCGTCCCTAGATGCCAAAAATATGTTTTATTAAGTTCCTCGGTCCGTGTGTCGGTTTGTCTGTCTGTCTGTCTGTCATTTAGCAGCATAGCTTCAAAACTATTCATCAGATTGACTTCAAATTTTAGTCAAAAATTAAGGCTCATATGGGAATGACCTGGTAATATTTTAGTTAAAATCCAATATGGCGGAACAAGATGGCATACAATGGAGTTGTATACGTACTTTTTGTCGCGAAACCAAATAGCCGCTTAATGAAATGTTTAAAAAAGTCGGTAATATTCTATTTCCTTTTCTTAGAATAAAAGAAAAAATCTTCTATTTATGGAGAAAAATATTAAAAGTCATCGTTAATTTTTTTGTCGGCCATATACATAAACTTAAAAGAAATGCAAAATAACTAAAATTAAAAAATGTTGACAACAAACAAAAGATCAAAATACAAGAGTTCTAAACACACTACACCACAACTTGTTACGTTCTGGAAGCGCGTTTCGCTAACCAAGTTAGCATCATCAGCAGATGATATATCAGTTTATATCATCTGCTGGTGATTCTAACTTGGTTAGCGAAACGCGCTTCCAGAACGTAACAAGTTGTGGTGTAGTGTGGTTAGAACTCTTGTATTTTGATCTATCTTCCACCACAGATTCCAGTGTTAGGACTTAACAAACAAAAGCATAATTAAAAAACGGTATGTGTATAGGAAGAAACAGTAGAAAATATATTGAAAATTAATATGAAGAGAAATAAATTTTAAACAATCGTGTAATTCTGCTTTACCCGGGATATCCCTCGTAACAAATTCCACGACACATAGATAACAGTTTATATTGGCAATAATTTTATAGATATTGTATAAATTGTACTTATAATCTCTTATAAGTTAAGTCCTGGTTATTTGGGTACAAAAATAGAAAAAACCCTTTTAACAGAAATGTCCTCGTAATAAAGAATTTATACAGTGGGTTATCTTACTATCAAATAACTATATGGATATATCTTAGTCTTATCGAGAAATTCGTCATTTAGTCAGTGCATTAAGCAGCGGCATATTGAGTAAAAACATAAAATTGCATCGTCTGGCTGGGCTCTACTTAAACAGGCCAAACCGTTTTCACGTATTATGTATTACACAATCTGCCTAAATTAAAGACTTGCGGGTTCATGGAGTGCCCAAGAAAAAGGGCATTTTGTGTTTAAATGATCTACAGTGTGGTCCAACGGTGTGTTCAAATCCAATAGCTCGGTTATTGTGAGAATTAGAAAAAAATTGTACGAAAGTTGTAAGGACTGCTGAGAGCTATAACCTAAAATTATTTTCGATTATGCAGGGTTGAGGATACGTTTGCACAAACCAAATTTACATTTTTTTAAATGGAACACGCTGTATATTGTTTTATTTTCAGAGTCCTCCCTTTTTGACTATTCACCCAATATAGGGTTTGTGGGGACTAATACATAGTCATTCAAGATTTATAGCCACTTTTCGATATTATATGACGTATTTTTGACGGCTTGTATTTTTTTAATGCGTTAGCATAAATCATTTTAGCATAGTAAAAACTTCCAAATGTGGTCTTCTTTTAACTGCGGTTCTTTAGCATTCTTTGATAACGGTATACAGGGTAAATAAAAATCCTAGTGCAAATTTTATCGATTAATTTAAATAGCACGCCCTGTAAATTTTTATATTTTCATATTCCTCCCTTATTGATTTAGTATAGGGTTTGTGTGATCTATACAGAGTTGTTCAAGATTTATGGCAACTTTTCGAAAACATTCTTTCAAGATAATTTTTGGGTCGAAAAAGTTGAAAATTTCAAAAAATAAAAATTATCACTAATAAAAAAAGATTTTAACTACAAATTTTACAAATACAAGTGATAGAATTAGAATGATTAAGTAATAAAAACTAGAAATGGATATTACGAAATGATCGAGATAAATTATGTGTTAGGAGTTAATGCAATTGCCAAACAAAAATATTTTTTGGCAGTTTCGCAACTGAAAAAAAAATCCAACTTTACATTAGGTAAATGATCTCAACATGTAGATAGATTGCTTGTCAATCTAAACACAATGAATGCAATTGTTTGTTAGTCTTGAATATATCACGAAAAGTATCCGAGAAGCACTTTTGAAAGATTATACAACAGTTTGATGAGACAGGAAATGTAGAATACACGAAAACTGATCTTAGGATGGACAACTTAACAACTAGTTTAAACTAATTGTTAAGTTGTCCACCCTAGAGCAATTAGAATGTAAAAACAAAAAAAATAAAACAATAAAAAAACAGTACTAAGTAATAAAGCGTATAAAACAGTAAAAACTACTTAATTAGATATTCGAAATACCTACTGTTCTGTACGACACAAATATTTAAAAGATTTTCAAAAGATAGGCTAACATTTCTTAATGTATTAAAACTAATATCATTAAATACACTTCGAATTCTTACCTTCATATTTTGTTTTGTAGTCGGAGGTATTTGATAGACTAAATTTTTAACAAGCCCTAAAGAAAAAAATCCATTTTTGTCAAGTAAGGGGATCTAGGCAGCAACACAATCGGTCATCCTCTTCATATCCAGCGTTCTTGAAATTTTTCAATAAGAAATGCATGAATGTCAGCCGTATGATGAACCGGGGAACCGTCATGCATAAACCATATTTGATCATGGACGCTAATAGGGATTTGGTATAATAGTGTTCTAAAGTTTTCCCTCAAAATCTAGATATATAGAAATGCAGTAAGCCTTTCTTCAAAAAAATGCAGACCGATGTCGTAACGAAAGTAATGTCTATTGACATTTCCAATTTTGTAGAATGTTGCTTAGTCAGTAAATAGCACAAAATTAGTAAATCTTGGCTCTCTCTAAATTTGTTGTTGTACCCAGTGACAAAAATCTAGTCGCGTTTGATGATCATCCTCATACAATTCTTAAAGTAGTTCAATGTAGTATGGGTGAAACTTGTTTTTTTTTTTAAATTCGTAGAATAGTGGTTTTACTTACATCTATTTTCCTTGCAATTCTTCTTTACCCAACATGTGGGGTCTTCTATAACTTTTAAGTTTACCGCTAATTCGTTCTTCTCATTTAAAACAGGTTTGGCTCGATAAGTTTTTGTGTATTCTACATTTCCCGTCTCGTCAAACCGTTGCATAAGCCTTTCAAAAGCTATTCTGTGTGGTTGTCTTGTGTCAGGAAATTTTTGTCGCTACCAAACAATTCTTTTCACTTCCTCCTAACACATAAATCATATCTTTCATTTCTTGTCTATTAAAATTTATGTTTAGCTTACAATACAAAACGCAGACACCAGCATGGCAACTCAAATTTATATTTTTGACAGTTTAATTTCATTTGTAAAAATAAGGCCCACTAGATTTTTGTCGCTGGGCGCAACCCCAAATTCAAAGAAATTTGCTGACTTTTTTGTGTTATTTATTAACGAAGCAACAATTCCACAGAAACAGAAATGTAGTAGACATAATTTCTATTATAACGCTATTGAAAAACCTCATTTTACTCGCACAACTAGTCAAAATAGGGGGCTCTTAACATCAAATCTGCCTCTAATATTTTTGAAAAGTGGCCATAAATCTTGAACGACTCTGTAGATCCCATAAACCCTATATTAAGTATATGGCCAAAAAGGGAAGAATCTGAAAATATAATAATATACAGGGCGTTCCATTTAAATTAATCGAGAAAATTTGCATCCAGGATTTTTATTTACTCTGTATACCGTTATTAAAGAATACTAAAGAAAAATACCGCAGTTGAAAGAAGACCACATTTGGAAGGTTTTACCACGCTAATATGATTTATGTTGAGGCATTAAAAAAATATAAGCCGTCAAATGTACATCTGATAATATCAAAAAGTGGCCATAAATCTTGAATGACTCTGTATAGTACCCACAAACCCTATATTGACTTAAACGCTAAAATTTTCCATTTTATCAAACTTGTGCAATGGTTAAAGTAAATTGGAGCAGCAGTTTTTAGCAATAATTTCTTAAAATTTTATTAGGCAGATATTTTATTTCGCCTTCTTGGATATGTACCCCACATTCTGTGAAATTTGGGGAAATTCGATAAGCATTGTTTTAGTAATTATCTTTTTACCATTTAATGGGCTGCCATTTTATTCTGCCATATTGGATTTTTACGAATATGAAAGCGCACTATGAGTAAAATACTCCTACTTTTCAAGTTAGAAGATACACACCCACATGTACCTTTCTTTGTCTTGTCATAAGCAGAAGTTTTTTACATAAAGAAACTGAAGCTCAATGCCACAATAACAATTTAAGTAGTAGACTAACTTTTAATCAATAATCCTGTATACACATATTAATGTTGACTTTATAAAAAAATTACCAATAATTAACCAACAAAAGCTAAATTGTTTTGTTAATCTGCATTTTTATATACGACATATCTCAAAACTCGCGGTTTTAATGATGTACTGTTAAATTTTAATGCTTATATTCCTTAGACCAGGTTTAAGTTAACATGACGGGACTTTATTTGACATTTACGGCCATAGTCCAGTTTACTGAGCTATGGCCGGCTTACTAGAAGTACTAAGTTTAATACTGGTCTGAATCTTAAACTACTTAAATTGATGCGGATGTAAGAAAACATTCCAAAAAAAAACTATAAAAACATGCTTGGTGTGTCAGAAAAAACTATAAATTACCCATTGTTGAAAGTTCAAATTTTGAAATTTTTCATTTCATTTCGCCGATCAATTTACAGTTTATTATTTCTCAAGAAACAAATTTATTATGTTCTCATCAGTCGTAAAGAACATAATGACAATTCACTTTTACCAATGCATTATCTTGGAAAGCAAATGATAAAATTAATAAAGCAGGATTATTAAATCTCTGCACAACATAATACAAACAACGAAGAGCACAACAGATATATTTTAATATTGGGATTACCTATAAATACAAATTGAGACAAATATTTCTCCAGCCACGGGATGTCGCAAGAACCTTTAGCGCAAAACTGAGTAAACGCAATATGCAAACGTAAAAATTAAATTATTCGAAGAAATTCGTCGGCTCTCTTTTAGGAAGCGACGGCTGCGGTGTTGACAATTTTCGGATGTCACAACTAATTTTTAATCAAATAAATATATACATCTTTTTTAGTGGATGTCACAAAGTAGTATATCTAAAATTTCTATTGTATATAAAATATACAGAAATTGCCGAATGTATATGTATATTTTTCTGTATAAAATTTTTACAACACATGCCTTATGACATCCATTAACAATAGGTACCCCTGTACCCACCACGCCCCGATTAGCTCAAAAAACCGAAAAAACGCTGTGACATCCAAATTTGGATGTCGGAACGTCGCATGATGTCACAACGAATGTAAAAATTTGACGGTTGGATGTCACAGCGATGGACAGAAAAATCTATGTAAATATATATATATATATATATATATATATATATATATATATATAAAAAAAAAAAAAAAAAAAGAACGACAAAAGGCTTTTTGACACGTTTCTGAACCGATTTGAATACATTTTTCGGATTCTATATACTTGTTTCAGGTAGAATTAGCGTATTGATATTCTGAAGACTAATAGCCGGTTGCATAAAACTTTTAATCACGTAATAACTTTAACTGACGTTTAGAATCATTTTTGACGTTGACACTCTTGTGTAAACTGACACACTCTAAGCCGTCTGATTAGTTAATGCTAGTTAATCTAATTCGTTTTCACTTAAGGCCGTTTTACATGCTGCAATTCTTCTTTGCAATATGCAATAGTCTTGAACAAAGGCATGCGCAGTTTGACAAAGGGTACAAATGTCTTGCCACTGCGCATGATTTTGTTCAAGACTATTGCAACTTACAAGAAAGAATTGCAGCATGTAAAACAGCCTTTAGGTACCGGAAAGTCCGCAAGTAGGAATTAATCTATCACTGCACTTTTATTAATAAAATCGTTGGGCGAAGCATTTATTTAAATCTGTCTGCTTTATAAATTTGGTTTATTATTTAACTAGCGTTTAAAATACAAAATAATTAAGAAAATGCAGGTGATTAATTTATCAAAAATATATAATTTAGTTCAGCCTTGCTTACATGCGGTTTAGTAAGTAAAACAGGATTTAGTTAAAAAAAACTAGACGTGAACCTTTAGTATTGATATGTGGTATTTAAAGCTAAGAGATAAGAAAATCAACTTGACTAGGAGATTGTCACCAGTCCGAGTATTCCCTCCTCCACTCCCAGTTGACCTTGAGTTTAATCACGCCTAGTTGACCTCGGGCCCCTTTAACTTTGAGATGTTTTCATGGTCAACTTGTTTGATAGGGAGATATCATTGCACTTAGACTTTGACATGATTTTGAGCCCATTTGACCTTGGGGTATTTTGACGGTCAAATTTTCCGCATTCTACGGGATTTTTTTTAATAATTGATCTTAGTAAAATTGAATTGGCTGATGCAAAATGACAATAACAAAACTAGTCACGTGATTTATTTGACACTGAAATTAGCAGAAAACTGTATGTCTTCTAAAAATTTAGATACAATGGTAAAGAAAAAAATTGTTTTTTTTTTATTTACACCTATGATTTTTTACTTTATACCTATGATGCCTTTAATTCAACTATCGGCTCAAAGTTTTCAATTTTTTCTCCTTAATGCTTTTTCGCTTAAGTCTTGCAAGTCGGAATCAATCTATCACTACACTGTTATTAACAAAATCGTTGGTCAAAGAATTTATTCAATTATTTTCATAGGCTGTTCTATATATTAGGTTTATTTGGTTATTTCTGTATATAATTTAGTTCAGCTCTGCTTACATTCAGTTCGGTAAAATATGATTAAGTTAAAAAATTGAGAAAAACTAGACCTCAACCGTTAGTACAGATATGTAGTATAAAGCTCAGAAAGATATTATTTATATATATATATATATATATATATATATATATATATATATACAGGGTGTCCCAATAGCGCGTTCTCAGTTGATATCTTGATAACGGACAGCGATATAAAAAAAGTTCAAATGCAAAAGTTGTAAAACAATACGGGCTACATAACCTAAAATTATTTTCATTTATACAGGGTGTCTCAAAAATCTGTAGCGAAGCAAAGTTGTGTTTTTTCTTATGGGACACCCTGTATATTTTTGCATATTTAGATTCTGCTCGTGATTCTACACATTTTTTGTATAACATGTCCTATGTCTAAATCTGATAGTTTTTCTAATATCCGCCATTTTGTAAAAAATTATGAATTGCAGTGCCTTTTTTCAAACGACGTGAGCCGTTGGCTTTTTGATATAGGATTATGATTGGCAGGACCATTAGCAAAAGTATGGGTTGACTTTCAACGTGAACAAATTTTGTCGGCGTTGTACAGGGGGTCCTAGATAAGTAGGAGAAATTAAAAAAAATTTTAAACATCATATCTTCATTTTTTTAAATAGAATGTATAGTATTTTAATATTTTAGACTATTCGTGACCCAAAACCCTATCTTTCGTTATAAATATGTCCTATACCTATTTGTCATAGTTTCCGAGATTTTGACATTTTTGTATTTATTATTTGGTTTTCAATGGCAATCGCCTTAGAATTTGCTTTATTATCGAATTTATAGAATTTTCCGAGTAATCCAAAAATGTAATAATATACAGGGTGTTCCATTTAAAATAACAAAGTTGATATCCGAGGGACACTTTTGTATTTCAAGTTTTTCTCTGTTATTAAAAATAAAGGAATTAAGGGGGGTGCAAATCTCGGTGAATCACCCTGTACATTAATACACAGTAAAAAATGCAAAATTAAAAATTCAGTTTACTATTTTTCTTAATGTAAAAGGCAAATAAATGTTTTAATTAAAGAGACACAACAGAAAAAGAAGTCCTACGATCACTTGATTAAATGTTCAATGTGACCGCCATTTCTTTCAACACATACTTGTAGCCGATTCACCAAGGAATTGTTAACTCTATTCAGCATCGCGGCATGGATATTTGTACATGCATTTCTAATTCTCATTTTCATATTCTCTATGGTAGTGGGTGGCGTTTGGTAAACTTGCTCTTTAACAAAACCCCACAAGAAAAAATCTAGTTTTGTGAGGTCCGGAGATCTTGCCGGCCATGATACTGGACCTCCCCTACCAATCCATTTATTTTCATAATTCGCGTCTAAAAATTGCCTCACCTGCCTGCTTAAATGTGCCGGAGCGCCATCTAGTTGGAACCACATCCGCCTCACTAGATGCAAAGGTAATTCGTCAATCCACTGTGTGGATGAGTGTCTCCATTAACTCTATTTTCGAAATAATAAGGTCCAATGATACGGTTACCGATTATACCAGCCCATACATTAAGAGACCATCTATGCTGGTGATCCAAGGGGATAATGAATCTGGGTTTTTCAGAACTATAATAGTGGAAATTATGCCGGTTGACGTATCCATTTTTATGAAATGTCGCTTCGTCAGTAAATAAAATGTTATTGAAAAAATCATGTTCTTCTCTATTTTTTGCTAATGCCCAAGTACAAAATTCAAGTCTTCGATTGAAATCGTCTTCATCCAGCTCTTGTACCAGTTGAATATGGTATGGGTGAAATTTATGTTTTCTAATTATTCTATTTGCTGTAGATTTAGCAACACTTCTCTCCTTTTCTAACTGCCTACATGAAATATGACGATTTTCAATTAAAGTTTGCATAACAAGATATTCAGTTTCTTCATTTGCGGCTCTTTTCTGCCTTTCCAATTTTCGTTCATAATCGACACATCCAGTTCTTTCAAATCGTTCTTTGAGTCTGACAAATGATACCTCATGAGGATGACGTTCGGCATTGCTAAACCGTTGCGCATAAACTCTACTTGCTAAAAAACAATTTTGATTACTTGCGCCCAAAACATAAATCATGTTAATCAATTCTTCTCTAGAAAAATTCATTTTGAATCAATTTGAACACCGTTACTACACAAATACAAGAGTTTGACATTTCGCCATGACAACATTTTCCCCGTTTTCATTTGTTTTTACTTTAGAATTGGCTAAGGCATCTTCGTACATTAAGTTCTAACTAAATGTTGACACTACCTACGTTTTTATAATAGCAAAAATAGTAAATATTTATGAATAGTTGGTAAAATATCTGTTCTAAGTCTTTAGGTCGCGATTCTTAGCACAATATTATGAGCTAAATTTTTAATTATGCGTCACTTGTAGTGTATTATAATTAGAAAATTCGATAATAAAGCAAATTCTAAGGCGATTGCCATTGAAAACCAAATAATAAATACAAAAATGTCAAAATCTCGGAAACTATGACAAATAGGTATAGGACATATTTATAACGAAAGATAGGGTTTTGGGTCACGAATAGTCTAAAATATTAAAATACTATACATTCCATTTAAAAAAATGAAGATACGATGTTTTTAATTTTTTTAATTTCTCCTACTTATCTAGGACCCCCTGTACAACGCCGACAAATTTTGTTCACGTTGAAAGTCAACCCATACTTTTGTTAATGTTCCTGTCAAAAATCATAATCCTATATCAAAAAGCCAACGGCCCACGTCGTTTGAAAAAAGGCACTGCAATTCATAATTTTTTACAAAATGGCGGATATTAGAAAAACTATCAGATTTAGACATAGGACATGTTATACAAAAATTTGTAGAATCACGAGCAAAATCTAAATATGCAAAAATATACAGGGTGTCCCTTAAGAAAAAACACAAATTTGCTTCGGTACGCATTTTTGAGACACCCTGTATAAATGAAAATAATCTTAGGTTATGTAGCCCGTATTGTTCTACAACTTTTGTATTTGAACTTTTTTTATATCGCTAAGATATGAACCGAGAACGCACTATTGGGTGATATAAGATCAAAATAATTTTAGCACAGATATTAAATTATTTTGGTCTGGAAATCAAAAACCCCGGTCTAGCTCTCTACTCCAGTTGCTTAATTTTCAACAGATATGCGTATGCATGAAATATGTGAAGAATAAAACTAAAAATGGCTTTAGCCACATCAAAGGTTACCACAGCGCGTTAAATAATTTTCTCTTTGGCCTTAAAGTTTGATATTACCAACGGGAATGAAGAGAAATATTGTTCTAAAAACTTGTGTACTCTTTACATTCCGCAAATCAGATCTAGCCTTGAGTATTGCTCGCACATATAAGGAGCAGCCTCTCATTCAATCTTTAATATCCTTGACTCTGTCCAAAGAAGAACTATTCGCCTGATTGATCCAAATATTATAAGGAACCTTGTATCACTAGAGCATCGTCGAATTGTGGGCGATTTGTCTCTGTTTTGCAGACACTACCGCGCATTCTGCCCTGATGAATTATCGTCTATTATCTCCTCGTTAAATATTCGGAACAGGGAAACACGATCATCGATCTACATGCATCTCTTCACCGTCCAACTGCAAAGAGCAGGAACCTCCTAACTTTATTCCAATAGTGTCTCGATTATGGAATGTGGTACCAGCAAATGCCTTACTCTCTTTTCCGAGTCTGCAAGTCTTCAAATCCCACATTAATAAAGTTTGCCTATCGTCGCTTAAAGCAACCAGATTACGTAGGAGTTAGACTTTCGGCCTTCGTGGTCTGCGAATAGATAAAATGAAAGTGGACCAGAAAACTGAAATACATGTCTATATAGAGTTAAGGTAAAACTTAATTTATCGTGGACAAATAAGCCTACACATTGAGATATACAACTTCTTAAACTGTTTTTTAATTAATATATATTGCATTGAATTTGTTCTGGCTGTAATATATAGAGAAAACACCCTATATAAAATGTATTGTATCAAATTCAACTTGTTGCAATAATGGGCAACCACGCAATAACCTGTTTTGCTATGTCAACAGGTCAACCACCTTCCCGAGCGTATATGGCAATTAGATTGCATTTTAAAAAAGATTGAGAATATACTTTGGGTAATGTTAAGGTGAACATGTAGTTTCATTTTGTTACCCTTTGTTTCAACCCTAAGTATTACATGGCGATCCTGCCACTTGACGATTTTTTTGTGAAGTTATTAAGATGGGTAATGCCAAGTCCAAAGAAGAGATTGTAATTAATCAGGCCTCCAATGGCGATGCAAGGGGTGAAATAGTTGACCAAAATAAGGGATTAAGCTTAGCAGAGATTTTGCTTATAATTTTGGTTGTGGCAACGGCAATTGTTGCAGTAGTATGGGCCATTAGACATGTTCAAAGGAAACTAAGGCAGACAATTAGAAGAGAAATTTATAAAAATGAGCTGCGAAAATCCAAGGATGATTTAAAGATGGAAGAAACTTAAATTTTTTTTTAGGGCGGTATTTTTCTTGTAGGAAAAAAAAAAAAAAAGAAGAAAGAAAAAGTAAAGACAATTATAAATGGAGTTAGAAAATTTGTTATGTGTTAATGTAACTGAAAATGTAAATAATAATGCAGGCATGTAAGTTTAATTATTATAATATTATGTTATTGTTTTATAATTATAATCGCAAAAATATGGACCCAATTAGCAAGTTTAATAAGTGAATTAAATTTTTAATTTCATGGGAGACAAACTTATTGAAATTTTACATTCATTTAAATATATTCGAACAAATTTGGTAAAATTAAAAAGCGAAAGACGAAAAAGCCCTATTGTCGAATCAAAAGTTAAAGTGGCAAAAACTTTATATTGTCAGTTAGGTAAGGAAATTACTGATTTAAACGTAAAAATAGAAAAGTCTGAAATAGACAAAGAAGATATTTTGACTTTTAATAACATAATAACAGAAATTAAAAAACTTTATAAGGAAATTTTAGAGTTTTGAAATAAAAATATTAATAAAGATAAATTAAAAATGTCTTCTTTTGATCTAAAAATAGCTACAAACCTTTTACGGGTCATGGATGATACAGAATCTACAACTTCTAAATTAATAGAGGCTTTAGATTTTTATTCGTCAACGCTTGATAATGATAGTCAACCTTCTTTAATTAAATTTGTTTTGAAAACGCGTATTTCTAACAACGCCAAATTACGATTAAGTTTGACTTATAATTCTGTAAATAATTTAATTCTAGATATGAAAAAACATCTCTTAACTAAAAAATCAGATACGGCCCTTCAGGCACGCTTGTTCTCTGCTAAACAGGGTGAAAAATGTATAACGGATTTTGGTAAAGAGTTAGAGGATATTTTTGTAAATTTAACCATTACGCAAGCAGACGGAAATGCCAATGCTTTTGATATTCTAAGACCTATTAACGAAAAGGTTGCAATAAAAAGGTTTGCATGCGGACTTAAAAATCAAAGGCTGGGCACAATTATATCTTCCAGAAATTTTGACTTCTTAAAGGACGCAATAAGGGCAGCTCAAGATGAAGAGCTGGGTAATCAAAATAATTCAGGACACATTTTTAATTTTTCTCACAGAGGAAGGGGAAATTTTAGAAATTTTTCCAGAAGACCAAATAATAGAACAGGAAATTCTGGTAGATATAATAATTATCAGAATTTTAATAACGGAGGAAATAACAATTCAAATTGTCGACGAAACGCTTCGACTAATCAAGGTAATTTTAATAATCAGCGGTTTTCTAGAAATCACGGTGGTCGTACATTTACGAGCGGTAATAGGAGAGGATCTCGGGCAGTAGGTCACCGAATGCATTTTGCGGAGCACACCGGAAATTCAGAACAATCCTCAGCTGATATACAAGATTCAACATTTTTTCGTGCCTAAAAATACTAAAAATAAACAGTTTAATAATATTTTTACCTATTCAAAAAACTACTCGAATGCTGTTTCTTTTTGTGTCAATGGTAAAAGCTTAAAATTTTTGGTAGATACGGGTGCATCATTAAGTGCCCTTAAATTAAGTTGTTTAAATTCAAAAATACAGTTACACAAAGAAAATATTGAAATTAAAGGCATAGGAGGTAATTTAATATCTGTGGGATATGTTTATTTAGATCTTTGTATAGAAAATGCGATATTTAAGCAAAAATTTTATATTTTTAATAATTTACCATGTCAAAGTGATGGCATAATTGGAGAAAATTTTTTGAAAACTTTTAAGGCTAAATTAGATTACGAAGAAAATACCTTAACTATTTTAAATCAGTATAATAAAATAAATACATTAAAATTAAATGCGGATAGTGAGAATATATTAAGTGTTCCCCCTAGGTGCGAAATTATACAGTATGTTCCTACAGGGTTAGAGGATGAATGTGTACTTATGCAAGGTGAATTATGTGAGGGTGTGTTCATGGCTGGTGTAATTGCACAACCGATAAATGGTAAAGTACCAATTAAAATTTTGAATACAAGAGAGACAGAGGTACATTTGAGAAATTTTTCGCCAAAAGCGGAAAGTTTAAGCAATTATGAGTGTCATCAATTTAACAGCCAAGAAAATTCGGCTACTCGAGTTAAAGAACTATTTAAAATTCTTAAGCTTAATCATCTAAACCGCGAGGAACGAGATTCTATAGAGCAAATTTGTGCCAAATTCTCAAATATATTTCATATGCCAGGAGATAAGCTTACAGTTACTAATTTATATAAACAGTCAATTCAAGTTAAACCAGATACTCAGCCGGTCTATAGAAAGCCATATAGGTTACCTCAAGTACATAAAGAGGAAATAAATAGGCAAATTTCTCAAATGTGTCAGGATGGAATAATTGAGAGTGCGCAGAGTGAGTGGTCTTCACCTTTGTTGCTTGTACCAAAGAAAAACGATACGAATGAGGGAAGAGCTAGGTTAGTATTGGACTACAGATTTTTGAACCCATATATATTAGATATCAAATTTCCGATTGCGAGTGTAGTCGATATTTTAGACTCCCTAGCAGGTGCACTTTATTTTTCACATCTAGATCTTAGCCAGGGCTATTATCAGGTCGAATTAGAGGAAGAAAGCAGAAAATACACAGCTTTCACTACAGATCGCGGTCAGTGGCAAATGCGAAGGTTACCAATGGGGTTAAAAATTAGCCCTAGTGCCTTTTCAAGGTTAATGACCATAGCGATGGCGGGCTTAAATTACGAAAAGTGCTTTGTTTATCTTGATGATCTTATAGTATTTGGCAGAAACCTTAATGAACACAATAAAAATCTAATAGATATTTTTTCTAGATTGCGAAAAGTAAACCTAAAATTAAATCCTGCTAAATGCGATTTTTTGAAAAAAGAAATTCTGTATCTGGGTCATATAATAAGTTCTGAAGGAATATCACCTGACCCTGATAAAATAAAAGCTTTAAAAGATTATCCTATTCCAAAAAAGGCAGATGAAGTTAAACGCTTCGTGGCTTTTGCCAATTATTATCGAAAATTTATACCACATTTTTCCGAAATTACAGTTCCTCTAAATAAATTATGTAAAAAATACGCTAGGTTTGAGTGGACGGACGAATGTGATAAAGCTTTTAATTGTCTTAAAAATTCGCTGATTAAGCATCCGGTGTTAGATTATCCCGATTTTTCGAATGAAAATGAATTTATTTTGCAAACAGATGCTTTTGCTATAGGAGCAGTGTTATCAAATAAAAATAATAAACCAGTGGCGTTCACTAGTCGTAGTTTAAATAAAGCAGAAATTAACTACCCTACTATACATAAAGAACTTTTAGCAATTTATTGGGCTGTAAAGCATTTTCGACCATATCTGTATGGCCGTCGTTTCAAAATTTTAACCGATCACAAACCATTAATTTATCTTTTTACGCAAAAAGACCCTGGTAGCAGATTGACAAAATTTCGTTTGTGTCTAGAAGAATATGACTTTTATATCGAATATATCAAAGGAAAAGATAATGTTACAGCCGATGCTTTATCGAGAATAATCTTGTCCTCAAACGAATTAAAAGATATGAATGAAGGTATGATTGCAGTTTTAACCAGAGCACAGAGTAAACGTAGAGACGGACAGGAAGACGAGTTAATTAAGAAAAGTACTGAAAATATTTGGCTTGATCACCCGAATATTGTGGAAATTCTTAAGCAACCCACTAACTGTACCGAATTAATTATAATACCATCCTTAAAAATTAAAAAATTGTCAAAAGATGTCACTCAACAAGTGGGAGACTTTTATTATATTCCATTACATTTTACCTTATACTTAGACCAAAAAGCTTTATCACCATTGGCGCGAGACGAAATGGTGAAAGATTTGGTAGAAATAAGTAAAAAGGCTGAAATTAAAGAATTAGTTATTAATAAAAATAATGATAATACAGAGTTTATTAAATTTATTGGTAGTAAAATAAAAAATTATACTAATTGGAGGGGCCCCCGTATAAATGTTGTAAAAGGTATTAAAAAAGTAATGGACAAAGACGAAAAAAGAGTAATCCTTAATGATTTTCATTTACTACCAACCAGTGGTCACGCTGGAATAAATAGAATGACAAATAATATTAAAAAGTATTATTTTTGGCCAGGTCTGGATAGTGATGTTCGAAATTTTGTAAAAAGGTGTGACATGTGTCAAAGACAAAAACATTCGAATCATTATACTAGAGAGCCAATGGTAATAACTACTACAGCTGAAACAGCTTTTCAAAAAATATATTTAGATATTGTTGGTCCACTTCCGGTAGACGTAAATGGATTTGTTTAGATTTTAACACTTCAGTGTGAGTTAACAATATATGTAGAGGCCTACCCTCTTAAAAACAAGGATTCCGTATCTGTGGCAAGATCTTTGGTGGATAACTTTATCTTAAGATATGGTATCCCTCAGGAAATTGCTTCAGATAGGGGCACCGAGTTTATTTCTCACACTATGGCAGAAACATGTAACTTGTTAGGTATAAAACAGATTCATTCTACGGCGTATCATCACGAGAGTATCGGGAGTTTAGAGGCCTCTCACAAAGTTCTAGGTGCTTATTTGAGAATTCAAACTCAAAACCATGATTCTGCATGGAGCACATGGCTTCCGTACTGGTGTTTTTCTTATAATACTGCAGTACATACGGAAACCAAATACTCTCCCTTTGAACTAGTTTTTGGAAAAAAATGCCAATTACCAAATAATTTAAATAATGAAGTTGATCCTATTTATAATTTTGATAACTACCCCATTGAATTAAAATATAGGTTACAAACAGCTCAAAATGATGCAAGAAATAACTTAATACTTTCTAAATCTAAAAGAAAAGAAAATTTTGATTTAAAAGTAAACCCCATTCAGTATAAAAAGGGCGATAGAGTTTTAATCAAAAACGAAACTGGTGATAAAATTACCAGCCCTTGCTTCCTGGGGCCATATTTAGTGGTAGAAGATGTTGCACCAAATGTAAAAATAATTAAAGATAAGAAACATATTTTAGTCCATAAAAATAGAACTAAGTTGTATAATAGCTAATTAAAATTAAGTTATAATAATAAGGGCTCCATATTACTATACTATTGCATGTATTTTCTAATAACCTTTTTCTAAAATACCTATCTATTTTCTTTCCTACTTTCACTATATGACGCTATTTTCCTTCTCTTATATCTGAGTTTTTATTTTTCTTTTCATATATTTAGATAAATAAGATAATATTAAAAAAAAAAAAAAAAAAAAAAATGGTTTAAATAGTGTATTGTAACATGTGTCTCTAGTAATTGTATTTTATTTACGAATTTCAAATTTTGAAAATAAATTGAAATTCTTTTAATTGCCCGGGGAGGTGTAATATATAGAGAAAACACCCTATATAAAATGTATTGTATCAAATTCAACTTGTTGCAATAATGGGCAACCACGCAATAACCTGTTTTGCTATGTCAGCAGGTCAACCACCTTCCCGAGCGTATATGGCAATTAGATTGCATTTTAAAAAAGATTGAGAATATACTTTGGGTAATGTTAAGGTGAACATGTAGTTTCATTTTGCTACCCTTTGTTTCAACCCTAAGTATTACAAGGTGGTAAAATTTGACTTAAAACGCTGTATTTAATTATGCTGTAAAGGTGTTATACTGTTAAAGTTAAGTTTAAAATATTTGAAATGCAAAACAAAATTTGCATTTAAAATAATTGAATTATAAAGAAAAAACTTAGGGTTAGGTCCGGTTTAACAAATTTGAAAAAGTAAGATTAATGTAGCGTATTTCTTTTACCAAGTTTCATATTTATTAACACCCGGTATACAATGTATTCCTTTAAAACAGAGCATCAAAAGAAGTAATTACGAATCATATCTATTTCAGGTTTTACATACTCTGGTACTTATTAGCATAAATAAATTACTATATTGCGACAGAAAATAATTCACTAAGTACCATTTAAAGTAAAACGTTTTAATGTGAAATTGCTGTCTTTAATACTTATAATTTATAGAATTTAGCAAAACGTTCGCAGGAAATTCAGGGCCAATTTTTGAAATGGTCTAAAAAATTAATTAACTAGAACAGGTGCCTTTAAAATATTTAATGGAAACAGTCCTGTCAGAAAAAAGTGTTTGCGACGTAACAGATACACTTTGGGAAATTAAATATCTACTCTGAGATAGATTTTAAAGTCGTTTAAGATTATTATATATATATATATATATATATATATATATATATATATATATATGTATGTACGACGTGGCGCCGATGGCTGTGTGTTTGGTTTTCGGCGCTCAAAGTCTCTGGCTCGATTCTGAGCTGAGGCAGACTTTGTTAAGAATACATAATGCGCTCGCCTTCTGATGGATGGGTTGATCTTAAGGACATGCTATATACAGATATATATATATATATATATATATATATATATATATATATATATATATATATATATATATATATATATATATATATATATATATATATATATAGCATGATCCTTAAGATCAAAATCGTTTTAGCACGGATATCAAATTATTTTTGTCCGGAAAACAAAAACCCCGGTCTAGCTCTCTACTCCAGTTGCTTAGTTTTCAACAGATATGCCCATGCGTAAAATATGTGAAGAATAAAACTAAAAATGGCTTCAGCCACCTCAAAGGTTACCACAGCGCGTTAAATAATTTTCTCTTTAGCCTTAAAGTTTGATATTACAAACGGGAATAAAGAAAAAAAGTTTCACCCCTAGTTAATCATATTCTAAATACGCAAATTGGATTACATGTTAGCGAACTGGTAAAACAGTTAAAATGCATTTGTATAATCCCAGTACGAATTTGTACTTTTGAACAAGTAAACCCTCAGTGTTGGGAACTAAATTTTGAAGTAATGAAGGACTTGAAAAAGTTCTGGCAATACTTTTAAAGGACGAACAATGCATAACAGATACATATAACATATAAAAATTCATCTGAAATACCTTGTCTTAACTACATAAAAGAAAATATGTAAAAATAATTAGTATATTGAACGTTTCTTTATATGCCACTCTGAACATTTAAAACAATCTTAAACGACTTTAAAATCTATCTCAGAGTAGATATTTAATTTCCCAGAGTGAATCTGTTACGTCTCAAACACTTGTTTCTGACAGGACTGTTTCCATTAAATATTTTAGAGGCACCTCTTCTAGTTAATTAATTTTTTAGACCATTTCCCAAATTGGCCCTGAAATTCCTGCGAACGTAAAGTTAAATTCTATAAATTATGCGTATTAAAGACGGCAATTTTGACATTAAAAGGTTTTACTTTAAATGCTATTTAATGAATGATTTTCTGTCGTAACATAATAATTTATTTAGGCTAATAAGTACCAGAGTATGTAAAGCCTGAAATAGATAGAATTCGTAATTACTTCTTTTGATGTTCTGTTTTAATGAAATACAGTGTATACCGGGTGTTAATGAGATGAATATGAAACTTGGTAAAAGAAATGCGCTACATAAATCTCACTTTTTCAAATTTGTTAAACCGGAACTAACCCTAAGTTTCAATTTAATTTGAAAATGTTTACATATTTAAAGTCTAGAGAAAAATGAACTTTTTTCTTTATAATTCAATTATTTTAAATGCAAATTTTTTTGCAATTCAAATATTTTTAATTGAACTCAGCATTCTGCTTTAAGGTAAAAAAAATGTATATATACATTAATTGAAAAGCGGTTTAAGAAGTTGTATATCTCAACGTGTAGGTTTATTTGTTTACGATAAATTAGGTTTTACCTTAACTCTATATAGACATGTATTTCAGTTTCCTAATCCTAGACAAGCAACCTTTATTGATGTGGGATTTGAAGCAGATTCGGAAAAGAGGGTAAGGCATTGGCTGGTACCACATTCCATAATCGATACACTGTGGGAATAAAGTTAGGAGGTTCTTGATCTTTGCAGTTGGGCGGTTAAGAGATGCGTGTAGATCGATGATGGTGTTTCCCTGACACGAATATTTAAGGAGGGGATAATAGATGATAATTTATCAGAGAAGAATCCGCAGTAGTATCTGCAAAACACAGACAAATCGCCCACAATTCGACGATGCTCTAGTGATACAAGCTTCCTTGTAATATTTGGATCACCAATCAGGCGAATAGTTCTTCTTTGGACAGAGTCAAGGATATTAAAAATTGAATGAGAGTCTGCTCCCTATATGTGCAAGCAATACTCAAGACTGCGTCTGATTTGCGGAATGTAAAATGTACACAAGTTTTTAGAACAATAGTGTGTTTGAGCATAGAAAACGAAACCCAATTTCTTCGCGGTTGCTGTGGCAATTGAGAAGCTGTCATCATGCCCACGAAGACATTTTTAAAAAATAATAACATGTAGGCTAAAGGTGTCTTTGGCTTCTAGTATTTGATTATTAATTTAAATAGTGTGGGTACTAGGAAATAATTTATGAGATAGTAAATATTATTTCGTTTTAGTGGCTTTAAATTGAACAATGTTCTTTTTAGATCCCTTTTTGGGAACAGACCGTACACGAGCAATGTTCATCTTTTACGAAAAATACCTCTATCATAGGACACTTAGAATAACCTGATAAGAATAAGAGCCAATTCAAAAGAGCACTTTTTAGGACTATGGCCGGAATACCATCAAGGCCAAACAGTGGCGTATTTAGGTGAACTGGTATCCCAAGTAAAGATAATTTTATAAAAAATATTACGACCAGAAAAAGTGAGGTTTTTTTTAGTGGTAATTTTTAATTAGCTAAAATTTCGCGCGTATTGTACGGCAAAGCTGGCAGTGATAAAAAGGAGAAATGAAGAGGAGGGATTAGAGTAAAACTTTTGGCTAAATGTTACGTTTCAAATTTTCTCAGCTACTTACCTTACATATTTTTAGATATTTAAAAATAAAATAGAAACTAAAGTTATTTTAGTTTTTTCCAGGTTATAACGCATCTTAAAAATAAAGCTAATGTCAATCACTTTTAACCAGTGGTAAAATATATTTTGAAAATAAACATTCTTCTAGAAAACTGACTGTGTGCTCTGCTGTGGGCACTTATGGAAATCGGGAAATGACTTATTAGAAAACAAATTTAAAATGAATAACAGTAACTTTACTTGGTTCATACATTCCCTCCAAATATCTATGGTTAATAGTAAAAACATAAGCACTTTTGGTTGAGGTGCAGCGTTGCCCGATGATTTGAGTAATAAGTATGATTTAAGAGGCTAAAAACCCAAATATTTTCTAAAATATATTAACATAAAATCATTTTCAATAAGACGATAGTTAGATATTAGTTTTGCATTTAAAGAAAAATAATAACAAATAGAAAGTTAGGTTAGTGTTTATAATAAATACCTGTAAGGATTTTTGTTTAACAAAATAGCCGTTAGACTCAAATTTCTTTGTTGTTTTCTCTGAACAATTTCGAAAGAGAACAATTGAATTTAAATTATTACAATTTATTTTTACTTGATTATGAAAAATGAAGTAAAATTCATGTCAAAATATTGTAAATAAATTAGGAACTTGCCTAGATTTTGCGCCTTTAAAACATAAAAAGTGGCATCTTTCTTTCTAAAGGAGATCTTTGTGCCGTGTGTTGAAATATGATTTCCTTGGTATTTTTGACAGTGTTTCTTGAGGAAGTGTAAATTTTTACTTTTATGGTTCCTGGCAAAGTGTTCTCTAAATCATGAGAATTGTGCTGATTTATATAAAAAAAGTTATTTCTAGCAGTTTTAAACTTGACTTCTGTTTTAAAAAGCCAGTGAAATCTTATTGGTAAGTCCTATTTCGATTTCTTTTAATAATATTTAAAATTATCTTTGATGTGCAGAAAAATTTAAATCATATAGCTAATTTAAAAAAACATACATTCGAATTTATCTGCAATTAGATGTGCTTAGGCTTCCCTGTTATAGGCCCATTTTCCTACGCACTACACATATCTCCATCACTAGTTTCTACTCTTGAGACGCTCTGGATAGAAACACTAGTCTCTAATTATCCAATTGAGGCTTGCTTGAGGTACCAGTTACCTCTGATCATCTGGCACCCTCTGAGCTATCGAGGACTCTTGAATCCATAGCCGAAGTCTTTGCTGATGGAAACCAGGTTTTTGAATGTAGATATGTTGCCTTGGGAATCATCTTAGCCGTAGATGTTATTTTCATCACATTGTATAAACAACGCAAACAAACTATGGAGATACGTCATATAGAATTTTTTCCCTTTTTTAGTTGATCTGAGTGACCACACTAAATATTATACTCAGTTATCTTACTTAAGATTAGTAGATACTAGATTAGAAAGATTTAGGCTCTGTTTCACGTTAGGTTTTAGTACATCAGCATACTCAATCGACAACACTAAGTTGTTGGGTGACGCAATTTCTAGTGGTAGATAACTCCTTTGAAGCCATTAAATTAGGTTTAAAGATCAGAGTTCATTAGGCTCACAATTATTAATGCTCGCTTTAGTTTATAACTAGCGTACATGACTAAAGCTGGTTTTCTCTCCACTTCTTGGATTGTTAAACTGTAGAGAACATTATAAGAAAGCTTAGATTATTGAAACTTAGCGTACATTATATGAAATATTATTTCATCTTGGCACTTTATTTTCTCTGGTATTTTCCTGTTTTTCGTTTATGAACTTCTGGTTAATCAGAACTTACTTAAGGGCATAAAAACAGTGCTGCATGTATATACTCACACCACTCTACATCTGAGGATCTAGTCGGCGCCCTATAAGTTCTGGTTTCTTTTAATAAAATATCAAGCAAATGTCTAGTCACTTTGTTTTATTTTAAATGGGTTCAAGATTAGTTGTAGGATTAGCAATAGCATAGATATTCCCTTTTCTCCCGTCCTTCCCAAGTTTAGTTTAATTCATCCCATTTTTCTAAGTTGTCCTTTTCATGTTCCCAGTTATTTTATTTTGCACCACATTTTGTCTACCACCACTCCTTCTTGATAAACAGAAATCTCTTTTGTCTTTTTCGCAACTAAATAAAAATATTTAACTTTAAATTAATTAAAGCAAATATTTAATCTAATCTAAACGCAACAAATAATCTGAACACATTTAAAAATACCACTTCCTCCTTTATTTTTCTTAAGGAAGCAGTTGCAGCCAGTTAGCATTGAGAAAATATCGCGTAAAATGACCAAAAATAGGTTGTTTTCTGTGATAGTCTGCGAAGTTATAAAAAGGAATTTGACGATCAGAGTTTAACACATTTTAGCCTTTAAAAGTAAAAAAAAATCTGTTTATATGTCTAGTAATTTTTCGAAAGCAATAGCGGTACTAACCTTGAGCTGTTCTATGCTCAGAAGTAATTTCGTCAAATTCCAAAATACTCAAATTGGAGAGCATACATATAGGTACATTTCTGAAAAAAAATTGATCCGAAAAACGTAGTAGTTTTTTCCAAACTATCACCAAAGATAATTACTAAAATCTTGGAATATTTTTCGGAGAATAGGTTTGGTTGGCTATTGCAGTTGGTAACAGGTAAAGTTTGAACCCCTACCGCAAGAGGTCGGCCCGAGTTTTTCAATATTTTCTAATGGAAGGGAGAGCGCAATGACGTCAAAGAAAATGGAATTCCGATCGCGTGTTGTCAATGACGTCAGATAAATAAACATTTATAATCTCTCGCATGGTCTTTCGTTTATTTTTTATCAGATTCTATGGTTTTTCTTTTAAATAACGTTTAGAATATTTTAATACATATCACGTTGGAAAAACTAAGTAATCAGTAGATTTGGGCAAATGGAAAAACATAATTTTTTAAACAATATTTGTATTTTAAGGGAGAAAATCGATCTTTCCTTGAACTATGATATTAAGCAAGAGGAATGTGTGTTTAGGTTAGGTATCTTAGTTAGTTACAGTGGGTTCGTGTAACAAATTTTAGTTTTATCTATTTCTTTAGTTAATAAGAATTCACACCTTCATTGGTTGTTTTTTGTCATGTAACAAAAAAATCAATCAAACTATCATTCTTAGTGGCAAAAATTATGCCAAATACTAAATTTTGCAAAGGATTTCTTATCTCAAAATTGTTTTATTCTAAAATATGGAAATATATAGATTTATTTGACCCTACGCAAAGAAAACGAATTGATGTTTCATATAGGTATTTAGTAAGGTATACCTAACTGGACATTTAATTTCAAAATAAACGAGTTTATAAAATTTCCTGCATGCCTTTAAACGTCTTCAAATGTAGTTTATCATTTTTATATCTGGTATGCAAAATAGTCCATTGTATAAAAAACAAAATACGCCTTGAGCGGGCAAAAACCCTTCTCCCTCAAACTGTTAAGAAAATAGGAACAGTTGTATAGAATTTAAAAGTAAGGTAGGTACCTAAATGTACTATAATTCTGCCATAGCACAAAACATGAATAAGCACGTTGTTTCTACTCTTTTTTGCAAAATTACAAATAGCTTTTTATGAACTATGACAAATTATTTTAGCATAAATTAAGTATTGAAATTTATTAGTCATGACATGTTTTTTGATTCAAACTTCTACAATTTGTTATAAAGGTCAGAAAAAAATAAACTCCAAATACAAAATTTTAAGAAATATCCCCAAGATTCTAAACATATTTAGTATCGTTTGAAAATTAGAAATCTTAGAATTGCAAAGTCAGTAAAATGAAAATTGGTCTACTAATGGTTTAATTTCTAATCTAAGCACATAAAAAAATTGTTCTGCTTTTACAAAAATAAAAAATTGTTTTGCACGTTTCTGATGGGATTTTTCTTTCTTCTGATAGGTCTAAAAGATAGCAAGAGAAAAATTTTGAATCTAAAGTTTTTTCTTTTATAAATATTGAAGAAGGATGAGAAATTATAAAAAGAGGCAGTTTGTGGGTTAGTAATTTATTAGAGAATTTTTATATATATATATATATATATATATATATAGCTAATATATATATATATATATATATATATATATATATATATATATATATATATATATATATATATATATATATATATATATATATATATATATATATATATATATATATATATATATATATATATATATATATATATATATATATATAATGTGTTTTCGTTCCGGGTGTACATCCGTTCACTACTGTCGTTCTGAAAAGAACAGTTTTGCTGACGTTTCGCCAAAATCACATTTGGCATTTTCGAAGCTTTCTTTCTCGCATCCGAATAGAGACTGAAGTGTTGGTGACTGCGACGCTTCCTTTTATACCCCCACTCGGGGCCGAAGGTTATATCTGCGCAGGCGTTGGTCGTTATTTATGTTTTCCGGATGGTGCTGTTGGTGTTGCACTAATTGCGCTTGAGCTTTTGCGATTTTAAATTTGTCGATTATTGTCTTCCATACTGTTGGTAGTTTTAATGATTCGCCCCTTTTGTTTAAATCACCTTGCTTTTCAATTTCTATGGCTTCTCGGATTATTCTGGTCTTATAATGTTCTATATTGGCAATCTCCCTACACTCATCGAAATTTATTTTATGGCCGGTTTCCTGATGATGTAGGAATAAAGCTGAGGTTGTTTGTTTATTTCTGATGCTGAGTTTATGCTCTTCCACTCTTGCTGATATTCGCCTGTTAGTTTGCCCTACGTACAACTTTTCACAGTCCTGGCACGGAATACTGTACACTCCGTGGTTTTCCAGTTTGATTTTACCTTTTGGGTTTCCGAGTAGTTTACCTATAGTTGTTTGTGGCTTGTGTATTGTTTGTATGTTGTTTGTCCTCAGAATTCTTCCGATTCTGTCTGTTGTGCCTTTTACATATGGTAAGACTACTCGTTGCTTTCCTGGTTCATATTTTTTGTTGTTCGTTGTTCGGGAAACTTGTGCATTAATAGCTTTCTCTATGGTGCGATTTGTGTAGCCATTTTTCTTTAAAGCAGTAGATATTACCTTAAGTTCGTTTTGTCTCGTCTGTGTTTCAGTTAGTCGCACGGATCTAGATATTAGAGTATTTGCTACAGCTTGAATTTGTGCTGGGTGATGATGTGATTTTGCATTTAAATATCTGTCTGTATGTGTTGGTTTTCTATACACGGTGTATTCGAAATGTCCGTTATGTAGTTTTGTGACCAAAACATCTAAAAATGGTAGTTTGTTGTTTTCCTCTAACTCTAGAGTAAATTTTATTCTGGGGTGGATTGAATTTACGTGAGTCAGAAATTTTTCGAGCACTGCATGACCATGTTGCCATATAATAAATATGTCATCGACATAACGAATCCATAATTTGGGTTTTAAACTTACTTTCTCAAGAGCTTCTTTCTCGAAGTATATCATAAATAAATACGCGACTACTGGTGATAGCGAGGACCCCATTGGAGCACCATCCATTTGTTTATACATTTGCCCGTTGAAAGAAAAATAAGTATTTTTGAGGCAATGCTCCGAGAGTTCTATTATATGTGCCTGGAAATCCTCGTTCATAGCAATCTTGTCCAATGCTTCGTCGATGGGAATACTGGGATATAACGATTTGACATCTAGGCTTGCTATGATATCGTTTTTTTCAAGGACGATATCTCGTATAATTTGAATGAAATGCTCCGAGTTTTTTACAAATGAATCAGCTTTTTCTACAGTTGGTTGCATAATTTCAGAAAAGTATTTCTCCAGTTTTTGTAGCGGCGAATTAACAGCACTAACAATAGGTCTGATAGGCGCCCCTGGTTTGTGTATTTTTGGTAAACCATAGAGCTTAGGACATCTGCTCGACTTTTCCCGTGTTATGATTTTTTGTTGAATTTCGGGGTTTATTGGTGAACTTTTCATTTTATTTTTAGTTGTTTTTTCTAGGTACGTTGTCGGGTCCCTTGGAACAGGCCTATAACAATTGTCTTGTAGGATATCCTGCATTTTTTGTACGTAATCTTGAGTATTCATAACCACAGTTGCGTTTCCTTTATCTGCTGAAAGGATTGTGATGTTTTTATTTTTTCGGAGGTTTATTAGGGCCCTTTGTTCAGTGGTATTTAGGTTTTGTTTTGGTGTTTTGCTTGATCTTAAAATTCTTGCCACCTCTTGTCAAATCTCCTCTGCTTTTGTTTCTTCAGAGGAGTCAAGGACAGCTTCCACTCCAGCTATTATTTCTTCTTTAGGGATTTCCTTAGGAGATTTCGCAAAATCGGACGCGAGAAAGAAAGCTTCGAAAATGCCAAATGTGATTTTGGCGAAACGTCAGCAAAACTGTTCTTTTCAGAACGACAGTAGTGAACGGATGTACACCCGGAACGAAAACACATTGTATTTTTCCATCCGTGAAGGAGTAAAAATATATATATATATATATATATATATATATATATATATATATATATATATATATATATATATATATATATATATATATATATATAAATATATACATATATATATATATATATATATATATATATATATATATATATATATATATATATATATATATATATATATATATAAAGTATATATATATATATATATATATAATATACGCATCTTACGGGAATTTTTTTTATTAGGTCACTTTCCCAAAATTTAACATAGGCAATAACTTTTGCTTTACTAAGGATAAAAAATGACTTAGCCGGAATAGTCACCTAACTTGTGTTCCCTGCCAGAATTGATATTTCTTTAAAAAAATCGCAGAGAAAGGGGTTATTTGCTAAAATACAAAAAGTGCTGTAAAAAAAGGTGTTTCTTTTATAGTTTTACATATGTCTGTCGAATTTTGTTCAGCAATTCTAATTTTCAATTTTTACAACTTTATCCAAGGCACTTAAATATTTAAAAAATAATTTAAATTTCGATTATGCTCCTAAATTAGTCAGTTACGACTTTTTTGTATTAAGATATCTATTTACTACCGAAAATTTTTAATTAGTATATATATATATATATATATATATATATATATATATATAAAATTGCCAAAATCACGACAACTTTGCATCAAGCATCAAATTTTTTCCACAAAAAACACAGTTTATGGAATATTTAGGTATAAGAAAATAATATTGCGATGAGGTTATTAACAGAAAACTCTTTTTTTTTTAACTTAGACATTTATTATTTTTTTAGAATTTTCAAAAATCAGGAAAAAGTTAAAAGAAATATTAGAATTTTTGATCAATATTTGGTATGCATATGTAAAATTAAAAAATATACAACTTTTTTATATTTTAGCAAATAAGACCATTTTTCGGTAATTTTTTTAAAGAAATGTCAATTTTGACAGGTAACGCAAGTTTTCTGATGTAAGTCTTTTATAAATATACTATAATGTAACAATAATAAACTTAAAAATCATACCAGTATAGGTGAACAAACAAATTATTAATATAAAGACATGGCTGATGCAAGCATCGGATAAATGGTCCTTATGAAATGTACACTCCAGAATGCTCGCTACACATACCACATGGTATGAATTGGCAAACAACCCAAATAAGTAGTAGTGAAACAATGCATTAATACTGAACCACTTACAGTGTATACAAAACAACAAACTCTCAATATAACACGACTATCAGCAACAAAATTGGGATAGCTATGGAGTCACCTTTATCTCCATTTCTAAGTAGAAACTTTTTGCATTAAATATGATTCAAATATATCTGTACATAAAGAGATCTTTCTACTAAATTCTGCACACAACAAACACGCCTACTCGTACTCATAAGATGCATTAACTAGTCATGGAGGTTTACTACAAAAGCATAAACTGTTCTACTAACGATTACAAACTTCTAAATCTATAAATTAAAATATATTTTCCTTTTCTGCTTTTTTCATCGATTACATGGTCTATTGGTTTGTACAATTCATAGCAATAAACAGTTTTCATGTGATATGTAGTTTTCTTTGTACCTAGAGTAAAAATAACTAGAATTCGTTTTTTTCCTTGTTTATGTGAAAATATGGTTATTACTCTCTAGAAATAACCTTAATACATACCCAACAAAATAAAAAAATTAAATTCTGTGTCAAAATTAAATATGTTTTAGCAGTACTACACAAAAGAGGTCCAAGTAAAATAGGTATAAGTTAGCGTTTGTAAAAGCTTTGGAAGTTTTAATTTAATACTAGGTAGTAATCAAAAAAAGCAAATTTTTAAGAAGGGTTTGTTGCATTTTACTTTCCTACATATTAGTAATAGGCAAAATATCTTACATATATTTTTTGGCCTATTATTAATAGTAATGATATAGAACAAATTTTCTTTAATGCTAATTAGTAGGAAAAAAAGACGCAAAAACTAGCTTAATTAGCGAGATGGGATCGATGTAATAATAAACCCAAGATAATTAAATATTATTTATATAAGCTGAAAAGAATGGAAACAATTTTATTTATAATGTCAACTTAACAGGTGTTTTCCATTAGATTTAGGCAAGACCCAAGCAAATAAAGGAAAACAAGGGAAAAGTGCATATAAAAGAACATGTATATTTTAATCATTATCAACTGTTGTCATACATATAAAAGTAAATTATAAACTATAACTACTATTAGGACAAGCTACAGAAATAGAATAGAAACAATTTAGCAAGTTCTTTGAAAGAAAACATAATTGATGTACCACACCTTAAACCTAAAATTCTTAGTTATTGTTTTTTAATAAAAAAATCGACATTTTGTTTATTTTGAATACGTACAAAGAAAAAAATGGTTGGAGATTAAAATAATATTTTAGTTTGCTTTAATAGGATTTAAAGGTTATCTTTTGAAAGAATAATTATATTACCTGATAATAATAAATGTGGTTTCTTTTTATACTATATTTAATGTTTAGTCAAGTACTTAATATGTAAAAAGTCTAAATAAACAAATAAATTTTTTTGAATTTAATAGTTATAATAAAAAGTTATTTACCATCAGGTGTAGCAGCTAAGTAGTTAAATTCTTCATAAATAAAATTGGCAGGTTCCTTGATTTTTGCGTTTGGTCTTGACTGCAAATTTCTGCCTTGCGACACTATCTTTTCGCTTTCCATAAAGTGTGTAATCGGTTTTAAAATGCCTTGGATTTATAATGGAACTGACCAGGTATCGTAGGAAGAGTTATGTCGCCTTTTACATACTGTGCCAAATACTGAAGCTGTTAATATGTATTTTCGAATTTCTCTATAAAATGGGTTATCCCACTGCCAAACTTTTCTTTAAGTTTCTTTCTATAGACATAATATCCTCTGAAGTAACCTAGAAAAATGTTCATATATTTAAAAATATTAGGGAGCTTGTAATACACCACTACATACTTACTATATTAAGTTGCCCCAGAATCTTAAAACTCTATATAATATATTTTTAAAAATAGTAAAAACTATAGATTAATGTGTTGTTGTGTAATTGTACCTCCCACTACTATTACAACCATCATAAGTATAAATGAACCAAGCCTACAGAAAATGCCGGCTATACAAAAATATAGTCACACAGAAAGATGTGTCTACATTTTCTCTAAATCAATACATATATTGCTGCTCTTCAGCCTAAAATTAATGATGGTCAATGTAATTCTTAAGGAGCCAATGTCTAAAGTAATTCCTATATGAAATGCAGTGTACTTCAGGCATCGTTGTTTAAAAACCAACTTTAGCTACTGCATTCAATGTGTTAAATACTATTTCACCTAATTAATTAATAATTTTACTTAATTTTTCTTTTTTTCTTTAATTTCTGCCTTGCGCGAGTCCCTCCAATGCATACCAAAAACAAGCTTAACACTGGATGGGAGTTACAAAATGAAAAACTGTAGTTTTAATCTCTTGATCTAAACAAAAATAAAATTTTTCTATAAACCAATGGCATACTTTACTTTTTCTTCAATATGAATTATGTTGCCCTTCCCACACACGTCATTGAAATGGATAATTATAATCCTAATACTTTCAGCCCCTTATCATCCAATCAAACTTGCAATGCTTGACCAACATCGTCGTGAAATATATTTAAAATATCCATAAAAAAATATTTCATTTTAATAAGACAGCCTGTATCTGAAAGACAAAACCAAACATAGACTATAAGAAACATGTTTATATGAATTCTCATAAAATACGTCAAGGAATGACCTACTTAATAATGAGCATAAAATTAAGGAACAATGTATATTGTTTTAAGTTTTCTCAAACAGTCTCATGTAATATATATATATATATATATATATATATATATATATATATCTATATATATATATATACAGTGTATCCCAGATTCGCTTCTCTATACAGGGATCTCAGCTCCTATTATACCTACAGCAAAGGTTAAATAGCCAAAGTTTTAGAGGAAACCTATTGCATTCGATATCCGGCTTCAGATTTATGATCGATCAATTGTTTTTGGAAATATCGGGGAAAAACCGAAAATGGCGGATTTCGTTTTTGGCCAGTATGTCCAGAACGGTAAATTTGACAGCTGCCAAAATGTGACATTATTCGGACACATTTTTAAGACAAATAAGATGGCGTATACGACACGTCTTCATTGTTTTTTTGTTAACCCGCAACCCGCCTTAACTTTCATTTTTCTTATGGCCGCCATATTGGATTTTTCGATTTTTGGAAAGGGCCTAAAATTTCCAGTCTAGTGATCTCACAAGTGCATTAAAGATTGTAGTATCATCGAAGTATTACATTTCGTAAAGTTAGGTTTCAGTTTTTTCTAAGGAGGCCATGATTTAAAGTAATGTTAGCTCTCAATGCTTTTCTAAGGAGGCCATGATTTATCTGTAACAAAATTGGATTTTGACTTTGACGATAAGTTAAATAGTTGAAAGTATCAAAGCTGTGTTTTAATAAGTAGTAGGTACGCTTTTATCCCAATAAAATCATAAATCTGACACATAAATTGTCAAAACCTATAGAAAATGGCCGGCATTCCGTATTCAAATGAAGAAAAGGTTGACATGTTAGCTCTGTACTTTCAATCATACAGAAACGCCGACGTTACCTCAGCAAGGTATTCGAAGATGTACCCCGAACGACGGCAGCCTCATAAAAGCCAATTCAGGAAAATCGTAGTTAATTTAATTAACCATGGTGCCTTCGAACAACCTAGAAGCGGATACAATAATAACAATGAAAATCGAGAGAGAAACATTTTACGAGCTATCAACGAAAACCCTGGTGCATCGGTAAGAACTGTAGAACAGGAAACTAATGTGCCAAAATCAACAATATAGAGAGTTTTAAAAAAGAATAATTACCATCTATACAAACCCATAATAGTACAAGGACTTAGGGAAACTGATTTTCCAAGACGACTACAGTTCTGTGAGTGGTATACTAGGAGATGTAATGAAAATCCTGATTTTGTAAATCATGTCTTGTAGTCCGATGAGAGCAGATTCACGAATCGTGGAGTCTTTAATAGGCACAACCGTCATCATTGGGCTGTGCAAAATCCTCACGAAGTGGCAGAGAGACATCTACAGATCAGATTTGGAAGTAACGTTTGGTGTGGGATCATTTGTAAGTTAATCTAACCAATCTTTTTTAAATAGGCACCAAATGATGGTCAAATAATAATCTTTTTTTTTTCGTTTAGTTCTTTAATGATACTAAAAGAGTATAATCTAATATCAAAAAAGTAAAAGGTTCTACTCTAGTCAGTCAACTTACTTTTTTGATATTGTATTACATTTTTATTCAATCATTTTGTATTGTAGTTTCGAAGAACCTATAAAAATAGAATTGGGTTCTATAAATTTATTAACACTATCTAAATTTTCTGCAGATTTAGCTAATTCTCTAAAATTATTTTAATTGTCTGAATTTAATGATTTATTATTACCCGGGAAGCCTAGTTGTTGAGTTATGAAAAAAATACCATATTAATCAAATGTCGAATTATTTTTCGATTTTCATTATGATTTATAGAAAGGCGTTCAGCTGTATTTCCGAATAATTAAAATTTTAAAGCGCAAGGGGTTTGTTCTTTTGATATTTTATGTTTTATTAAGGCACGGTGTACTTCTTTAAGATTATTATATCACTGAAATAAATTGATTTAGTATTTCCGAAATTAATATGCAATACCAACAAAATAATTTATTACGGCTATTACATCCCACTAAACAAATATGTTTTTCTTGTTCATAATAAAGCTGAATAGGTTTCAACTGTATACAAGCTCATTCATTACGGGATGTTTCGATAATTATTTTTGGAAAGAAAATATCTACTTTTTAATAAAGATAATTTTCCCTTTATAATTGATAGTTTCTAGTACCACCCGGCCGACCCTGCCGCCCTTGACTGTTGGGCACCTATTTATAAATTATTAATCATTTCAGGAAATCGACTTATTGGACCATTTTTGTTTGACTACAACCTAAACGGGCAGAGGTACCTAGAGCTTTTGCGAAACCAGGTTGAACCAGCCTTATATTTTAACGGAAGATGAATTAAGAAGAACTTGGTTTCAACAAGACGGATGTCCGGCTCACAATACCATTTAAGTCAGGAACTTCTTAAGAGAGTAGTTTGAAGAAAGAATAATTTCTTTAAATGGTTCAATATCTTGGCTTCCTAGATCCCCTGACCTGTCGCCCTTGGATTTCAACCTCTGGGGTCACACGAAGAATGAAATCTATGAATTTGATCCCCCCGTGACCATAGAAATCCTGAGACAACGAGTTCTGGACACATTTAGAAATATTAACCGAAATACACTTACGTGTACGTACGAAAAACAGTCTCCAATTGTCAAAAATATCTCGATGCAAATGGACGTCATTTTGCAGATTTGTAAATTAATGTTACCCACTTACAAAGTAGGTAAAGCTCATTTAGATTTAAGTCGTTATTTAGATTCATGTTGTATTGAAAATTCAAAGCGTTCAATACATTACTTACTTATTAATGTAATCTTGTGACAAATAAATCATGCCCTCCTTTAAAAACATTGAAACCTAATTTACAAAGTGTGATATTTTGACGACACTAAAATCTTTAATGCACTTGTGAAATATCACTAGACTGGAAATTTTATGCTTTTTCCAAAAATCGAAAAATCCAATATGGCGGTCATAAGAAAAATAAAAGTTGAGGCGAGTTGCGGGTTAACAAAAAATAATGACAACGTTTCGTATACGCCATCTTATTTGTCTTAAAAATGTGTCCGAATAATGTCACATTTTGACAGCTGTCAAATTTATACAAAGTATGTCCAGAACGGTAAATTTGACAGCTGCCAAAATGTGACATTATTCGGACACATTTTTAAGACAAATAAGATGGCGTATACGACACGTCTTCATTGTTTTTTTGTTAACCCGCAACCCGCCTTAACTTTCATTTTTCTTATGGCCGCCATATTGGATTTTTCGATTTTTGGAAAGGGCCTAAAATTTCCAGTCTAGTGATCTCACAAGTGCATTAAAGATTGTAGTATCATCGAAGTATTACATTTCGTAAAGTTAGGTTTCAGTTTTTTCTAAGGAGGCCATGATTTAAAGTAATGTTAGCTCTCAATGCTTTTCTAAGGAGGCCATGATTTATCTGTAACGAAATTGGATTTTGACTTTGACGATAAGTTAAATAGTTGAAAGTATCAAAGCTGTGTTTTAATAAGTAGTAGGTACGCTTTTATCCCAATAAAATCATAAATCTGACACATAAATTGTCAAAACCTATAGAAAATGGCCGGCATTCCGTATTCAAATGAAGAAAAGGTTGACATGTTAGCTCTGTACTTTCAATCATACAGAAACGCCGACGTTACCTCAGCAAGGTATTCGAAGATGTACCCCGAACGACGGCAGCCTCATAAAAGCCAATTCAGGAAAATCGTAGTTAATTTAATTAACCATGGTGCCTTCGAACAACCTAGAAGCGGATACAATAATAACAATGAAAATCGAGACAGAAACATTTTACGAGCTATCAACGAAAACCCTGGTGCATCGGTAAGAACTGTAGAACAGGAAACTAATGTGCCAAAATCAACAATATAGAGAGTTTTAAAAAAGAATAATTACCATCTATACAAACCCATAATAGTACAAGGACTTAGGGAAACTGATTTTCCAAGACGACTACAGTTCTGTGAGTGGTATACTAGGAGATGTAATGAAAATCCTGATTTTGTAAATCATGTCTTGTAGTCCGATGAGAGCAGATTCACGAATCGTGGAGTCTTTAATAGGCACAACCGTCATCATTGGGCTGTGCAAAATCCTCACGAAGTGGCAGAGAGACATCTACAGATCAGATTTGGAAGTAACGTTTGGTGTGGGATCATTTGTAAGTTAATCTAACCAATCTTTTTTAAATAGGCACCAAATGATGGTCAAATAATAATCTTTTTTTTTTCGTTTAGTTCTTTAATGATACTAAAAGAGTATAATCTAATAAAAAAAAAGTAAAAGGTTCTACTCTAGTCAGTCAACTTACTTTTTTGATATTGTATTACATTTTTATTCAATCATTTTGTATTGTAGTTTCGAAGAACCTATAAAAATAGAATTGGGTTCTATAAATTTATTAACACTATCTAAATTTTCTGCAGATTTAGCTAATTCTCTAAAATTATTTTAATTGTCTGAATTTAATGATTTATTATTACCCGGGAAGCCTAGTTGTTGAGTTATGAAAAAAATACCATATTAATCAAATGTCGAATTATTTTTCGATTTTCATTATGATTTATAGAAAGGCGTTCAGCTGTATTTCCGAATAATTAAAATTTTAAAGCGCAAGGGGTTTGTTCTTTTGATATTTTATGTTTTATTAAGGCACGGTGTACTTCTTTAAGATTATTATATCACTGAAATAAATTGATTTAGTATTTCCGAAATTAATATGCAATACCAACAAAATAATTTATTACGGCTATTACATCCCACTAAACAAATATGTTTTTCTTGTTCATAATAAAGCTGAATAGGTTTCAACTGTATACAAGCTCATTCATTACGGGATGATTCGATAATTATTTTTGGAAAGAAAATATCTACTTTTTAATAAAGATAATTTTCCCTTTATAATTGATAGTTTCTAGTACCACCCGGCCGACCCTGCCGCCCTTGACTGTTGGGCACCTATTTATAAATTATTAATCATTTCAGGAAATCGACTTATTGGACCATTTTTGTTTGACTACAACCTAAACGGGCAGAGGTACCTAGAGCTTTTGCGAAACCAGGTTGAACCAGCCTTACGAGCTATTTTAACGGAAGATGAATTAAGAAGAACTTGGTTTCAACAAGACGGATGTCCGGCTCACAATACCATTTAAGTCAGGAACTTCTTAAGAGAGTAGTTTGAAGAAAGAATAATTTCTTTAAATGGTTCAATATCTTGACTTCCTAGATCCCCTGACCTTTCGCCCTTGGATTTCAACCTCTGGGGTCACACGAAGAATGAAATCTATGAATTTGATCCCCCCGTGACCATAGAAATCCTGAGACAACGAGTTCTGGACACATTTAGAAATATTAACCGAAATACACTTACGTGTACGTACGAAAAACAGTCTCCAATTGTCAAAAATATCTCGATGCAAATGGACGTCATTTTGCAGATTTGTAAATTAATGTTACCCACTTACAAAGTAGGTAAAGCTCATTTAGATTTAAGTCGTTATTTAGGTTCATGTTGTATTGAAAATTCAAAGCGTTCAATACATTACTTACTTATTAATGTAATCTTGTGACAAATAAATCATGCCCTCCTTTAAAAACATTGAAACCTAATTTACAAAGTGTGATATTTTGACGACACTAAAATCTTTAATGCACTTGTGAAATATCACTAGACTGGAAATTTTAGGCTCTTTCCAAAAATCGAAAAATCCAATATGGCGGTCATAAGAAAAATAAAAGTTGAGGCGAGTTGCGGGTTAACAAAAAATAATGACAACGTTTCGTATACGCCATCTTATTTGTCTTAAAAATGTGTCCGAATAATGTCACATTTTGACAGCTGTCAAATTTACCGTTCTGGATATACTGGCGAAAAACGAAATCCGCCATTTTCGGTTTTCGCCGATATTTCCCAAACTTATTGATCGATCATAAATCTGAAGCCAGATATCGAATGCAATAAGTTTCCTCTAAAACTTTCCCCATTTAACCTCTGCTGTAGGTATAATAGGAGCCGAGATCCCTATATAGAGAAGTGAATCTGGGACACACTGTATATATGTATATAATATGTATATATATATATATATATATATATATATATATATAATATATATATATATATATATATATATATATATATATATATATTTTTTTTTTTTTTTTTTTATATTTTTTTTTCCTGTATGATTAACTGATTTATTGTATTCATTATTACATTAATTTAAGAATTAATCAAGAACAAATAAAAGTGGTGTTAGAATTATATAAGTGTCAGTCTTCTTATATGTTGCTAGAATTTTTTTTACATCATCAAACTATATTTCTCTTCATGTGAACCCCTTCCCTACCCCACATATTTTAACGGCCTATACCAAGACAAAAATGTGGTTGTAAAACAGTACAACCAAGTGCCCAAAATTATAGAATAATGTCTCTACAGCCAACACCTTGTATTTTGCCACCTTGCATTGTTTGCTCTTACAAAACTTGTCAGGGCTAACACCACTTGTGCATGCATAATCTTTTTTTTTGTTGTAATATTCCATTTTGTCACGGTTTTAGTATCCACCTGAATCTATCTTTACTGAAATGGTATGTTAGAATTAATCAAAGATCTCTTAATTTATGCTCACAAACATATCCCTGGAGACCTCGCTGGAGACTTATCTTGGAACTTTAAACTCTCAACATCATTACCACGCTTCTTTGCAAAACTCGTTGAATATGTATGGCTTTTGTTAACATCATCCCTACAATAAAAGATGCATACATGTAGTTGAAACTGTTGTAATATTAGCTCAAATACTAGGGAAGAATATTAATATTTTTTTTCTTTATAAATATCTTTGGCATGTCCAATGTGCTATTATTTCTTAACAACATATTAAACTGACTGGTATACCTATGGCACTTATACGGTAATGCCCAGGGGCATACACTCTTGTTTTTGAGGGAACCAAGTGAGGCTCCAAGAAAAGTCAGGTAGATTTTAAGACATACATTTGAAGTGAAAAAATTGAAATATAAATATAATTGAGACTAAGATTCCAAAAAATATATTTTATTATAAAAATATATTTATTTTACTTAGAATAACTTTAAACAAATATATAAGTAATATCTACAAAGTTGTAAAAGTAATCAAATCAATAAGACATTTTTTGGAACATTAAATTGATTAGATGATATCTCGGTGATACAAGTTGTAGGATATTTTTCTTGTTTGCAGTTTCAAGCGCATACTTAAATCATGCGTCTTTAAAGCCTTTCACAAATTTGAATAATTCGGGTTATTAAGTCTGAAAAAATATTTATATAATATAAGTTATTTATTACATTGCGCTCTTGACATATTTAAAATCCTAAGTTCAATTGTTATTGAGATACTGACATTTGCAAAGCGACAATTTGATATTTAGAAAGGCTGTAAAATCTAAATAATTCTACTTAGAGCAGAAATTGTGTACTCCTACCTCAGTTTTGTATGATCTTTCTTATATTCTCGTAAAAGGGAAGTATTTTAATCATGAAAAAATCACCCTAAGCGATTTTTACACATCTTTGCATTTTAGGGTTTCGGGATCCCAAAAGAAAAACATGTTTTCCCATTTCCATTGAGATTTAGAAAGGCTGTAAAATCAAAATAATTCTACTTAGAGCAGAAATTGTGCACTTCTACCTCAGTTTTGTATGGTCGTCCGAATGGTAACTTTTTTTTTATCAGAAAAACTCTTTCTTCTATTTAGACTAAAAGCTGGTGCTATAAAAAAGATCTTCGGAAAGACCTTACAAAACTAAGCATGTAATAAAAAATGGTATTATATTCAAAGAAAATTACCATAGATGTTAGCATCTCAACCTTGTATAGTGATAGTGTTAAAAAGAAATAATAAATAATATTACATATTTTAATATTTCTGCTTGTATTTCTGACTAAAATGATTATTCAATCTTCATTGAATTTGTGTAAAACTTAGAGGTTCCATATATTTTTTAGGCAGTTGTGTTGTAGGCCAGATTTCTTACCATGTATACTTTTTTTTTCGAAAAATGGATTTAATAACAAACATGTATTTATTCCTGTGATATTTGTTGACTTGCACACTGCCTTAACAAATAAAATACTAGTTCTGGATGACACAAGTTCGTTCAAGTTGATAAGTAATATGACAATACAGAGTAATACTAGTAATACCTAGAATTTTGAACTAGAAACAATTCTGTATTAAAAAACATGCCAGTTAAAAAAAGAGGAATACACATGATGGATTATTTTCTTTACTTATTTTTGTTACATTTTAGAAATATTTTTAAATATACATATTGGTATAAAACGTAGTGGTGGTATCAACTTTTATTTTTTAAATAAAACACCAATTTCTTTTGGGTTTTGAATTTTGTCCCAGATTCTAGATTTGTGTGTGGTATTTTTACTTGTTTTTGAGATTTTGACTTCTGAAAATATGTATTTTCATATTTGGAGAAGATGTAACATCACAAAACAGATCTCGCTTATTGCAAGAGATAAAAAAATGGTTAAATATGGAAAGTTTTAGACAATTTCGTTACATGCCTAATAGCACCTGCAGGCAAATTCTAGCCATTATGTTCTTGAGATATTTAGAAAAGAATAAAATATTGCATTTTTAAAGTTATGCAGTAACTTCTTTAATCCTAAAATGTTTTTAACAGTTGTAAACATATTGCCAAAGCTTTTTTTGTCTAACATTTTATAGTGCTGTCATATTTTGAATCTGATGTTTCGTAAACGAAGGGCCATCATCAACTTTTAAATACACACCCGGATTTTTTAATTTGTTTTGTAACAAAACTTTGCATTCCAAAATCCAATGATGTAATGCACTCATACATTAAAAGTATTTAAAATTTAAGAAAATCAAGGTTACCCCTCTCTCTCTAAAACATTGTCTCTTATGGGAAAATTTTAAATATGTGCTGTCCAAATATTAAGTCTGTTATATTATTAGTGTGGGAGGGTCAAATGCTTGTTAAAAAAAATTACATAAATTACCAAGCTTGTAAAAAACGAAAAAAAAGAGTGTCAATTTTACAAGATATTACTATAACTTATATTTTCCAAATAGGACATCCTGACTATTATATGTCCCTCAAATGAGTCTCTTCTTGCAGATTGTAATTATATCTGGTTTGATACCTTTTTCTTCATCCACTCCACTATGTAATAGTGTTGTCCGTCTCTCTCTAACACACTGCCTCATATGGTTTTTCTTAAATTGATCGGGTGTCTTTGAAGATAAAGTTATCAAACCAGATATTATATTCATAATCTGCAAGAAGAGTTCCATTTGAGGGAAATATAGCATAAAGTGTGTGTCGAGGTGTGTCCAATTTAAACAATTCAACTTATGGTGATATCTTGTAAAATTAATAGTCTTTTGTTTTTCTAATAACCAAAAAAAAAAGTTTTAAGTAACTCTATCTACAATTGGTTTTCTGTTCACTCCGATAACTTAAAAAGTCAAAGTTAAGTTATTAACATTTAAAATGCTCTCAAGATACACTGATTACACTATACATACATAAATACAGTAACCTACATTAGTACACTAAATTACTTGAGAATTGAAAACTAATATCCCCAATTTTTTCTTACTTTTCCAGTGATTCAGGAATCTGTAAATTTTGGTCAAGATTGAGAATATATAAAAGTCAATTTTTATTTGTTTGTAGATACAAGACTAAGATATTTAATATGTTACATTTGCATAGCCATGTGCAAGAATTATTTTCTCACTAGAATGCCTTAGTAAATTAGGTACCGATAAACAGTTGCTTCCCAATAATTTTCTCTTTGTAATATGATAACTGTGCATGGGGGTAACGCTGTTAAAGCCTGCTACTGTCTGCAACAGCAAAACTTTCTAAGTGGAAGTAACATAAAAAGGATTAATATAATACTGATAACTAAAAGCTTTATTCTTGCACAGATTGTCATGGATCCGGTAAGTTAAATTCCAGCATTATGAGACTACCACTACGAAAGTATTAGTGTTGCATAAAAAGTGTCTAATTTTATGAGCCTTTTTTAATTTCTACCACTATAATATGACCAACAGTGAATAAGTTTTTATACCTACCTACCGAATTACTATACCCCTGAAGGTACACTATCTTTGTTAAAAGTTAAAATTTAAAAATTAATCCTACAAAATATATTTAAATTTTATAAATATAAAAACAATAGGTATTTATGTGAATTTCAGAGAGAATTCACCTCATGTATAAAAATATTAATATGAAATAAAAATTAACCAGAAAATTCTAAAAGAATGGTGTTGCCTGATGAACACGAGAAATTTTATAGCGTGGATTTGCACTCTTAACAAGCTCAACTTTTGCTTTAGACTTGGAGAAGATTTTATCGTCAAAAGTTGGGGGTGGAAAGGAGCTTCTGCAAATGTTTTGATTAATATTTTTGGCAAGCCACCAAAAGGATTGGCTCCAATTTTCGCAAGAAAGTACTTTGATTTTATGTGCTTGTTGGAGGCATTTTTGGCGTTGAGAGTTATGCGATTGTAATGATTTGGTGCCTCTTTTTTAGCCTGTGGATTTGTGTATTACAGTGCTTACGGAAATTGTTATGAATACGGATTTTTTCTAGTCCGGCATTATCGCCGGATATCGGAAACGAATGTAAATTGTTGGGAGGTTTTGCAATAGAATGTGGTATAAAGGTTTGTTTCTATACCTAATCGGATTACATCCGAGATATGTAAGCAAACTTCGGAAGGATCATTGGTAGAGAAACAAATATCATTACTAGAGAAAATAGAGTAGGAATCCTGCAATCCATCTCAATCAGTGGAATTGTAATGCCAAATGGTGGCATGGATTCTAGAACTTCTATTTGTATGGAACAAGAAATAGTTATTAGACCGTGGTCAGAGGAACCCAGAGTAGCGAAAATGAATAACGAATAGGGCTTTGGATGCGTGGCTAGAAAGAGGTCCAATTCATATTCGCTGTGGGACGATGCGTGGGAAGCATGTAGGTTCTCTGATGAGGTCGGTAAGAGGTTGGCTGATTATTAAAAACCTCTGCTGCTCTGCCTTGAGGATTTTTTTTTATAGATCCTAATCATTCTTTAATATAAACATTAGAGTTGCTAAAGATAAAAATTTTAGAGGAATTAAATTCAGAGATTAGGAAAATCAATCACATCACAGGGAGAGCGATAGATACAACAAATATATTTACTGGAAGTTTTGAGAGCTAGTTTAAGCTACAGGATGTCGGATATGTCCTCGTACATGATGGATTTTAGAGAAAAATATTTTTAATAGAAATATGACTTAAAAATGAAGTTTTACATGTAACCTAGACAAAGAAAAGCTATACCGCCATGGGCAAAGGCTTTTTTATTAGAACTAAAGAGATTACCCATTACGTACAAAATTGCTTTAAAGAGAATTTTGCAACGTAAATATGCCTATGTATAATTTAATATATATTTCCATATCTTATACGTTGCGAAAAAAATCCGTAAAACAATTTTATAGGCAACAGGTAATTTAAATTATTCTTTATATAACTCTGTAAATTCTCTGTATACAATTCGTTAAACTAGTCACATTTTTTTAATGTAAAATTATAATTTGCCTAGTTATCAAACGTTTGCATATTTTTTTTATAATTCGCGTTTTACAAAATTGTATTGCAGCCTTCCGACAGATCTTACAATGTTATCATATCTATACTTATATTCGTATAAAATGCTCTGACTTTCTAAATAACATTTCAAAATTTTAGAACAATTGGTTGGTTGCGAAAAACACATACGACGAGCAAGATGTATTAAAAAAAAACAGACAAAAACACACCATTGTGTGTAAAATGATTTCTGGATGTCAACCATTTTAAAAGTGAAAGTTTTAACCGGAAATCCCGAAAATCCAAAAGATCGCCAAAAAGTGCCACTTACGCAGCTTATTAGCTCTACAGGTTTTATACTGATCGCTCTATAAATAAACATTATTTTCCCAAAAGTCGTTATACTACTTTCAGAAGCACGGATTTAGCGAAAACTAAAGCTTAGTTAAAAGAAAACTGGACAGGGGCGCTAGACCGTCTATTTAAATAAAAAAACAATTATAATGAACACATTTACCGTCAGTAGGTGTGGTAATTTACGAACACAAACTGACATTTCAACTGTAAATGATATTTTTAAGTTATAGGTTTCAGAAAATACAGTATTTATTATATATTGTCCTAGGTAAGAACCAATTAAAATAAAATTACGATATTATATACAAGATAACTAAACCCAGCTATATCTATTACCATTTCGTTTATAAAACAAATTCCACTACACATAAAGTTTTCTTTAATGACATGAAAACTAATTATATATATATATATATATATATATATATATATATATATATATATATATATACTATAGCATTCTTACTGGATTGTGATAATTTAGTTTTATTTAATTGATCTAGTAGGATAATTGAAAGGCATTGGAAATTAATAATTCTATTTTTTTTCTCAATTAATAATTTCCCAATCCATATAAATACCTATCTATGTGAGTAACTTTTATTTCCCTTGAATAATTCTATTATTTCCAAAGTCATTATTGACTCCCGCTACGTCCGTCAATTTAAATACACCGCTTTCTCGTCGCTACTGCGCCGGTCGGCCGTCGCTCATCGCTGCTGGTACATCTCGTCACAGGTCCGTTCGCAGCCGAAACTTCTGCGTCACGCCGTAAAGAACAACTTGAGTTGACCAATAAACTATGTCGATTGTTGCTGCACCTCTTGCAGCCTGAGTGATGTATTCTCGAACCAATGTTATTATGTACCGTATGTTGCCGTATAAAAATACTTCACCTTGAAACAATTTCACGATTTAAAGAATTCGTTATTTTGTTTAGGAATGCAGGCGGATTGAGGTTCAAGCGTTCAAGGTTCAAAATAAGATATTTAGTATGTGATGATCTCTGTGGGCCGGCGGGCGATATAATTTGTTTTTATCGCGGATTGATACGTAGTTTTTTTTTTGCTTTTCGGTTTTTTTTTAATTTTGCTTCTTCGAAATAGATCTTCCAACCAAATATAGATTTTTCGCCTTAGTCGATTGATGAAAAACTAGAAATCAAGGGAACTGGATGCCCAAAACCTCAAGTAAATATAAAGTGTGCTTCGAAAAGTCGTGGCAAAAATACGTTAGAAAATTTAATATAAACATTTAATCTAAATACAGTTGGATTCGCGGTTGTCACATTAAAAATAAATTATTTTGTTTTACTTGTGTCCTGTTTGGTGGTGATGTGTACTGGACAAACCGTGGTGTTAGTAACTTAATGCTTTTAAGTGAAAAAGCTAAGGCTCACGAAAATTCTAAACACAAAAGTAACGAGATATGTTTTGCCTTGTTAGGAAAATTCAATATACAAGAACAACTTTACACGGCATTCTGGCAAAATATAGCTGCTCATAATGAGAAAGTCGCAAAAGACAGGTTAGTACTTTCAAAAATTATAGATGCTATAGAATTTTGTGGCATGTTTGAACTCGCATTAAGAGGCCATGGTAAAGGTGAAACTTCAAAAAATTCTGGAATTTTTCTAGGTCTTATTAATTATACTGCTGAACTGGAGAAAACATTTAGAATTTTGTACTGTTTTTAAGGAACATCCCAAGAAATACAAAACGACTTATTAGATTGCATTTTTGAAGTATATCGGGAAATAGTTTTCAAAGAAATAAATGAGCAGATTTGTTGGGAGTTATAGACGACAAAACATCAGACGTTTCGTCGAAACTCCAAACAGTTCTTGTATTTCAATATATTAAAAACAGCAAACCAGTTGAGCGATTTTGGGGCTTTTTTAACAGCTTCCTCATTTTAAATGAACTCAATCCCTTTGTAGAACAAAAGCCAAATAAAATGATTGGGCAATCATATGATGGTGCAGCAGTAATGATCGGGAGACATGGACGAGTTTAGGCTAAAATTAAAGCAAAATATCCCTTAGCTCATTTTGTATATTGTTATGCACACAAATTGAATTTAATAAAGACGCAAGCCGCTTCTCAAAACAATGATGTTTGGATCTTCTTTGAGATTCCCTTTGAAATTACAATATTATTTTCTAACTCTAGTCATCGAATTAATTTTCTGTATAAAGTGGTTGGACGTAGAATTCAAGGATCTTGCCTCCTAGATGGAGTTTCAAAAGCCGCACAGTAAATGTTGTCTTTGAACACAGGGAAGATTTAATTGAATGTATGGAAGAAATCGAAGAAGCTGCCAGTATTAATACTACAATGGAATATCAGGCAGGGGCAATAAGAAGACTAATGCAAGAAAAATCGTTTTGTATTTTGGCTTATCCTGTTTCACTACATAATGCCTCATGTAGATATTTTCTATAATGAATTACAAAAACGTATTATAGACTCTGTTGAAATCAATCGCTGTTTAAAATTGTTTAATGAAAATGTAAGCACAAACAGAAACTGAAAATACATATAATTATGGAAGAAGCAAAATCTTTTGAAAATATAATAGATACGAAAAGAAGAAAATTTAATGACGAAACTCTGAAAATATCAGCAACTGAGGTGTTATAATTATGTTGTTATAATTAATGTTGCTGAGGATTGATTTCGATATACTGACCAACTAAATGCGGCAAATATGTTAATTTGTGAAAACTTTGAATGGTATGATTTGTTTTTCCTCAAGAATATTTTACAGAAACCATGAAATCGTATCCCTTTTTGGAAAAACAATTATTAAAATCTTAATTAACTGTTTTATACTCCAATGAAGAATATAGAAAATGTTCATCATGTGTTGTGCTGCCCAACTCTCTGGTTAATAACAATCTCTAAGATGTATTTAAAGAAGTGATAAAATTACTAAAAATTCTTGTTACTACAGAAAGAGACTTTTCTACATTAAATCGTATTAAAACGTTTTTAAGATGTACAGTGTGTCAAGACAGGCTTAATACTTTGACATGTCTGACAATTGAACACAAACTTATCCGGTCCATATCAGATTTTAATGAATGTGTGATAGACAAATTTGCCATCGAAAAGACAGACGCATCGAGTTGATTTTTAAGAGAAATAAAAATCATTAATTTTTTCTTCGTTTTTTTGTGAACTTGTGAATCTTTTAATTTTTGTCTTTTAATTTATGTTAATAGTGACATTGTTGATAAGTTTACTTTACACCAAAAAGAAGAGAAGAGTTTAAGCAGTTTGGTAAGTCAATACTATTTTGATTCTTGTATCTAGTTAAAGTAGATGAATAAAAGGGAAAATGGAAAAAGGAAAAGGGAAAAACACCCAGGGGGACACATTTTGCAAGCATTTTGCCATTCATTTTTATTTTGTAAGCAGCACTGTCTAGTGTTAAGGTCACGAGCCGCCACTGAGGTATCCGAATGCACTAACCGAGACTAAAACGCAGTTAAATTTTTAACAGGAGAATATATTTGTTATTAGGATGATTATTTGGCCAATTTAGGGCAACATTAATCTTTACCTATTTTGTAATACCTCAAAGAAAATTTATCTGGTTGTGGACTGAAAGAACAGGCGAGGCAGGATGATCCATTAGTCACCTCACGTATAGTTATTTAATCAATTTTTACAAGCTTATACAAAAACCAAAATGTATGCTCCCCAACCTATTTTTTGCAATATTTGCAACAACGTATTAGAGACCAATGCAGCTATAGAAGCCCAGAATACGTACGTAACGTAGGTTTTTTACTGTTTATTAGAAGTGCCAAATAATATCAACTGAGATATATATGACTATAGTAGGATATTGAGGATTTTAAGTCAGGTTTGGGATTAAACGCACCTAAGGAGGCTTTTTAGAAATCTTTTCATAATTAATGATGGTTTTGTGTTATCTAGAAGGTGTTTACCATTTATGGTACTTTGTGTAATAACTGTTGTTAGGCAGAGAATCAAGTCAAGTTGCTGTTATCGAATTCAAGGTCGCCTTTTATAAAGTAACACAGGTAAAATACAGGTTAAAACCTTTTGCCTGGGGACTATTTGACACTATTTTGTTTTCTTTTCTTTTAAATTTCAAGTATTTCATATACAGTCCGTTATAAATAGTCAGTTGTTGTTACTTTCCTCGTAAGAAGGTGTCTAAAAGAGGATGCCGGGAATGTCCTTGCCTCGTTGAAGGTGCCTGAAGTAAATTATTATGATCATGCATGGCGAATTTTTTGTAAGAGGTTTAAGAACAAAAAGTATTGATTTAAAATGACATGAAAGCCTTTTTTGATATTGGTAGCAAAATCAAAGTATCTCACTCTTCTTAGAAGCCTCGTATATACTGGCCTACAACAGCTACAATCTCTTGATACCTTTGGACCCGCAGTTAAGTATTAGGATACAATGCTTATATATCATATCACCTCTAAGCTTGGCTTTTCCTACAGGAAGAAATGGAAAGGTTTTTTTTAAATCATCAAATCACTTATTTCTTTTCTTAACAAAAGGTGGCAGATTTTAGAAAGCATGCATTCTTCAAGCTCATTCTTACCTAAAAAATCGAATCCTAATCCAAACAATACTGATGCTTCTCTAAGGTTGTGAAGTTTGCTGCCACATATGCTCGTTTAATTCACTTGATGAGATCAAAATTGCACGTATTAGCGCTGAGTCTAAGGTAGCGCCAATAAAAATTCTTTCTCTTCTTCGCTTAGAGTTATGTTGGGCTCTTCTCCTCATACAAATCAAAAAGGTTTCAAAATCACTCAAATTAAAAATTGATAATATTTTTTTATTGGACTGATTCAATCATTGTTTTATCATGAATTTCTTCAGAATCAAATCAATTCAACACCCGTTGCTAACATGATTTCTGAGATCTAACAATTTCGGCCGAAAAAGTGTTGATAAATTCCTTCGAAATCCTCCAGATGTAATTCTAAGAGATTTGAATACTGAAAAATTGGGGTTCTGCAATCTTTGGTGGCATTTTTTCTACATCAGGTCCTATTAATTTACCGACATCTCCCGAAATTAAAAGACCATTTTGCTCTAGTGGTGTTGACTTTGCTGGATATTTTTTAGTCAAAGATGGTATAGCGAAAAATCCAACCTTGGTTAAATGTTATATGTATGTTTTGTAAACTAGGTATGTAACTTTGAATTAGCAGAAGACGTGTCTTCAGAGACTAACCTCTCTTAAGGGATTTGTATCAAGCTAAGGTATTTGCGCTCAGATTTATTTGATAATGGGACACATTTTATAGGCGCGGAGACAAACCTAAACAGAAATTTACTAAATTTCTATCATACAACATCAGAATATAAACAACTTCTTCTTACCAACCAGATTTTGGTGGTCTCTGGGAGGTCTGTATTAAATCGACTAAATAAGCTCCTAGTACAGTTTTTATTCAAATTTAGGCGGTTCTAAATTTAAGACCATTAACACATTTATCTAGCGATTCTAACGATGTAAATGCTTTGAGACCCTCACATTTTTTGATTGATCACAAATATTCCTGAAAATCGGTCAGCCCATTAAAAACGACCAGCACCTTTGGAAGAGCTGGAATTTATTATATAAACTTGTTAGAACACTCAGAATGGCACAAAATTTCCCTAATTTAGATGTAGGTAAAAAAAATCGGTCAATTTCCTTTACACAGAACTTCCCTCTTTATTTTATGACTATTTTCTTTTATTAGGAATAGTGAAATGTGATACAATTTGATTCATACATAGTCATTTAGTAACAAATATATAATGTCTTTCCAAACATTTATATTGGGCACCGTTTTGTTACACCATATTGGATAGCTAGCAATATTTCATCAGTTTCTACCTATGCCACACTTGATTTTTGATTATAATTTAAAATAAATTGACTAGATAGTTTTTACACACACCGCCATTTTGTTCCGTCATGTTGAATTCGAATCAGTTTATCCTATATCCCATTTAATTTTTCTGCAAAATTTAAAGTCATTTGAATAAGAAGATTTTTATTACGTTGATTTTTTAAACATTTTATTTTCCCACCATTTTATTTCTCTATCTTGAATTCGTGCCAAAACTTCACGAGTTTATCTCTATCACATTTAATGCTTGCATGAAATTTGAAATTAATCTAATAAGTAGTTTTTTCAGGCTGATTTTTTAAATATTTTATTAGGCAACCATTTTGTTTTGCTATCTTGGACTCATACCAAAATGTTACAAGTTCATTCCTATGTAACATTTGATTTCGTAGGTAAATTGAAAAATTAGTTTTAAGTAATATTTTTTTAACGTTTAACTAGGCCGCCATCTTGTTTCGCCGTACTAGATTTTTACTAAAATACTTCCAGGTCATCCCCATCAGGATGTAGTTTTTAGGCTATGCTGCGAACTGACATACCAACAGAGAGCCGACGGAATTGATAAAACATAATTTGTTTGCATCTAGGGACGGTAAAACGTGAAGATATGTAAGACCTGGTGATTTTTTTATTTATTTAGCCGCCATTTTGTTACGCCATCTTGAATTCGTACCACAATTTTACCAATTCATCAGTATTCCATAGTTAATTACCGCACAAAATTTGATATCTGTCCACTAAATAGTCGTGTCAGGCTGAATTTTTAAATATTCTACTAAGCTGTCATTTTGTTTCGCCATCTTAGATTTGTACCAAAATTTTACGAGTTGATTTTCTCATAATACTTGATGGTTGTGCGAATCTCAGAGGTTGATTTTTTCACGATTACAATACTTTGCCTTACCAGGGAAGTAAATGCAATATCACCATTTGTGTAGCACAAATATTATAGAAATTAAGACGGAGTTGATATAAAACAATTATCTCCATTATTTTAGAAAATAGTCACCAAATCATGATTATTTCCAAAAACAGTGAGTGAAAACTCGTACTTAACATAACATATAAATACAATACTTTTCTTTGTATTCTGAAATGGGTAAAATTAAGTCTTTAAAATGACGTGATACTCGACTCCTTTTAGCAATCTGGCATCCTGGAAGTTTAGATTCTACGGCCCACCTTATATGTACAGATACAAATAAACCTTTATTTTTCTTATTTTAGAAGAAAAAAAAATGAGTTAAGATGTATTTAGTCCGTTGCTAAATGCTTTATATTAACTTCCAACAGACTATTACAGTAACATCCGAAAGTAAACAATAAGGGCTTCAAGTATAAGTTGTATTTTTTTTGCTTTACTAGGCCCAACCACAGATTACCTAGGACCATGGAACAAAGCCAAGGCCCTTCCTTGCTTAGACCCAAAAGGGTTACAGCTTACTTCGGTTAAATTCGGTACAATTTTAGATCGAAATTAATTACTTAAAAAAGCAAGTTACTGTCTCTCGAGGAAACTTTAGACAATATGCCAAATGTTTTATAAGGTCATAATATTTCATAAGTTTCCCAGACCTTTTACTGCTTTAAGGAAGGGAGCATAACTCTCAAGCCGATTTAAAAATTTTTAGAGTTTATTAATGGTGTTTTAATTTAAGGAAGAGCTTTGACATGGTAAATGTGAATTACTTCGCTAAGTACTTCTCAATGCAAGATATTTTATGTTCTTATTACTACAAAAAATAAAAACTTTTATTATTTCCTATCATAAAAGTCAGGTTTTAATATTTAATTTTTTAAAGTAGTTTGCATTTATGTATGCCTTATTTCAATAAATAAATAAAATGTCTCTACTAGCAGGTTTATAGTTAAAGGATATCTTACTCATCTTATGGGTTCTCTTACAATACGGGTAGTATCCAAAATTAAGCTCAGTTTTCATGATGCTTAAGTCAAAAGTTGTATATTTTCAATTTTATAATTTTTACGTAGACATATTTTGGACATCGAAAGTTATTTTAAATCGATCTTAATATGAAATATTCTATTGTAAGACCTAACTTATTAGTCTGGGATATCTTCCACATTTATGCAATGTAACACTTAAAATTAGGGCATGAAATTTTTTTAATTTAATAGGGTACTTTGATGATTTTTTATGTGAGATTGTTGATACTACTTTAAATAATATATAATATAAAAGATAATCAATCCGGCTTTAGAAAAAAGTCGAGAACCACAACATTAATTAGTAAATTAAAAGAATCTTAGAAAATTTGGATAGTGGATTTGCTACTAATGTAATATTACTTGATTTAGCTAAAGCTTTCGATTCTTTAAATCATGAGATGCTTCTAGCCAAACCTTAATATACAGGTTTCAGTGACAAAACATGTCAATGGTTTAATAATTACCTTTCTATCCGTTATCAATTCACTAGAATCTCTAGCGATTACATATTTGACACTTTTAATATACTATCGATATGTAAAGAAGTACCTCAAGGGTATGTACTTAGCCCATTGCTTTATTGTTTACATTTTCGGTTTTTATATATCATCAAACATGGTAACTTTTTATTATTTGCAGAGGACTCTCAAATATATCATAAAATGAATTGTGAAAATATAATACATTTTGCTAATTTAATAAATGAAGACCTTTTGAATATAGGCAAAAACATTAATAAACCAGAGATTAAAAATTATTGAAAATAAATCTAAATTGTTGTTAATTGGTCCAAAAAATGTACTAATAACATTAAAAACCACTCTAATTCCGAAATTACTCCTGAAAGTTATATTATTCCATTAGTTGTTTCCATGAGAACTTTTAGTTTTATTTTTGATTAACATTTAAATTTTAATGACCATATAAAAAATCGTTAAAAATGCATATTAACTAAGATTTTTATACAATTTTAAAGATTTTTCAAATACTAATACTAAACTAAAACTTTCTGGTCTTTTTGACAAATGGCTAAAAAACTGTTTACATGAAAAAAATCAATTTCGAAATAATTTTCATAAATTAAACACTAGAAATCAAAACAAATATATATTCTTCAGTTTATAATAATATTCCCTATAAAATAAAAAATATCAAATATAAAATATTTAAAAAACATATAAAAACTATTAATCGTGAGGTAGAATAGTTTTGATTATTAAATCAGCATCTGATATATAAATCAATATTAAATAATGCAATTATTTGGCCGTTTTTTTAAGTGATAGGGTTATATATAGGGCGATATTGACGTAATATGGAATGAAAAAGACTAACATCTTTATCTGTGTGATTAAAAGTAGTATTGGTATCTAGGAACAGTCTCACAATAAAAAACGTCAAAATGTCCTAACATATTTCATTGTAACAATAGAATTTTTATGTTCTTTTATCTAATAAGCGAAATAGCAGATTAAATTAATTTTTTGCAGATATATATATATATATATATATATATATATATATATATATATATATATATATATATATATATATATATATATATATATATATATATATATATATATATATATATATATATATATATATATATATATATATATATATATATATATATATATATATATATATATAAATATATATATATATATATTAAACTAAAGAACAATGTGCACTAATTATTATTGTTTCACCCTGTATGAATATTTGGGAAATAAGGGAACATTAATTTAGGCCTTACAAGAAATAAATGTATATTAAATTAGGTTTTAAAATAACTTGTGATGCCCGAAATATTTTTATGCAAAAATTATAAAAATTCAAATATACAATTCGTTATCGTGCATTTTTGTCTCACCCTGCACTTTGGAAAGTATGCTGCAATGACAAAAAAGTTTCCGGACAGCGTCAACAATAACACTCTAATATTATAAAGAAAGTTTCACTGAACCAAAAATACGTTTAATTTGTTCCATGTTCTTTTATGCACGTTCATTGGTGTTTGCCCAAAAACCTAAATAATTTTTAAAAATAAACGTTTAAAATCATGCGTTTTTTGAGAGACCTTGTATCTTATAATATCAAAAATTGTGTATATAAACTGAAAATAAATAGATTTTTTTTATAAATATTTAAGTTACCGTCATGAAAGTACGAAAAACTATGTTCTTACAACGCATGATTAGAAAATCATATTTAAAATTATTTATAAGTTCAGAAGAAAAAAGACTTACCTTTAATATAATATAGCCTGAAATCTTTAGTGAATCATTTATTTTGAGCAGTGCTTTATTTCAATTCAATTTTGGTGGGTCCTAGGATAATATTATATAAAAAATTAACTACACAAACTACAACCAATTTTTAAGAACAAGCCTTCAGTGGGAAAATATTACTAGAACTATTGGTTTTCTATATTACGCTAATATAATATATATATATATATATATATATATATATATATATATATATATATATATCTATACTAATTCGTATAGGAACATACCGATTCTCTATTTCTGTTTTACTATATTACTAGTTAATAGTTAAAAACCAATTTTGAAAAAATATATTTTATTTGTATCTAAAACATATGACGTAAATTGTACAGTACCTATACTATATCTACCTGTAATATTAAGTCCTCTTGAAAACATTTCCTTTACAAGGGATAATATCTAATTTTGGACTTTCTAGAATCGCTTCAAAGATAACCGGGTTCATTTGAGTAGGGTCACACTTTATGAACTTATTAAAATTTGTCATTCCTTTATACGACTATTAACGAAGCCCAATTAACCTGGGATTATAGGGGACTTCTATAAAGCAGCAGTTTGACGGATTTTCAACAAATGTGTTTAATTATAACTTTTAACAAATTAATCCCATAGTAAAAACGTTAAAATTATTATGCATTAACATATTTAATTGTTTTTACAATCATTACAGTTTCCTATATGATAAAAACATCGTGCTCAATATACACAATTTATAAATATTTTCTGTATATGTTTTGGGAATGTTTAATTACATTAATTAAAGGCACTGCTAATTTGAATTTTAGCCAGTGTTGTAACCAGTGCATCAAAATTACGAATCCAGCTATAGAAAATATGTTTTGTGGAAATTAATACGTTAATAAAATTCAGTAATTTTCTTGAGATAAAATAACTAAAATTATATTTCACTGATATAGAACAATATACGTTAGATCAGTAAAGCAACATAAAATAATAATAATAATAGTTATTTCCATTATTCAAAGACAAATCTCTTAACTATGGAATAAAATCAAAAGAAATAAACATGCAAAATAGTCACGTAAGAAGTTGCATTACTTATTTTGCCGATAAGTAACACTCTTTACCATATAATATGAAAGACAATTTAATTAAGATATTTTGTAAACAAACTACATAAGCATAAACATTTCTAAAGTCTACATGTTTGTTTCTTGGTTAACTCTGTTATGGCAAATTGAACCGTCTTTCAAATAAATCAATAGCAAGTTTCTGATTTCTTTTAAAATAATACTAAAAAACCTAACAGTCAGGTAAAAAGGTGATTTGTCTTATGGTTTTGCAACGCGCTGTTAAAAAGCTACAAAACTCTCGGGGGAAGGGGGGCGGCTACCAGAATTCCGTAAATATAAAATGAGTTTTTACAACCGAGTAATATAATATACTTAATTTTACAACAGTTAACAAAATTTTTAATATTTTTAAATTTAGACTGTATAAATCTTTTTTTCTTTAGTTACAAAATCTGCATTCTTGTCCTATCGTGAATGAATGAGCATCCTGGTTAGAATATGATAAAAATGAAATATATTTGGTTTTATCAAAATTAGTTAATCATTAATTTAATCTCCATTATGGCGCATTATACTTTATTGCAATATATATATATATATATATATATATATATATATATATATATATATATATATATATATATATATTGGGGGTTTAACTAAAAATAATTTAACAAATAATAGTATGATTCATTTTTATTAAAAATTTTATATAACGTTGGGTATATTCCTTACCAATTTTGGGAAAAATGGCCTTAAACACAGTATTAATATTCATATTTGTTTTATTACTTAAAACAATTAACTATATCATTCCTAACAAAATTCCTTTAGTTTTTTCCTTACTAAACCCTATCGATAATTTAAATTTAGGAAATAAAAAACTTACCTACTATTTAATTTTAAGATTCAATAAATATATCACAATAATAATTCGCAAACTCAGCAATTGTAATGGTTTTTCTTGCTTCCTTTTCTACCTGACTTAGTTTCTTGTTGTGTGAGATACTTTCTTACCGATTTATTACGTAGTGTATACAAATAATGCATATGCAAACCTGTTACTTATTTATGGACAACGTAGACAGAGTTTTAGTGTGGGATACGGAAAGTGTAACTATTTGTCAACATGATCGTGTACCTCAGAGACAAAAAGCACCCGAAAACAAGGAACATAGTTCAGCTCTAGCGAAAGAAAACCGTGAACTCAACACACAACAACAATTAGATTTTTTAAATACTTTTTCTAGTGTATGAATTACCCATGTAGTACTATAAATTAAAGTGCAGGGTAAGTTTTTATTTTTTAATAATTTTTAGAGTCGAAGAAATTGTCCATATTGCTCAAAGAGACCTAGTTTTAATAACAAACATAGAAAAAGACTCCAAGTCTCGGTCTCATTAAATTATAATTTTACAATTCACAACAAACATGACACGTGTTTCGCTTTTTCGAGCATCATCAGACCTACAAACAACAGAGAGAACCTTAGTAAATAATCACACTCACAAATCCTAAAACAATAACTTACAAATAGAATAAAACACACTAAAGCACAACAAAACAAACAACTACTTATACATATTTGATGGACATTAAAATGAGGTTAAGTCTCACGTGAATAAACAAAATAAAATATTAAAAAAGTATTAAAAAAGATTCATGTCTCTAGAGTGAACCCAGACACCGAAGACAAACCACCCACAGACCACTGGACTAGTCGAAGAAAAGAACCAAAAACTCTCACTCTATGAATTAGTGAATGAAATGAAGGTTGCCTACAATTATTATTACATTAAATTGTTAAATATTAGGGTTGGTTCAAAATTAAAAACATCGTTAACGCAAGTGAGAATGGGACTTTTTATAGCTTTGGTTATTTCCATTTTTTCTAGAAGGTCAAGCTTTTTCCCCTTCGGACATTCATGTAAAACATCAACGTCAGAAATGGAAAATTCATGACCTGACTCCAACAAATGATTGGCAAAAGCCGAAACAGTCTCAGTTACATCCGTATTTCTGAATTTGTTGACAAGGCTTAAATGTTCTCTCACCTTTGTGGAAATTTTTCGACCTGTTTGTCCCACATAGGTCGTGGAACATTCGCTACAATTTAGTGTATAAACCCCAGATCTGGACAATTTATCGGTTGTGTCCTTTGTCCTTACTAAATGTCTCTTGAGAGTATTTACTGTTTTGAATGAAATATTGACATTTTTAATATTTTTAAAAAATTTTGCCAATTGGATAGAAATACTTCCGAAAAAAGTAATGCACTTGAAAAAATTTGTCTCATCGCTAAGTTTTGAATTTATGACAGTATATGACATTTTGTACTTGTTTATAAATTTGTAATATAATTTGGTGATGGACTCCAAAGGAAAACCGTTATTCATAGCAATCTGCATTATAATATCACGCTCCTTAGTAAACGCTTCCCTTGACAATGGTAAATTACACAACCGATAGAAAAAGGAGTTGAACGCGGCAAATTTATGTGTGTAAGGAGAGTTTGAAGCATACTGAATAACATTATCCGTGGACGATGTTTTCCGGTAAACCTCAAACTCTATCCTACTGTGTTTTCGAGATAGTAAAAGGTCAAGAAAGGGTAGCTTTCCTTCATCTTCCATTTCCAATGTAAACTCAATTTTAGGATGCAAGGAGTTAACGAATTGTAAAAACTCTTCCAACTGATTTCTGTTGCCATTCCACACAATGCAAATATCATCCACGTATCTTTTATATGCTGTTAGAAAGTAGGCAAAATAACTATTCATTATCCTGTTTTCCAAATTGTTCATGAAAACCTCACTCAGAAATGGTGACAAACAAGAACCCATAGCCAGCCCAGACCTTTGCCTATATAACTGTCCATTAAATTTGACAAAAATTTTGGTCTAAAACTAAGGTAAGAAGAGAAGTGTGGCCATCAACGAGTAACTGTGGCAAAGAAGAGATCTCGCCAATAAATCCCTTACCAACTGAATACAGTCTGCGGGAGGCACACTAGTAAACAAATTCTTAACATCCAATGAAACTAATAATGCATTGTGCGGAATATCAACGTTTTTCAGGTGATTGGCAAAGTCGATGGAATTCCTGGTAGAATACGTGCTATGAAAACCCGTTACGTCCCTAAGAACTCTATTTAGCCAAGCTGAAAGTTTGTAGCATGGGGAATCAATAAATGAAACCACTGGCCTCATGGGCGTGCCATCTTTATGAATCTTTGGCAAGCCATAAAGTAAGGTTGTTTTAGGGTTCATAGGATATAATTTATCTTTTGTCATGTTAAAATATTCTAAGGTTGTTAGAAATGTGCCCAGACTACTTTTTAACCTCGTAAAAAATGAATTTGTTGGGTCTCTGTTTATTCTTTCAAAATCACCAGAGTTCAAGAAACCAATAACCTTGTCAACATAATCAGTTCTTTCCATAACTACTAAACAAGAGCCTTTATCGGCCTTGGTGCAAATCAGATCGTTGGATTTGATTTTATGTGCCAGAGATTTTAGGTGAGCTCTGTTGTAGTTACAGCCCGTGTCACTCGTAAAATTAGAGTTCAGAAAATTTATTATTTTAGCCCGTAATATATTTTTGTTAGAAATGTCGGTCGTTTGAATAATACATTCGGCCTCTATAGCTAGAATTTCTTTAATATCAGTATTGATGTTGTGGGAAAAATTATACTTAAGGTTAGAATTAAGTATATGTTCCTCTTGAGGAGTAAAAGTAACACCAGACAAATTAATAAAACGCTTGTGAAAACCAAAATTTGTGCTACCCAAACCTAATCTGTATTCATCAATATTATTGGATAAAAGATAATTTCTTTGAGCTAATTTAAGACAATGAATTTTCTTACCCAATCTCCTAAACGTATTCTCACCGAAAGACTCAACCTCATCTCTAAAGTCATGATCTAAAACTACAAATTCAATGTAGGATAACAGAAATGTTAAAGTTAGATAGAGATATTTGAGTTTAGAGTTTACTGAGTTCAAAGTTTTATAATGTTGTTTAATCTCTTCCTTGATCCAAACGGTTTGAGCTTTCTTCAATGCAGCTGATGCGGCCTTAGTATGAATCTTGCACTTGATTGTCACGAATTTAGGTGTCAATTGAAATAGTAAGCATCGTTGAAGGAACCAAATTTTTAGCAGCAAGTTTTTTCGTGCAATTAGGTTCTTTCTGTATAACTGGACTGGAGTTTAGCCTGACTGGCATTATAAAAATCGAAGAAATTGTCCATATTGCTCAAAGAGACCTAGTTTTAATAACAAACATAGAAAAAGACTCCAAGTCTCGGTCTCATTAAATTATAATTTTACAATTCACAACAAACATGATACGTGTTTCGCCCTTTCGAGCATCATCAGACCTACAAACAACAGAGAGAACCTTAGTAAATAATCACACTCACAAATCCTAAAACAATAACTTACAAATAGAATAAAACACACTAAAGCACAACAAAACAAACAACTACTTATACATATTTGATGGACATTAAAATGAGGTTAAGTCTCACGTGAATAAACAAAATAAAATATTAAAAAAGTATTAAAAAAAAAAAGATTCGTGTCTCTAGACGGGATCGAACCCGATTTGCCGCGTTCAACTCCTTTTTCTATCGGTTGTGTAATTTACCATTGTCAAGGGAAGCGTTTACTAAGGAGCGTGATATTATAATGCAGATTGCTATGAATAACGGTTTTCCTTTGGAGTCCATCACCAAATTATATTACAAATTTATAAACAAGTACAAAATGTCATATACTGTCATAAATTCAAAACTTAGCGATGAGACAAATTTTTTCAAGTGCATTACTTTTTTCGGAAGTATTTCTCTCCAATTGGCAAAATTTTTTAAAAATATTAAAAATGTCAATATTTCATTCAAAACAGTAAATACTCTCAAGAGACATTTAGTAAGGACAAAGGACACAACCGATAAATTGTCCAGATCTGGGGTTTATGCACTAAATTGTAGCGAATGTTCCACGACCTATGTCGGACAAACAGGTCGAAAAATTTCCACAAGGATGAGAGAACATTTAAGCCTTGTCAACAAATTCAGAAATACGGATGTAACTGAGACTGTTTCGGCTTTTGCCAATCATTTGTTGGAGTCAGGTCATGAATTTTCCATTTCTGACGTTGATGTTTTACATGAATGTCCGAAGGGGAAAAAGCTTGACCTTCTAGAAAAAATGGAAATAACCAAAGCTATAAAAAGTCCCATTCTCACTTGCGTTAACGATGTTTTTAATTTTGAACCAACCCTAATATTTAACAATTTAATGTAATAATAATTGTAGGCAACCTTCATTTCATTCACTAATTCATAGAGTGAGAGTTTTTGGTTCTTTTCTTCGACTAGTCCAGTGGTCTGTGGGTGGTTGCTTCGGTGTCTCACTCGGGTGGTCTGGGTTCGATCCCGTCTAGAGACATGAATCTTTTTTAATACTTTTTTAATATTTTATTTTGTTTATTCACGTGAGACTTAACCTCATTTTAATGTCCATCAAATATGTATAAGTAGTTGTTTGTTTTGTTGTGCTTTAGTGTGTTTTATTCTATTTGTAAGTTATTGTTTTAGGATTTGTGAGTGTGATTATTTAGTAAGGTTCTCTCTGTTGTTTGTAGGTCTGATGATGCTCGAAAGGGCGAAACACGTGTCATGTTTGTTGTGAATTGTAAAATTATAATTTAATGAGACCGAGACCTGGAGTCTTTTTCTATGTTTGTTAATTTTCAATTTTTTAATCAATAGTCTCAGAAATTATTATTATTTGGTTTCAATGGGTTGACAAAACACAGCTGAAAAATGGTCACGTATTTTAAAAGTGAATAGCAGCCTTTCCGTAAAACTTCTCTAAAATTAAACATTTTAAAATGTAATAAAACCATTCAGAATTTACCGATGGTATATAAGAAGGGTTTATTTCTTGATTTATCAGAAGCGTTAGGCACTGTATGTTATAAACATGTTATAAAATACACAAATTTATCATTTGAAAATCATAGTTCCAGAAAACGGTATCTTTTAAAACTTTTACATTGTGGAATTAGGTTACTTAATTAGCCCAGGGATATCTAAACCGACTTTTTATATCTGGCTTGTGCACACCTGGTCACGATGACCCAGCTTAATCATTGATTTTTATTTGTGATGGAGACTGTAGCAAATTTTTATAACGAAACCTTTAGGATATTTAAAATAGATTCTCTAATTTTTCGCTTATCGAATCCCGAAATCAAAGTATAGAATTTTGGTTACTTTTAGGTTTATGATATGGACAATTTTTTCCTTTCTAGCCTATGTGGTGTGGGTCATCGAGTTGGTCCTACATACACACCACCGGGCAAAGAATAAATTGCTTACACTTTTTATAAGAGAAATAATATCATTCGGCGATAACAAACATTGCTATTAGTTCGGTGTGTTAACGACTGTCCCTATGTTCGGTTAGTGAACTATTCTCATGACCTAGTCTCAGCGTCGCGCGTCGTGTAAGAATAGAGAAACTTTAATTCATTACTAGACTTTTATCGTGTAGTACTACATTTTTAATTAACACTCTAATATATTTAGAAAAATACACAATTCCTCTTAAGGCTTGAGTCATTTCTCTACTTCTTATTGTTATATTTTTATCACAAATCGCGAGGGTAATAAAAATTTGCGTTTAGTTCTCTATTTCTATGAATTGTTCAGTCAGCATATATATATATATATATATATATATATATATATATATATATATATATATATATATATATATATATATATATATATATATATATATATATATATATATATATATATATATATATATATATATATATATATATATATATATATATATATATATATATATATATATATATATATATATATATATATATATATATATATATATATATATATATATATATATATATATATATATATATATATATATATATATATATGTATATATATATATATATATATATATATATATACTTATAATTAAATCTAAATAGGAAATAGGGTTGTTTGTTAAATATTTTAAGCCTATTAGCCGCGAACACTAACAATATATTCTATGTACTCCTATATATATAAATACTTTTTTATTTTCTTGGGTCCTTGTATATAAAATTAACATATTTACTTTGAAAGTCACATGTACCAAAATATTAACGTTTCGATCAACCACGTGAACTTCATCAGAATACATAAAATGGAGTTCTTTTATAAAGAAATTTTTAATTTTTGAGATCCAGAGGTGCGGGTTTGATATACGCTTGTACCATAACTTTTACTGTTGAATAAATATTTCTAAAAAAATATTTCGCAATTTAAAAACAAACTGATACAATACTTCTATTTAAGATCTTCTTGTTGTTATGTTGGAGTGATATTATATATATATAAGTATATAATATATATCTAACGGCTCCTGGAGTTTCTATGTGTTCGTTTATTAAAAAGTAATTTAAAATAGCGTAGTAATTATGTTTAATTGTTACTTATAATTAAATCTAAATAGGAAATAGGGTTGTTTGTTAAATATTTTAAGCCTATTAGCCGCGAACACTAACAATATATTCTATGTACTCCTTTTTATATATATAAATACTTTTTTATTTTCTTGGGTCCTTGTAAACGAAAATTAACATATTTACTTTGAAAGTCACATGTACCAAAATATTAACGTTTCGATCCTGGCCCCTGGGGTTTCTATCTGCTCGTTTATTAAAAAGTAATTTAAAATATCATAGTAATTATGTTTAATTGCTAGTTATAATTAAATCCCAATTTTCTGGCAACGCTAAATGCATATAATTCTGTTAACTTTTACGTACATATAGGAAATAGGGTCGTTTGTTAAACGTTTTAAGCTTAGCACCAAGATGGTGGATGATAAAATCGAAGAATTTATAGTTAGTATTGAACTTTATTGATCTTCGATTTTTGTATATACTTATAAACAAATTGCTTTGGCGACTGTAATTTTGAAACAATATTAAAATTGTATTGCCTGTAATTTATTAATACATATTTATTTCATTTATTAATTTATTTATAATTTCCTGTGTAACAATACAAAAGTATAGAAATAGTCAGTTGCCAAAAAAATCTTAAGAACTAAAGAAATTAAACAAGATACAGCCTTAAAGCGACATAATTAGTAGTTACGAGACATTTAAGACACATTTTTGGATTTACAATTTGGAAAGTTAAAATGGAGAAATATTTGAAATTGTCAAACGCATACTGTTCATTGGTAACCTTATCTGCCAGTCCCCAAGACGACTAGAATTTAAAACTACTTGATATTTTTCGATAGAGAAGACCCAACAATTCTAGAAATATTAAAACATAAAAATACGATAAAAAATTTACAGTAAACTAAAAAATCGGTAAATTTTTTTTACCCGAAACTTTCCTTGTTATGATTTTTTCCCTTTGTTAGGAATAGTGAAGTGTGACCCAATTTAGATCAGTACATAGCCACAGTATATATGTGTTACATATACTGTCTATTCATTTTTATTAACCGCCATTTTGTTCCATCATATTGGATTTATACGCCATAAGGTTAGATTATTTGGCAGGATCAGCAGGATTTGGATATGTACAAGTTTTAGCGAATTGCTTATTAGTGATACGATAGCGCAATTCGTTAAAACAATGGGCTAGATATCTAAAGGTGCGGCTTCGATCCCCGCTCCTACCATTACTTTTCTTCTTCAAGTGTCGTACCCATATTCGGGCGTTGGCGATGGTCAGTGAGTGCCTTGAAACCTATCTTATATTAAGATGTATATGGTTTCTTGAATGCACTACACTAGACCATTATACTAGAGAATGTGTTCTACGTAGTGGTTTCCCGTTGCCTTCTACGCAGTTGTGTCGTGTAGTGTATGTGTTGAGTAAGAGGCCTTGTTACTGTTCGCAGTCGACCCAAGTCTACGAACAGAGTTGTTAATGTATTATCCCAACGACCAAAGGCACCTCGGGAAGGTACCGGACCAGGCATATCGAGCACTCTTTATTTTAAAAAGTGCCGGCTACGCCAAGTCTCGAACCCGCGCCTTCCGGGTGGAAGCCGGCTCTCTTACCACTGAGCCACCGAGGTGTTCATTACTTTTACTGTTAATTAAATATTTCTAAAAAACAAGAAGATCGTTAACGAAAACCATTTAGAACTTTAATATCTGCGAAATATCTGCGAACCAACGGAGTAGGTAAAGACTGATATACGGGTTTCATGCAGGATATAAAATCTAAATATCGTCGTGAGCATGTAAAAATAAAGGGTCGAAACGTCGACAATTTAGAAATGGATTTTTGTTTTTTTACTGGAAAATAAAAAGAAGAAGATCGTTACCGAAAACCATTTAGAAGCTTAATACCTGGGAAATATCTGCGGACCAACGTAGTTGGTAAAGACTGTTAATATGGGTTTCATGCAGGATAGAGAATCTGTGTCCTGAGAATGCCATAATAAAGTAAGGAATCGTGGACAATTTAAAAAAAGGTTTTTTGTGCCTTTACTGGATCCTAACCCCAAATAATACAACCCTCTAACATAAGAACAAGAGGATCTTTAATGAAAACCATATATAAACTTATAAAGACTGATAATATGGATTTCATGCAGGACATATGATCTTTATATGTGTTGTGAGGATGCAACAATTAAGATGCGAGACGTCGGCAATTTAAAAAAAACTTGTTTTTTAATGGATCCTAACACCAAATAATACACCACTTTAACAATAATCTTTTAACATTTTTCCGCCATATTAGATTTTTACCAAAAGATTAACAGATCATACCCATATGACCTTTAATTTTTGGTCAAAATTTGAGGTCAATCGGGTAAGTAGTATTTCACCTATGTCACGAACTGACAGACAGACTAACAGACGGAGTTGATAAAATTTGACATCTAAGGATGCTAAACCCTGAAGATATGTAAAACCTGAGAGGGTGATTTTTTTCACGATTACATTTCCGCCGCGCCATCTTGAATTAAGAACATCGTTTTACTAGTTGGAACCTACACCAGAATTAGTTATGGCACATAATTTGAAATCAATCCATTAAGTAATATTTTCAGGCTGAATTTTTAGATATTTTATTATACCGCCATTACGTTCCGCCTCCTTAGATTCTTACTAAAATTTTGCCAGTTGATTCCAACATAATACTTGATGTTTATGCAAAATTTGAAATAAATTGGATAAGTAGTTTTCATAATATTTTTTTTAACATTTCAGTAGGCCGCCATTTTTGGATTTTTACCAAAATATTACCAGGTCATCCCCATATGAGCTTTAATTTTTGATAAAAATTTGAAATCAATCGGGTAAGTAGTCTTTAAGCTATGCCGCGAACTGACAGACATTAAATTATTGATGAATTGTTAGTCTCTGTTACGCAGAGACTGTTAATAAATCTTTATATTAATTTCCTATTCTTCTTTTCCCGGCGAAAAGGAAACGAAATAACGTAATTCCAAATTTTTTAGAAGCGCTTATTACGAGACAAGACGCGATAAGGCAATTTGGGATTTTACATTTCCGATTATCATATAAACTATAATAAAAATGCTGCCTACCAGCACTTTTTTCACTTTTTGCAATTTGTTTGAATTCTTCAGACGTCATTTCAATTTTATGGGTCATTTTATATTTATAGGCATCTTAAATCAATTTTTAAAATAACCACATATACAAACACATAACACATAAAATATATACAGGTACTGATGCGAGAGAGTTACTGGGAAAAATCAAAATTTGGCAGCTTTTGTCAATTTTCAGAGTCTCTTGGGCAAATTTGAAGAAGCTCAACATCCCTAAAATATTTTTATGGATGTACTAAATTAGCATGTCAAATTTCATGCTTATATATACATAAGTGAAACAATTTGTTGATATTCTAGGCTATGCTGCTGCACTACTATTAAATATTTGTAACCGATTTCACACTAACAGGTTGGTAGAGGCTAATTATACCATATTAAATTTAAAAAATGTTTTTACTGGTTTTCTAGTAAAGGAAGGTGAGTTGGGGCAAATGCAAAAACGGGGCAAATGCGACAGTTGCTTATTAATCGCTAAATTATCCAATTGAAGGCCCGCAACTAAATATACACTACGCGCTAATGCATTCTAAACCCCTCCACTCAAAAACAACTCAGCTAGATCGACAAGTTGTCGCGGCAAAATTTCCTGTTCGTGGCAGCGTATTTAAGGTTGCTTTATGCACTTGGCATATTAAAATTGTTTCGTTGAGACAAAATAAATCTTTTTGGTACGATTTTTACTTGTATTGCTACATCGGTATATTTCGTTTTATCTTTCGATTGAAATGATTAATTTCCTAAAAATACCGTCCACATCTAACAACGTATGTCGCATTTACCCCTTGCAATAAACTTCATGGGGCAAATGCGATATAGGTGATAAACAGTATATTGCATTTGCCACCTTTTTTCAGCTGTTCACAATGGTAACAAATTATCTCCGAAAAAAACCTTATCAGACAAATTACTCGGAAGCTGACCTAAAGCAAGCAGTTAAAGAACTGTCTCAAGGACGGATGACATTTTACAGAGCAGTTCGTGTATATTCCATACCCTACAGCACCCTTTACTGTCAAGTTACCGGTACTCGTGGTAAAGTTAAAAAAACTAAAGGACGCACAACTGCTTTACGCAAAGAAGATGAGGCAAAACTAGTTAGATGTTTGGCAGCATTAGAAAAATGGGGCTTTACTCTAACTAGAAAACAATTGTTAGAACTAGTGGGCAAGTACGTTAACTTTAAAAAGGTAAAAGTATGAAGTACCCGGCGCTGACTGGTTTATCTCTTTTAAGCGACGAAATAATTTAAGCATAAAGGTCCCTCAAAATGTGGAATATGCCCGTAAAAAGCTACGGATCCTTTTTTAATTTATAATTATTTTGACACATTAAAATTAACTTTGGATCAACTGGATATTCACGACAAACTTGGCCAAATATGGAATTTGGATGAAACATCCATGTCAATCGATCCTTCAAGAACAAAGGTTGTAGGTCTTAAGGGAAAAGTTTGTACTCGTACGATAAGTACACCAGGTAGAGAAAATACCACTGTGCTTATGTTATGTAGTGCATCCAGCGTAAAAGCTCCTCTACTGATAATATTCAAAGGAATAAATGTTTGGGATCAATGGGTGGCACCCGAAGGTACTGGGTTTCCTGGCACAGTCTACACGGCTAGTAAAAAAAGCTCGATTGAAACTGATATTTTCAGAAATTATTTTATGAAAACTTTACTTCCATTCATAGATGATAAGCGACCGCAGCTTATTTTCTACGATGGACATTCGACCCATGTAGATGTTGATATTGTTTCAGTAGCAATAGAACAGAACATAACCATTCTTAAATAGCCACCCCTTTGTAGCCATTTGCTGCAACCTTTGGACTTATCAGTTTTTAAATCGTTAAAGGTTAAATAGGATGCAAAACTTATAACTTGACAGAGGCAGCATGTGGGACACAAGTTACCAAAAGAACTATTTTCCCAGTTTCTAGGGGACACTTGGAAACTCATAGAGACAGAATTTATTCAAAACGGCTTTCGAAAAGGTGGAATTGTACCATTTAACAGAGACGTCATTCCTGCAGATAAATTTAGTCCAAATGCATTGAAACGTTGGAATGAGGCACAAAATAAACAACAGCCTCAAGGTACCACTAAAACACCAGAGAAAAATGTACCTAAACCGGACGAGCAGCAACAACAGAAAGACCCTATTGAGAGTTTGGACAATATTTCCGTTACACCTTCGAGTCATCAGACAAATCTACCACCAGATAATCCGGCAAGAGATGTTCGCACTATAGTAACACCAACTATACCGAGTACAAGTTGTAACTTCGAAGAAATTTTACTATCGACAATCCAACAAAAACAGTTACCTGAAAAGCAAGTAAGGCAAAAGGATCAGAAATTATTATAACCGAGGAGGTCTTATTACGTTTAAAAAAAAATCCCAAAAGAAAAGAAAAAACCAAAGGGAAAAAATCTGAAAAAGAAGCCTTCACCTAAAATTAAGTCATGACTTCTCTAATAGTGAAGATGAAAGCTGTGGATCGCCTGTCTATCAAGAATCAGACAATGAGGAAGAATTTTGGTAGCAAATGGGAGAAGATCAGTTAGACAAAAATGAGCCTCTTGACTACATACTTGGAAGGTGGGTAATTGTTCAGTATTCGACAAAAAAGACTGTAAAACATTTTATTGGAAAAATATTAGAAAAAACTGAAGATGGTGAACGGGTAGTAAAATACACGAAAAGATATAAGACCATGTTCACATGGCCTGCTGAAGAGGACATAGATACAGTCCAAGAAAGAGATACTTTGAGAGTATTACCTGACCCCATTCTAAACAGACGAGGAAGTGGAATGATTTTTGACTTAAATTTTGATGGTTTTTCTTTGCAGTAATTGTGTTTAATATTTACGTTGGTGTCAACATATTTTCGTATTCTTTATTTATATAATCTGCAAAACACTCAGATATTTTTGTAAAGTGCATATTTATCTCTGTACTTTCATCAATAAACATTTTTTAAAGTTTGTGTATCCAGTTTTTACTTATATTTAGTAATTACTTAAAAGATTATCAATTTAGATTAAATATATATATATGTTAAGGCTTAATTTGATTTAGGTCACTTCCCACATAAAAGTGTGTAATTTCTAAAAAAAATGTTATTTTAATTTTGTAAAAACCAAAGTAAATAAAATAATCCCATTCTTTAACATTTACCCCAAAACAAACTATAATGCCTCTATATACGAAGTAAAACTAGCATATTACATTTACCCCATTTGTTGGGGCAAACGCAATATATTGACAGACTTTTAAAAAACAGGAAATATTTTTTGTTTTCATTTTTAATTGTCAAAATATCACAATTCATAGATAATATCGTAATAAAAAATCATGTTTTTTGAAAAAAGCTTTTAGAGAAAAATTATAATTTTTGCGATTTATATATATATATATATATATATATATATATATATATATATATATATATATATATATATATATATATATATATATATATATATATATATATATATATATATATATATATATATATATATATATATATATATATATATATATATATATATATATATATATATATATATATATATATATATATATATATATATAGAAATTGTTATGTAAAAAATAGCATCGATTTAATACACTATTACAATTTCCAAAAAAGTGGATCAGATCTAATCTTTGTATTGTTAATGTTTTAAAAGGTTTCACAGATTAATTTAAAAATTAAGGAAACCCTGGTAAATTATCATAATTTATTTATGAAACAGTTTAAAGAAGCGCAATACTGATGGTACGTATATAGAAACATTTTAATGGCTCATTGCAAATCATTAATTTATAGTTGTTTTAATACAATTGTGCATAAACTATCATATGAGGAAAAAAGAAAATTATAATATTTCTTAATGTTATATGGACATTCACCAACAGTTTCTTAAAGATCATTCGAAGATATTCTGAGCGACAGCAACCCCGGCGAAGTATTTTTCAAATACAGAACAAAAAATTAAGCGAATATGGCCAATTTAGGCCACCCTAGCGGTGAAGCCGAAACTAATGGTAAAGCAATTTTTATTTAGCTTGCATGTTAAGTTCTCATATTTTTGTAGGTAGCTAGTAATTCATCTATGCCTAACGTAATAGGCAAAATAAGACAATCAAATTTGGTAACTTTGAAAATGGAAGTTATTCGCATACCTTTTTGTTTAAACGCATTGTTTGATTTCTTAAACAAACATTTCTTTTTACTGTGCACACTTGTGTTGACTTACACTGATCCGTGACTTCTGATGTTCTCAACATATCTTTATGTGTAACCTTATTATGCTTTTTACAACATTAAAATTTTAGATCATTTTAAGTATTACAGATCCATAAATATACCAATAATATTTACTTAGCTTTTTTAATTTTTAATTAATTTAAATATGCAAAAAGATAAATTAAAAAAAAAACAAATTGAAATGAATGAAATTATTGAAAATGTATTAGTTCAAAACATTTTAGTCCAGTTAAACTATGTATTAGGATGTAATCAGCATACACCACGAAATATCTTTGATAAGCTAGTATTGAATTCCTATTATATTTGTAAAAATATTTTATCCGAATGCTTTTTCTTTTATAAGTTTTTAGTATGCAAAATCTTACTGAAACTACAAGCTAATTTGAGTATAAATCATGGGTTTTTACAATATTCATTAAAATTTCAGAATATGGTAGATATCAAGACTTTTTAAAATACCCTAGAAATATAATGTTAGGAAACCCTAAAAATATTTTGATTTAGGTATGTTTTTTCCTAACTTTCTTGGGATTTGACTGTTAGCCCCCCTCCCCCCAAACCGAGCTACGTGCCATCAGTAAAAAACCATTAAAAAGAAAAAAATCGATGAAAGTTGAAATTACTGAAGATGTTTTAATAGGTTAGGTTTATTAGGTAAATGTTAATTGGAATTAAACTAATAGTATACTAGGATGCAATCAGTGCTGGGGTTTACAAAATTACAATAAAATATACAAATCCGTATTTAATAAACTAATCTGATAATCGTGGTCACTAGAACAAAAGTCGAAATCAAATTCTAATCTAACAATTTTATAGAGGTCAGATAGTTGCAATGAGAATGTAAATTGTATTTTAAACAATTTTTCTTCAGAAAAAAATATATTTAAATTTTTAGACTTTTTATTAATATCTTTAAAAGTACTCGCAATTTTGTAAATTTCTCGATATCAACTAGCCGATTCTCGGTATATCAACTAGCCTTTGATAGTTCAACTTTGCTTTATTTCACTGACCTTTATTACCGTTTCCAAGATCTCAATACCTACTAACGATCACTTATTTGGAGCACAGTTTAAATAAAGTAGAGCTGGTCTAATATATTTGTAAGAAAGCCTGTATCCAACCTGTAAAAGTTTCTTCAGAATTAAATTACTGAAGTTTAACTGTTCCATTTCTAATAACAATTCTATCCGAAATGTTGTCCACATACGGAGAAACTTTTCGAAAATATATCTATTCTAGCATTTAATTCGGAAGCTAACTTCAACTTTAATTTGTGTTTGAACAGTTCTGTTGCTAAAGAAAATTTAATTAAACTTTTTTTACGGCTAAGTTCCAAAATTTATTTTAAATTTGTTTTGAAATTTGTATACTTATTTTTGACTCTACTTTGTGAATTTTAGATATATTAATACGCGCATTAACGTTAAAATCGGTAAAAGAACATAGACCTAAAATTATTTTGTAAAAAATTCTTCCATTTCTTAAGTGGAAACGAAGTATTATTTTTGTCTGGGATGTGGGCCTTTAGAATCTGGTCGCGGTGGAAAACTGTTAGTGGTAAAAATCCACTAAATAATAAACTTGGGCTTCTCGTCAGAATACATCATTGACGAGTCATTCTTAAAATAAGTTTGGATGTCCAGTCAACTAACACCATTGACATGTCACCCTTAAAATAAATGTAAACTACTTTTATTTGACTTTTATTATTATTATTATTATTTCTCGACTTGTTGTTTCACAGTATTCCTGTGGTTGTATTTTATACTAACGGGATTATACCAAGTCAGTACAAAAAACAACCAGCGGAGTAAACGTTGTTGGGGTGAGGGTTACTGATATGACTAGAAGAACAATGATAACATTTTCTTGTTTCCACAGCCTTTTTATTTCCATTGCCAAGTCGGTGTATTTGGCGATCTTGTCACTGTATTTCGCTTGGATGTTCTCGTGGTTGGGGACTGCCAGGTCAATTAAATAAGTGATCTTTTCTTTTTTGAATTGAAAGGTGATATCGGGTCTGTTTGCGGGGATTGTTTTATTTGTGTGGATGTCTATGTCCCAGTAGAGCTTGTAGTATTCGTTTTCGAGTATGGATGTTGGTGTATAATGGTAGTAAGCGTCTGTGTTCTCCATTAGTTTGTATGTTGAAGCTAATGCTTGATGAACGACCTTCGCTGCTGAGTTGTGTCTCGCAGTCTATTCAGTTCCGGTCATTATTCTACATCCACTCGTTATCTGATCGATCGTTTCTCTCTGCTGGTGACATCTGCTGCACCTGTCATCTTCTATGGTTGTGTCCTTGATGATGTGCTTTTGGTAGTTTCTGGTTGCTATAACTTTGTCCTGGATGGCAAGCAGAAAGCCTTCTGTTTCGAGGAACAGCTGCCCTTTAAGTAACCACGTATATGAAAGTTTTTGTATGTGGTCGTGCTTTATATGGTATCTGTGTCTACCGTGGAGTGTTTTTTCAGACTAAGTGTTCATCTTTTCTAGTTGTGATTGGATGTGACTGTGTGCTTTCGTAAATTTGTTTTTCATTTTGCCATTGTATATCTATAATTCCCCTTTCTCCTTCTTTTCATTCGATGATGAGTCTTTCCTTGCATGCGTTGGGATGTAACTTCCTGTGTTTAGTGAATTCAGAGCGTATATGAGAATGTGAAGGTTTTCTATGTCTGTGTGTATGACCATTTAAAGATACCAAACGAATACGTAAGTTCAGTTTTGTTTTTAGTAGTTTGAGTGAGTCTGGTTTTAAATTCCGTCTTGAGTTATGATTTGATATGAGTGTGGTTAATTTTGGTGCTTTGATGAAATCCTAGGTATTTGTATGTTTCTTCTTTAAGCATGTTAACTATGGTTTCATTGTTGATTGTTTCTGTCGTAGGGAAGTCTTTCCACTGTCCTTTGTTAATATGAAATTTAGTTCACGTTTTAGTAGCACGTTTCTGTGATTTTAAGGAGTTTCTTTAGCCGTGCCTTTGTACTTGCGAAAAATTTTATGCCATCCATGTACAAGAGATGGTTTATTTTGTGTAGGTTATTTTTTGGGTGTTTAATTTGGAATCCGAAGTTTGTGTTATTCAGTGTATTTGAGAGTGGATTGAGACAGAGGCAGAACCACAAAGCGCTGAGTGAATCTCCCTGGAATATGCCTCGTCTGATGTAGATCTCTTCTGTTCCGATGTGTACTTTTTGTGTTCTCAGGTTGATTTTAGTTTTCCACGTACTCATGATTTGCGTAAAAAATTACCTGATGTTTTTATTGACTTTGTATAATTCTAGCACTCTGATTAGCCAAGAGTAGGGTATCGAATCAAAGGCTTTTTATAATCTATGTAACCAGTATGAAGGTTTCTATATTTTTTCCTGGTTTGTTCCATAATGACGCTGTCTATAGTTAGCTGCTCCTTGCATCCTCGGCTGTTGTTCCTGCATCCTTTTTGCTCTTCAGTTAGAACGTTTTTGAGTGCTAGATGTTGTTCTATTCTCCTGCTAATTGTAGCTGTGATGATCTTTTATAGGGTTGGAAGGCACGTAATAGGTCGGTTATTTGACGGGTTCTTAGTGTCCGAGTTTTTGGGTTTAAGGTATGTTATTCCTTGGGTGAGAAAACTGGGGAGTGTGTAGGTTTTAAAATAATTTCATTAATTTTGTCGAGTGAGAGTTTCATGTGTGGAGGTAAACGGTTTGTACCAGAAGTTATGAATGTTATCTATTCCTAGACATCTCCAGTTATGCAGGTATTTGATTGTTTCTGCAACTTCTTGTGTTGTCATTGCAAAGTTCTTTTGATCCTCCAAGCACTTGTGTTTGTCTTCTTCCGCTTTAATCCATGAAACGATATTATTGTGTAGTTTCGGTTCTGACCAAATGCTTTTCCAGTGTTCTGTGTTTTCTTGTTTGGTCGGTGGTTCTATTACTCGTGCCTCCTCATCGCTCATGGTTTTTTGGTAGAACTGTTTTTCGCTTCTTCGAAACAGGTTGTTAGCGTCCTTTCTTTCATTTGACTCTTTGTATCTTCGGAGTCTTGCGGCATACACGGATAATTTTTGCTTCAGAGTGTCAAGGACTTCTGTAAGTGGGTGATCAAGAGATGTAGATTTAATTTTCTCTATACTTTTTATGATACGTTTTGACTTGTTGCCGTTCACGAATTGGGTAAGATGTCCCAGTTCTTTTCTAATTTTGTTAATTTTATTTTTGATCTTTATTTGCGATTTGAATTTTGGTTTCTGGAGTTTCTGATTGTTGTATGAATGTCCTCAATTGTGTGTCCTGTTTGAAGATTACACGAGGAATAGAATCTCTTAATGTAGGATCGGTACCTCACCATTTGTTTAGGTATGATTCCACTTCTACTTTTATTGCTTGTGTGAGAGACGGTCCGAGGTGTAGCTGTGTGTATGGTATTTGTCCTGCGTGCTGTGTGGTGCTTGTCATCTATCGTGGGTTGTTGCTGAGAGCTTTTCCCATACTGAGCATTGAGTGAGGTTGCAGATCCTCTTGCCCAAAGTTGGTCTGGTTTGTATGTAGGATCAGTTCGGTATCTGTCCCACTGTCCTCAATGTTTTGTTGATGAATGTTTAGTTCAGCAGCTACTATAGTTTTGATGTTTTGCAATGCGAGTGGTGTGAGCTTATTGGTCTTAGTGATGATTCTTTTTTGATCTATTACTCTCTCTTCTGTGACAAATGATTTGTATTCTGGATATTGTGCTATGACAGGTGTACGCAGTTTATCCTGATGAAACTGTCTTAAGTTTGGTAGCGGTGTAGTAGGAAGGCACCACCGTTTGATTCATTTCGCCTGTATACTTTAGCCTTTTCCTTGGTTTACCTGCCTTGGTAATTGCATATATATCCGCTGTTGTAATGGGCTCAAATAGTTGTGTTTGGCTAGCATCTGTGTCAGATCAGTATTTGTGTATACATTTTGGCAACGCATGATTGATTCGCTCGATTCTGTAATACGGTTTTCCCGCCTTGGGGGGTGCCAGCTTAGCCGGCAAAACACTTTTGGGGGATCTATTTTCCTTTGCTTGTTCATGATCGTTTCGGTCGAGCTGTCCTTTCGCGACGTCCTCGACCGTTACGCCGCTCGCCCGATGCTTCCTTTAATAATGTTCTGTTGTTTGCGTTGTTTTTTTGTGGTGTTAAAAGCTCAAAGTGTCCCGACATTGGGTCGCCTGTTAGCAGAAGGTAGATCATTTTATCGTGTGTTTGTTTGCCTATTATTGTTGGTCTCGCTTTAACGCATATCTGCTTTTTTCTTGTTGTTCTTGGTTTTGAGAAAATATGAAAGATGTGCTTCTGGGTTTCCGAAAGAGCAAATATCTCTAGGCTCATTTCGTATGCAGTAGTTTCTGCTCACGAATGTATAATAGTTGCTGAAGCCTTTCATGTCGTCTTCGTGAAATAACGAAAACATCTGAAGTTCCGACCAGTTTTGTTGTAGGTATTTCAATGCGTCTTCTCGATGTTTGGTTTGTTTTGATGACCATATATGTGCAAGCTGACTGATCGGAACAGACAACTTCCGTCTCTAACAATGTCGGTCTGACAAAATTTTTGGGAATAAGTTCGGCTGTAGCAATTTTTTTCGCCAAAGGCCAGGTTGTTCGGCCTTTCGCCGCCACCGTTTCGCATGCTGTCACCTTCAGCAGTGGCTCCAAAGGTGCCCTTGCGATCCCCAGGCAGCGGCTCTGTTCCGAGGCTCAATGCTTTCTTCATTTTCATGGGTGTGCCACTATTTGACCGTGGTGGCCCAGGTAACTCGGGTCCACGGGGGCGTCACTCCACACGCAACTCAACCAAGGCTAGTTGCTCCGTGCGATTTTATTATTGTTATTGTTATTGTTATTGTTATTGTTATTGTTATTGTTATTGTTATTGTTATTGTTATTGTTATTGTTATTGTTATTGTTATTGTTATTGTTATTGTTATTGTTATTGTTATTGTTATTGTTATTGTTATTGTTATTGTTATTGTTATTGTTATTGTTATTGTTATTGTTATTGTTATTGTTATTGTTATTCTTATTGTTATTGTTATTGTTATTGTTATTGTTATTGTTATTGTTATTGTTATTGTTATTGTTATTGTTATTGTTATTGTTATTGTTATTGTTATTGTTATTGTTATTGTTATTGTTATTGTTATTGTTATTGTTATTGTTATTGTTATTGTTATTGTTATTGTTATTGTTATTGTTATTGTTATTGTTATTGTTATTGTTATTGTTATTGTTATTGTTATTGTTATTGTTATTGTTATTGTTATTGTTATTGTTATTGTTATTGTTATTGTTATTGTTATTGTTATTGTTATTGTTATTGTTATTGTTATTGTTATTGTTATTGTTATTGTTATTGTTATTGTTATTGTTATTGTTATTGTTATTGTTATTGTTATTGTTATTGTTATTGTTATTGTTATTATTGTGTTATTGTTATTGTTATTGTTATTGTTATTGTTATTGTTATTGTTATTGTTATTGTTATTGTTATTGTTATTGTTATTGTTATTGTTATTGTTATTGTTATTGTTATTGTTATTGTTATTGTTATTGTTATTGTTATTGTTATTGTTATTGTTATTGTTATTGTTATTGTTATTGTTATTGTTATTGTTATTGTTATTGTTATTGTTATTGTTATTGTTATTGTTATTGTTATTGTTATTGTTATTGTTATTGTTATTGTTATTGTTATTGTTATTGTTATTGTTATTGTTATTGTTATTGTTATTGTTATTGTTATTGTTATTGTTATTGTTATTGTTATTGTTATTGTTATTGTTATTGTTATTGTTATTGTTATTGTTATTGTTATTGTTATTGTTATTGTTATTATTTATTGGGCCTCGCAATTGTGGTGTAAACTAAAGGCCATCAGCGTTAGCTAGATGACCTATTTACTGCATATTTAGAAATGTTCTCACAATGTTACGCAGGTGTTAAGAATAATGGACTTTTGAATTTCTGTGAGATCATTTCGAGAGACTCCATATACGTTTGCTTTATTCCTTATTTCTACTAATATAATATCAGGCCTGTCAGCCGGTATGGCTCTGTCGGTAATAACACTTCTGTTCCCAATATAAATATGGTGTTCATTTTCAAGAACGTTCTTAAGGTAATAGTTGTAATATAGATTCTCATCCCCGTTCAAACTAAGAGACTTAGCAAGCTTTTCATGAATTATTTTTCCAACGCAGTTATGATGGTGTAAGTAAGTACTCAGTGTTAACCAGTAAAGTTCAGCCTAATGTAATGTGTTAGATTGTTTCCGACGTCAAGAGCCATTTATGACACCGGTCTTCTGGCGAGTCTCTCAGAACGAACTTTAAATAACTTCTTGTGGGGACATGATCTTGAATAGCGCTCATAAATCCCTCTGTTTCTGTGAATAAGTCTCCATGAGTAAACCAGTAGTTCAATAAAATAATATAAACGTAATCGGCAACAAGATCATAGGGATGCCTTCCATGTAGCGCTTTTTGTTTCCACTTATTAATCTGTTCGGTAACCCTGTCAGCTCTCGATACAACAGGTTAAACTGTAGGGTTGCTCAAATTTAGAGAGGTATATATATTATATGCCTGTACTATAGCTTTAAATAACAAAGAGCTATCTGCATTCTCTAGAAAATAACTTCCTAATTTCGAAATTTGTTTTCCGACTAGCTGCGTAAGGTTGATCATTCCACGACGTGTAACTCATTCTGTCGCTTATTTCGGGTAATACGTTCGAAACATCGTTAGAGTTGTTCTAGTATTTCTTTCAATGCCACCAATATCAGTTTTTGTCCAATTCACAGTGCCAAACCTGTAAGTAATAACGAGTATAGCTTAGGTATTAAGCGCTTTTAACATGTTTTTGCCCCAAAGTTGAAATTTAAGGATGTCCGTAACACGGGCAAGATGTTAAGGGGTGGTGTTTTCTTTTATGATTATATGCTCAATTCTCATAGACTGGTGCAAACCAAGGCATTTATAAAGTATTTCCTCATCCATTGTACCAATCTCTTCCATTCTTCATTTCGAATCCATTATCGTCATGGATACCCCTTTCCACAATCTGTGTCTCGCACTTATGTATTACAAATTCCATATGGATGATCAGTACAGTTTAGTGTCATCCATATAGAGTAGAGGCGAGACTTTATGTTTATTATATGCGTTGCCCTTTATGGTAAACCCAAGTCGACTGACATTGAACATGTAGGAAAGAAGATTCAATGTCAAACGAAAACATAGCGGGCTCAGCGGGTCTCCCTGAAAAATACCTCGCTGTAGCGAATAGATGAAGTAGTTATTATGCCATCATCGTGACTTCGGTTCAGTTGAGTTCTAGTTTTAAATAGCTTAAGAACCTTAATCAGCCACGTGTGTAGGATCTAGTCGAATGCCTTTCGATAGTGAATAAAGGCAGTAAAGCAATTGTGCTGTTTGAGCGTGCTCAAGAATGACAAAGTCAATTCCACCGGTGTTGGCTACCCGATATCTGGATAGTGACTATGTTATCAGGGCGCACCAACTTGGGGGTGCGATTAGGAATTGAGTAAGAAAGACTATTTGTGATGCCTCATTCCCCCTTATGCTCCTTACTATTATTATTATTGCTTTTTCCCACTATTATTTCGTTTGGGTAGTGTCAGTGTCGCTAGGCGATCAAGACTTTATTCTAGTACTTTTCGGACAATTCTGACTGTACCTAGTATAATTGCTTTTACACATTCTTTAACGATAATGTCTTCAATTTTTAACGTATTTAAGTTACTCTTAAAATCTTTGTGCACCAGTCCATTTGAGCTAATAACTAGTGGTACTATTTTTACTTCTTTAAGTTGGTAAATCTGGGGTTCTTTGTATATTACCGCCCAGGGATACAGCACAATCAATGCTATAGGCTACCTTTTGTTGTTTATCAAACCAGGTTTTTATTATTATTATTATTATTATCGAAATTGACAAACAATTTCTCAACGAATAGTGGGTTTCAAGCCCATCCCGGATGCATGCATCAAAGGGAGTGGGCTGGTTTCTATTAGTTCTATGTGTTTTTTTCTTTTTTTTTTCTCACTATGTGGCAAGTACTGAGCAGGACTGCCTTCTGGATGTCGATGAAGGTGTTAGTATGCAATCCTATGATTTTTAGGTCCTGTACTAGTGTTTTTGAAACTAGTCCAGTTGAATATATAATCATCTGCGGTATCTCGACGGCCAGCTCCGCATATTTGGCCTTTTTCTCTTCCTTTTTTTGTTGTTTTCTTTTGATTTGCTAGTTTATTTAGCCCTCGGTGTTTTAGTTTCTTGTTAGGATGTCCGGTGCAAAAGCAAGGTCCTGTGTCATAGAAGATCTCCAGTTGGTCTGTTAACCAGTGACATTAGACGCCGGACTGGATCAAATGTACAAACAAATAAACGTTCCTCCTATGGGGCTCTTTCTATCACCCTCAGTGGCTAAACTATTTATGATATACTTCGAGAAAAAAGTGTTTAAAAACTCCGATTTGAAGCCAAAGTATGGATTTGTGTTGTAGATTACATATTTATTATATGGCAATATGGTGATACAGAATATTAAAATAATTGCTACAAAACACACATATAACCAATACATAAATAGCAAACAACCATAAGTAAACTAGTTAGAGATCCAAAACCCAAAATCAAACTGGGAAACCACAGACTATAGAGCATTTCATACCCGGACTGCGAAAAGTTGTACGTTGAGCAAACTAACAGGCAAACATCATCAAAAATAGAAAAACGTATCAGAAATAAACAAATTACCTCTGCTTTCTTCCTACATCAACAGGAGACCAGCCATAAAATATATTTCGAAAAGTGTAAAGAGGCTGAAAAGACCAGAATAATCCGAGAAAATAAAAATTAAAAAACAAGGTGATTTAAGTAAAATCGGCAAGTCATTAGAACAGCCAAAAATATGGAAGGTAATCATCGATAAACCAAAAATAACAAAGAATTAAGCAAGTAAAAGAGATGTCACTTTACATAAAAGAAATAATACAATCAGAACAGAATGGGGCACTAAAAAAAGCTGGCCATCAAGGTATACAAATTATAAATCTCAGCATCCCCTCTCCCAAAAAAATCGGTTATCATAGCTTTAGCTAACAGAGCAATTCAACTATCAGATGTTGAATATAAGGAAAATTCGATAAATAAAGCCAAATATGCGCTCCTAGAAAATAGTTTTCCTGAACATTTAATTAAAAAAAAAATGAAACAGAGAATACATAAATTTTATATTAAAATAAATATAATTTCCAAATAAAATATTAAAAGTAACATTTTAACATTACTATACGTACGAGGTTTGTCCGAACATATCAGATGAAGCATTTATTTGCCAAATATAACATAAATGTGGTTCATGAAGGTTTTAATTTACTTAATCAAAATTTTAGCATTCTAAAAAGCAAAACAGACAATTTAAAAAGAAGCAACGTTGTGTATGAGATCTCATGTAGTGACTGCTGTGGAGTTTACATTGACCAAACTAGTCAGTATTTAAAATCGAGGCTAAATTCACATAAATACGTCAAAGGAAACCACAGCGTTCACTAAACACGAAAATCAATCAAACCATAAATTCAATTTTTCCAGGGTAAGAATTTTAAAAACGGAATATTATAAACGGAAGAGAGATATATGAATCTATTGAAATCGGCAAAAATAAAAATGCAATTAATGACAAAAAAGATGTTAATTTAGTAAACAGAATTTTTTTCAACTACATCTAAGTTCCCGAACCCTTTTTAAAATAAATGAACATCTAAATAATAAAAATTCTCCGGTAACCACTAAAAAATTATTATAATAATGATGAATTCCTACACCATATACATCAGTCTCCAATAGATGTTCTGTGTATTTTATTTGCTGTTATTGACTTTTTGATTTACGTCTTATGGTAAGATAATTTTTGATTTTTTTAAATCTTAGAACGTTTATTTTATGCAATATGTTTTAAGAAAAATTAAAAAAAAAAACATTTTTGAGAAAGACATGGATCTACCTGTCGAAACGTCAAACTGGAATTAAATATGACAAATAATTAAAAAATCGTTATATATATATATATATATATATATATATATATATATATATATATATATATGGTTAACTACTACAACACGGTCACGACGAGTAATTGAAGCTTTTAAAACTTCCAAAAAATACATGTATTCATTTCATTTCATAACACTTTAATATAACCTAAACTGGCAAAATTACATTCCACTGTAGGTTGTCACGAAAATGATATAAAGGGGTCAAAAAATGCCCCAATTTAATTTAATATTGTTCATACCGAACGTGACTTGGTGATTCAAGTGACAAATTTCCGCCACCGAAATATTCGAGAGAGAGAACAGTTGGAGTTTCCTAGTGGGGAAATATGATCGAAGTAAGAGAATTAATGGATCCAAACGTTACATGGGAGGCACATGGTTTAATGTAGAATGGATTTTAACATATATTAATTAAAATGTAAACAGGGAGATTTGTAGTGTAGGTAAGAGTTGTATTCGTAATGAAATAGTTTTTGTGCAAAATTGATTTTTTGGTTGGGTACTATATATTTATATCCATATCACATATAATATACATATACGTAATCACTACTCTCCTTCTAAAAAGAACATTTTTTTCTGATGTTTCGCCAAAACTACATTTGGTATTTTCAATGTCTTTCGCGTCCGAATACGCTCTCATATATCGGCGGACAAATCAGAGTGACTTGATCGGTACGACTTTTTGTCGACGTATTGGGTTCGGTCGGACCAAAATTTTCTATTTTGTTAGATTTATCTGATACACTGATACACTTGATAACACGATTAAATTTACCTAATTACGTCGTCCTGTTAAAGGGACAAATCTCTACGTTTAATATCCGTTTTGGATTCGCTCATTATCTTTTAGCAATTTTGAAATAAAAACGCAAATAAATATGAAAACTTAATCACGTCCACAAACCGACGAGTCAAATCTGGACAGTTGAAGCCTGCGATTTCATGCGTCGAGTAAGTATAACCAACGCATACTTGTTAATGTTCGTTGGTATAACATTCCAAATTTTTGGCAGTTCTAATAATTTGCTGCTTTTGTTTAAATAGCCTTGTTTTTTTATTTCCTATGGCTTCTCGGATTATTCTGGTCTTTTCAGTCTCTTTACACTTTACGAAATATATTTTGTGGCTGGTATCCTCTTGATGTAGGAATGCGGCGTTTGCTCAACGTACAACTTTTCACAGTCCGGTCATGAAATGCTCTGTTCGCTGTGGTTTCCCAATTTGATTTTGTGCTTTGGGTTTCTAACTAGTTTACTTATGGTTGTTTGCTGATTATGTATTGTTTGTATATGTGTTTTTGGGGCAATTCTTTTGATGTTCTGTATCACCATATTGCCAAATAATAAATATGTAATCTACAATCCCAATCCATACTTTGGCTTCAAATCTGATTTTTGAAACACTTTTTTCTCGAAGTATATCATAAATAGTTTAGCCACTATTAGTGATAGTAAGAGCCCCATCGGAGGATCATTTATTTGTACATTTGATCTAATCCGGCGTCTGATGTCACCGGTTAACAGATCACAGGGATTTCATCCTAGCGGCGCCCATGGTACCCTCCTGCGAACATGATTTTTGAGCCTCTACCTTTATCAGGCAGGCTTGTACTAGGAAAGATACGAAAGTCACAGGTCAACAGATCATACATATAATTCAATCGAAAGCGAATCTTCATTCAGTCTAAAACTTAGCACAACTTAAGAGGCTCGGGAGTTCCGGCTGCAAAAAAATTGACAATGTACATTTTTGTATATAGCACCATTGTGCAGACATATAAATAATTAAATAAAAATACGTTTTCACGACTTTCTATAAGTATTATTGGTCAACAAAGGTATATGTAAAGAAAAAGGAAGGACAGGATACACTCTTGCTATCATGGTTTCTTAGTATATTTTCATTAGGCAGGCTTATACCCAAAAATATCTAAAAGTCACAGTTCATTGAGATGACACAATCAAAAGCGCTGCATCCAAAGTCGAGAATCCTACCACTGAGTCTGGAAACCCACTCCGAACATTCGACAAAAATGTGTTTATACTCAGAGGAAATAAACGAAGAACCAAAAGAAGCACAAATAATAATCTGTGTTGGGACTGGTATGGTCCGCACATGAAAAAAATTTAGCCCCCAAGGTTTTATATATCTTTACGTTCGAGTGTCCCTAGATGCCAAAAAATATGTTTTCTCAATTCCGCCTGGGATCTGTCTGTCGGTCTGTTTGTATGTCACTTCGCGGCATAGTTTAAAAACGACTTACTCGATTGACTTAAAGTTAAGGATCATATGGGGATGACCTGGTAATATTTTTGTAAAAATCCAATATGGTGGAACAATATGGAGGCTTAGTGAAATGTTAAAAAATTATTACTAGAAAACCAATTGTGCAATTTATGCAATGCACAAAAATCAAGTGTCACATAGCAATAAACTGGTAATATTTTGGTAAGAATCAAAGACAGCAAAACAAAAAGGTGACCTAATAACTTATTTAAAATAATCAGCCTAAAATAACTCCTTATCATATTAAAATTTCAAATTTTGTGCAAGCATTAAGTGTGATATAGTGACAAACTGGTAAAAGTGTGGTATGAATTCAAGATGATGAAACAAAATGACGACCAATTAAAATGTTTAAAATATTAACGTAAAAAAATATCTTCTTATTCAATCAAAGTTACATCTTTCAGCAACATCAAAGTGTCAGTCTCAATCGGTGTACGACGGTCGTATCACTTGGATCGCTGATTAAGCATATGAAGATATACTGAATGCTACCAATTCTAGAAATCTTGATGTAGACGTTGCAACAGTTGCCAACGCGAAAGTTTCCATAACTTAAATGTCCACTAAGTCAGCCTCAATACATGAATTAAAGGGCAGTAAGTTTAAAAAATGGCTGAGAGTTAGAGCATTTAAGTCATTAGAATCCAAACTTATCGGACACAGGTGTGGAGAATTAAGTACAGCTTCGATAGAAATCAAAACTGTCGAAATTTCCTCATAAGTAAAAATATGAGTACCAACAACACTTGTATTTTTTATTGATTTTATGCCGGCTTCCCAAATTTTATCGAAATTAGGCCAACGGGGGGTTTAAAATGCCAGATAATACCTTCTTTCAAAATTTGTTCTGCACTCACTAAATATATCTGTAACTGGACCACGACTCGCAATGAATTGCCGCACTGCGACCAAAAAGGCATCACTTGACAGAGATTATTTTCACCAAAATCAGTCCCACTTTTAGTGAAACACTTGATTTGGTTATAACGCATAGCAGGTAAATTGCCTATAAGAGGTACACTAAAGCTAGACAAAAAAGAGCATTTTTAGCAACAACCGGGGAAGTCGCAGGCACATGACCCATTATAATCCACCCTAGGTGAGTATTTAGAGTTACAGGCAAGTAAAAGTGTATGGTGTTGTTAAAAACATTTAGAACAGCGTACTTGTAATGAACATCTAAAGGCAGTGTGTTTTACACCAAGAATTTGTAGACTATTTTATATTTTTTTAAATTTAATCTTTGGGAAGAATTTACCTCCAAGAATTTACAAAATTTACAAGAAAATTTTTTCATGGTTTTTTTCAGGTTTCTCCTCCTTAATGCATTTATAAACAGAGGAATGAAAAATTGTATCTAATGCTACGCATTGTTTCTTAAGAAACTCTAATAAAATCGAATAATGTTTAATTTGTTATTAAAATATTTAAAAGTTTTTTTCGTAGTGAAGTTCAAATCGGGTAGCTGTATTTGTATGTAGCCGATTAAATAACATATAAAATGAGATGAAGTCCCACTCTTTAGTTGGGTGACCAATATGTTCAAGAGCAGATAAATGTTCAATAACAGTTTCCAACAAAGATTGAAGACTACTTACATCATGACCATTTAAAAGTGTTTTAGTTTTTTAACTTCACGCCAATGACTTATAAAAATTAAGCAACAATTTCCATATCAACTTTTAAGTGAGAAATATGAACCTCTTATTTTTCCCATTGTGACTAAAAATGGACCACCGAAATCAGCTCCACATATAGTGAAACACTTGATTTGGTTAACACGCATGGCAGGTAAATTGCCCGTACACTAAAGCTAGGGCTACACTTGAATCTGCGGGTGCAAGAAAATATCTCCTTTTTAATCGTTCTTTTGGACGAAGGTATGCAATGTCTTGGTCTAAGCAAATTTTGGGTAGTTTGAAAACTAGCACGCAAAAAGTTATTATGAGTATATTCTATAATAATTTGAGTAAGACGATGATTGTTGGGTAAAAAACAAGGATGTTTGTTTTCATACGAAAGTAAAGAGTGGGATAAACATCCGCGCACCCTGAGAACACCATTCTGACCAAGAATCGGATTTAATTTTCGAAAATATTTAGGAAATCGTTTTAAATTTGGGTTGGTTTTGGACAATTCAATAATTTCTTGTTCAAAAGAAATAGACAAAAATATGTTTAATCAATATTAACAGAGCTCTATTAAGCCCACTTAAAGATAGTGAGCCTTTCGGATGGTGATATTTAAGGCAGGAGGCAAACCCTAGTGCGTAGGCGAAAATTCGGTTAATTTTTGAGTGGGAGGAAAATTGTTTAATCAAGGTATTCCAAAATCTACTTATAGAGAAGTTAGTAAAAGTAATTTTTTGCCTTTCCAGTAATATTTCATTTTCATTAGATTGAATATGTTCATGACACCAAGGCTAATAATGAAAGATTAGGAAGGACGGCCTCACCGCCATTTTTGAAAATAAATTAATTCCAAGGGAAGAACACCTCTAGCCCCAATATCGGTAGGATTTTCTTCAGATAATACGTGGGACCTATGCCTTGGAGATATAATAAATCGAATAATTTTTAACTTTGTTATTAAAATCTTCTATAGTTTTTCTTCAGTCAAGTTTAAATCGAGTAGCTGTATTTGTATGTAATCGATTAAACAAGATATACAATAAAATGAAATCCCAAAACCTTTAAACTTAAACTTTAGTGGGGTCACCAATATGTTCAAGAGCAGATAAATGTTCAATAACAGTTTCCAACAAAGATTGAAGACCACTTATATTATGACCACTTAAAAGTGTTTTAGTTTTTTCAATTTCACGACTCATGGAGATTAAGTGCGAATTTTCATATAGAATTTTAAGGGAAACATGAGCTATAATATAATTTTTATCTGTCACCGGATTGCATTGTACAGTAAGTACTTACCGGTGGACTCTCTAAAGAGTTATTTAAATAGGTACATTTTTCAACATTTGCTAAATTTGCGTCATTATGTATCAATGAGTTAAAAACATCAAAAAATTTCCAATTTCGAATACAACGATTGCATTTTTGAAGTTCTAATTTGACAACTTAACGTTACTTAGAGAAGCAACTAATGACTTGTTATTATCTCTATCAAACAGATCAGAAAAAATAGTCGCAATTTCATAATACATATATTTAACTTTTACCTAATATTCCGTTGCTAAAATCAGCAATAATCGCAACTAAATGCCTAAAACGAATTTTAAATTGAGTATGCACTTTATCATGGCTTAATGCTTGACGAGCTATATTAAGAATATCCTCAACTTACTGAGTACATAACAATAAAAAAGTATACATTTTTAACAACAGAAAAGTATTTAAATAAATAAAATTTACCACTGTTACTTAATAATATGAAACTAAAGTAAAAATCATGTAAATATTGAAATAATTAGCTTTAGTTTATAGTGCAAAAATAAAAAAAAATAATCCAAAATGATGTTGGATTTAAAAAAAGGGGCTCAAATATAATGTGAGTAGCAATAAAGGGGGTATAATATATGAATAGAAATTCTTGTCAAAGCAAATATTTCCATGTTATTTTAATATATGTAAACTAATTATTTACGGTAATAAAAATTATTACCCTTAGCTTATGGAGTGAAATAACAACTAAAATATTTAATACTATATTCAAATTATTATTACTGATGGTAAATACTGTTAAAATTAATAAAATTTAACTAATATAGAGTACTTAGGTAAATAAAATAAGTCAACAGGTGTAGTTTAAAGAAAAATCAAACAGCAATCCTTATATTGGAGAGAGAGTATTATATTAAGCCAATGACTAAATCAAATTTGTTTGCAAGTGAATTATATATGTGCTGATTTAAATATTTATCACTTTTATTTTTAAAAGAAAATAATTTGTTAAAAAAAATATTAATAAACGAATCAAGAAGTATTGGCTTATAATTTGATAAGAAAATAAAGCAGAAGTACTAGTTTTGTGCTGGGCGAGGAAAATTAATATATGAAGAGAGTTCGTAAATCAAGCGATTTTTGTGTTTTCCACAGACATGCTTTTTGCAATTCCAAATGTAATTTTAGTAATATTAATATTCCCATTGAGCGGTTCAATCGTGTCTGGCAGCGCGTTCGGTACCTAAACCTTTAAACTTAAACTGTGCACTTGCTTGAAGGAGTAGATTTACAGCAAAATGGCGTTTAAATTATTTGATATATTTTATAAAAAAAATATTTAAATTTTGTTTTATGCAAACTGATTAGAAAAATGCACTAAAATGATACAAATTTACAATATCCGTGATCGATTAAACCAAAAAAGGTATTGATAAGTGGACTGTACTTCATTATACCGACGGTATGACAATTTTCTAAATATAAATTGACCTACCTTTCTGCTGCTTTCTCGTTTCCAGTCACATTTTTCCCGGTCAATACAGTTTCACGCACTAATACTGATGTATATAAACTATATAGTTAAGAGAAGCCGGCACTAAACTTGTTTTTTTAGTACGAGCTGCTTCTCTGCTCGAGGTACTATCATGAAGGGAAGGTAGTTCATTTTTTTCGGAAACATATAGGCGCCTCTGAGGCCTGGGTTGAAGTGCTTTTCATAATTTTTATTATATAACTTTTACCTGAGGGAAAGCATTTTACCGAATAGGACTTTTCCTTATCCCTTTGATAAAAGGAGGTTCTCACTACTTTCCAAAAAAGTAAAGTGTTTTCATAAAAAGCCAACTTTTATGAACCACCGCAGTCATACCTATAAAATAAATGGATTAAGCTGGCTTATCTCCAAATTTAATATGTGTAAGGTAGACCTCGATGGTATATTTCAAAAAGGTTTATCTAGTGATGACGTGAGACGGGACAAACTTTGTACTCTCGTCTCGTCTCGTGTCGACTTTTAGTTATTTAGTTAAAAAAATTATCAGCTCATAGATACATATCTCGTTCCATTGCTGTCAAAGGATATTATTGCACAACAAAATTCGTCGGATTTGTTTCACTAAAACGTTGCATTGGGAAAATTGGGAGGGTTTAGGATTATTTCTCACACTTCACTGTTTGTTAGAGAATGACATGTCTTTCGTATATTTTTTGATGATTTTAAATTTACCTACATATTGGTTTTGCGCCTTTAAATGATTTTTAATAGCGGGTGTCCCAGCCGAAATTCAAGCATTTTATTAGCCTATATCCAATACACGAAACGTGACAAAAGGATGCGCTTTGCACCATTGTTGTTAACTACCCAATAAATGTTTGCCATCACTGAGAAGCAGCATCGTAACAAAAAAAATGCAATTTTTCAACTTGAAAAATCTCCGTTTTTTATTTGATTACCCCGTATAATTTTACATCATGGGAAAGTTTTTCTTTTAATTTTTTAAAAATGTATAATGTGATTCCTTTATTTTTAAAACGAAGCTCGGTATGAGCCTTTTAAGACGTGCTTGCATAATAAGAAATTTTTTATCAGCATTTTTCCGCATTATACGAAGTGACCCAGAGAATATTGCATTTTTTGACTCAAAAAATGTCATTTTTTTAAAGAGATTACCGATTGGTAAATGTGTGATAGAGAAATAAGTAGTCTTGTTTAAAAAATTCTAAACCACTTTAAATGAAACCATAGAATTTCAAGCATATTTGATAGAACTAAGTAAATCGTTTCCTAAATGAATCTTTTTATTTCTAACTTTAGTAAGCATGTATGTTTTGCCAACGCTATATTTCTAAATTGTCAAAAAACTAGGTCAAAATCAAATGATGAATATCCTATTTCCATAATCGAATGTCAATGTTACAAAATTCGTTTGATAGTTCAAACGACTTTTGTAACATTTCTTGAGGAATCACACTAATGACTTCACACGGATGTACATCTTCAGCCCCTCAAGATTAAAATAGATCCAAAATGAACCGGCACAATTAAGTCCAGTGAATAAAGTGCTCATGGTATCGGATCGTCTCTTCCTATCCACTTGTTGGGAAAACGCGCTGTAAGGATTCCCTGATTATAACAGCACACTAGCATGCCGATATAGATTACATTTGTTATTGTCGTTTCATTAAAAAAAAAAGGAATCTTTTGGAGTGTTCAACGTTCAAAGTCAAACGCATTGTAGATTCTAGCATTTTCACTACCGTAAATTCTAGAGTTATGTTTGTGACAACGAAAAGTTTGAATTTTATAAGCATTAAATTTTAGAACATATTTGATATTCGCTTTTAGAAGTATGTATTGAATCACGAAGTGCGCTGGCCATCTTTCTAGTTATGAGCGCTTCTTGAACAACAAAAAGCCGCTCTAGATAAATAGGATCATTTAAGTTTCTTACTAATGTAGTCCGGTGCGCTGAATCCATTCTTAAAAATTTAAGTCACCATGTCCCAACTGCATTGGGTGACGGTGGCGCCTTTTAAAACTTTGCTTGAAATCATCTTTTAGTAATTACAATTATTCTTGTCTCCAAATAAAGTAATACGGTTTGGGATTTTTCATTTAGGAAGGATAGAAATCATTTTCGCACAATAAACAGTCATGGACCAAAAACTAGTCTATAGAAATTTAATTGATATTCCACAATATAGAAATTGATATTTCAAAGCACAGAAAACATACAATAGCCACCACAGTAACGACAGCTTCCCGCCAGCTCAGGCTACTGTCAAAAGAATGAATATGAATGCAATACTTGCTAAAGTCTTGAAGCAAATTTTTTTATCATGCAAGCGCGATTTAAACGACTCATCCCAAGCTTCGTTTTAAAATTAGAGGCTTAATTTTATACGCTATATACAGCGTGTGTGTGGATTTGGGTAACATATGGACAACTTTTTTATTTGTAATTTTAGGCGAAAAAGTTATTCTTCATATAAAGTTTTGTTTATGTGAAAAATAATATTAATTTAAAAAAGAGTGTCATTTTATATACAGGGGACGAAATAAATACAACAATGGAAAATTGCAAAACAAAAAAATATGAAATACCAACATTTTTGGGACAGCTAAATTAGAAACCCTGCAAATACATGTCACAAAACTTTTAGAAGTTTTTGATAATATACTTTAGTAGGCATTTTTTATATATTCACGATTAATTTCCTCAAAAACTAAGTATGGTATCAAAAAACTTCTAAAGTCTTTTTGACTTGCATTTGCAGGCTTTTTAATTTGATTGTGTCAAAAGTTGGAATTTCATTTTTTTTTTGTTTTGCAAACTTCTATTTTTGTATTCATTTTGTACCCTGTATGTAAAATGATATTCTTTGTATATTAATCTTAATTTTCAAATAAGCAACACTTTTTACGAAGAATAACTTTTTTGCCTAAAATCACAAATAAATATAAAAGTTGTCCATATGTTACCCATTTTCGACTTATTGTCCACCATTACCTTACCTAAAAACTACATCTCGCATAAAAAAACTTAACATTACTTTTTATGTCGTATTTTTATGCTCTCCAGTTTTTGGCTATCTTGGAAAGTTTGATTTGATTTGAAATTTTTATACAGCCATAGGGTGATAAATTTTGCCCGAAAATACCATATAAAATAGACGGACAAAACAGAACGACATCACAATAATGTTTCAACATATTTAGCGCATAGTAATTTTTAAAATAAGAAAAAGTCTTACATAAACATAGATGCAAACTCTTTATTCTCGATTTACCGAATGTTAGATTGTAAATAAAATTCGCTTTATATATCGTAGTTAAATAAAACTTTTTTCTTCATTTGGGAAGAACTATAGGTTAAATATGTTGAAAATACTAATTTAGAGTTTTCTTGTTTTTCCCGTGCATTTATATAGGTTTTCGACAAATTTTAACACATTTTATGTTGAAAATTAGCCATCGGATTAGATTGCGCTCATGGTAGCTTTTGCTCAGGAGATTAAGAACTACAACATATAAATTCAGCCAAATTCGTTCAGTTTTACATAAGGTTTGTGTGTGGTCGTTCGTGTTTCAGATCTTAAAATAGTTTGCCTTTATGACAGGATTTTCGTCAAATATATCGGTTGTTATTATGATAAGGGGTATCAAACTTGGTATATTTATAATCAGCAAATATCCATTTGATTTCCAATTGCCATTTCTTTATTTTCTTTTCTCTACAAGTAGCGTCTCACATAAGAACTTAGAACTTTTATGTTTCTCTATGTTTTAAAATATAAATATAAACCCTGTATTGGGCACGATAAATGATTATCTTGTGGCTTGAGTATTATTGATTTTTGAATTATCTTTAAAATTCTATGAAAAATTGGGGAAATTAAAAGTCAAATAATAATCTTTCAAAGCCTCTAGTTGATAACCCCTCTATTCAATAACACCCGTATTCACTAAAGAGTGATATATTACAATATTACAATATTTAATGTTTAACTTGTTTTTAATAACTAGCCTTATAATTTATTTAACGAATCAATTAAGAAGTAGATACTTTTTTTCATGATAGGAAATTATTTGACAAACGAATACGATGCTTAACTTTTAAACGATAATTTTTTTTGTTTAACATTGGTACACTAAAATATTTCAAAACCGTTACTTTATTAAAACAATATAAGGAAAAAAAGCAAATTCCAGGTGGCCTGTTTATCTTAGGGCACCGTCTTGCCTCAAAAATTATAAAATATAGAACAGCAGTACTGATTTGTAGGGCAATCAATTCGAAAATCGTAATTTTTATTTTCGAAATCTGCTTCCAATATTTTCTTGTATAATTTAATGAATATTAAAAGGCATTTGTTTTTGAGATATTGGCAGCTGAAAAGTGCTACTGTTGATGCTATGAAATCCTGTAGAAACTAAACCGTTTCACTTAGAGCAAAATAGTTTTGTTTTCTCTTTTTTAACGTTGTCATAAAAAGTACGGGTTTTGATATAAGCTAAAAGTTTATGTAGGGATAAACTATGTATTGCAGATTATCAAACAATTGGTTAGAACGCATTTTCAACGGACTAACATCCAGTGAGGTGTGAGTATTTATCGCCAAAATTTCATCCTCAATTGACATATTTGTTTAGCTTTTAACCGGACAGATTAATGTACTTTAAGATATGTTACAAGAAAGATTGGTGAACCGAAACACAGGAAATTACATCGAGTTGTTCTGTCTCTACAGATGCACGTGAACGCTTGATATTACAAGTTAATAGAACACTCAAATTGTGTCGGGAAATAAAATGTTCAATAAATAAAGTCCTAGAGTATTATTAATACATTCTTTGACCTTATGTCCGTATTACCTGTTTTTCCAAGTAGTTGTGAAAGATTTCGCAAATATCCGCCTTTGTTAGCGGAAACTTGTTAAAGTGTGAGTTGCATATGCAATGTTTTATAAAAAGACAATTTTCTTAAAAATGCTTTAATTTTTTGAAATTGCTAAGTATTTATTTTTGCTTAAAAGCAGAAAAAACTAAATTCGGTCGGTTAAACTATCCCAGTTAAAAATCGCCAGTAAAAACTTTTAAAGGTAGTTTATTCTCCGCCTTCTTGACCTAAAGCAGCTTGCCAAATTACCAAAATATAAAAAAGTTACTTTAAATGACACCAAAATTATTTTGTGAATTAATTTTTGGTAAACAAATTGTTTTCCAGTTTTAAGACCGATTATCTCAATTGGTGAGCAGTTTATGAGAAAATTGTATATAACAAATTAGCATTATGTTTTGTTGTTCTATTAAATCTTAGAGATTGTCCAAATTTTCTAAGAAACCCTATGTATATACCGGGTGTCAACGAATCTACTAGACAGGCCATAACTTTTAAGGTTTTTGATGTATCAAAACGAAATTTGGTATAGGTAAATGGTACATAAAGAGAAGAGTTTTAGCATATTTTTCACTTTCCGATCACTTCCGGTTTCACCGGAAATTACTTCGGTTTCGATTTTTTAAATGGAACACTATATATTTTTACATTTTTGGATTCCTGAGACAATTCTCATTCATTTTTAAAATTGCATCTAGGTGGCCATGACCGGACGCAAATTAATCTAAGGTACTGAAATGATGACACAATAATACAATCGCTAAGTTTTAGTGGCTAGTCTGATCATAAGAGAAGTTGATAAAATCAAATTTTTTTTTTTAAATGGCGACCCGTTTTAGACAAGCAGTTTTTGAAAAGAGGATTTTTTTTGCGAATCTGACGGCACTAACTTTTTTGCGAATGGATTAACAATAAGCTCAAAAATTAAATATTGCTAAGAAAAATAGTCGATAATCAATTGTTTACTTTTATCAAGTGCGCCATGGATAGCCATGCTGGATATTAAGTAGGATTTTTTTGTTTTGACAGTGACACACATTATTTTTCCTTTTAAAAGTCAAAATAATGTATACTCATAGTGAAAAAATGTTATTAATATTTGGAAACTGTCATAAAAATTCAAGCAATGCTGCTGAGATATATGCTCAGAGATACCCCGACCGGCAACATCCAGTCCATCAGTAATTTCCATATCTCGAGAATCGTTTAAGGTATCAAGCGAGGCATCAAGAAGAAAACCAAGCGGCGGAAGGCAGATTTATTATAAATGAAGAAATAGAGATTAACATTCTTGCTAAGGTTGCTGTTTCTTTAAGAAAAATTAATCGCGAACTGGGTTTAAGTCATGAATCAGCTAGAAAAATACTAAACAAACACAGATATCGAGCTATTAAGTACCAGTTTGTATCCTGACGATGGCGATAGACGGGTATTGTTTTGTGATTGGTTGCTCCAAAATTGTAGAATTGACCCAAATTTTATCAATCTTATCTTATTTTCTGATGAATCCAAATTTACTATCTGGATTCGTATGTTTAACAAGCAAAACACTCGTTACTAGGCCCAACCAAATCAACACGGAATGAGAGTAGGAAAATTTCAAGAAAGGTTTGGTGTCAATGTCTGGGATTGTGTACAGTATAATTCGGCCAATTTTATTTCAAGGCCAACTACAAATTAATAGGTATTTGTGCTTTCTCCAAAATGAAATTGAGCAACATCTTAATGATCTACCTTTAGAAGTTTTGCTCTGAATTTACTTCCAGCAAGATGGAGGACTGCCTCACAATACCAGAGAAGTTCTTTATTATTTAATTGAACATTTTAATAATAAAGTTATTGCAACCAATGGCCCAATACGTTGGCCCGCCCTTTCACCGGATCTCACTGTTATCAATTTTTTTTTTTTTTTTGGATATGTTAAAGAAAGAGTCTACGTAACAGCCCCAGCGCCTCTTGAAATCTTAGAAGAAATGATTGTACGTGTAGTTAGAAATATTATGCCTCAAATACTGCACAACGTGTTGAGAGAAGCAATTGAACGAGCGGAAATGTGCCGTGAACAAGGAAGAATGTATTTTGAACACTTACAGTGAACTCGAATATTGTGCTTTACATTTTACAGCGTTATTGAAGTTAGTTAAAGTTATATTTTTGTTTAATACTCTAAACTATTTGTTAGCCAAAGATACAGATTTGCACGCCTAAATATGTTGACGATATCTGAAGAGGGGCAGCAAAAAACTGTACGAAAAAATGCTGTTCCGAGCGTTACTCGCATAGGCGTGTATTCTTTTCATTAACAGAAATAGGCTGGGAAGACTTTACGTGACATGACGCATATAGATCCAACGTAAGTAATATTGATCAACCAACTGTCACAATTAAAAATTCTACTTAATATCCAGCATGGATATCCATGGCACACTTGATAAAAGTAAATAATTGATTAACGAGTATTTTCCATAGTAATATTTAATTTTTGAGCTTATTTTTAATCCAATCGCAAAAAAGTTACGTTAGATTCGCAGAAAAATCCTCTTTTCAAAAAGTATTTCTCTAAAAAGGGTCGCCATTTGAAAAAAAAATAGTTGGACACAAAAATTTGATTTTATCAACCTCTCTTGAACCTAGCTATCGGACTGATCACTAAAACTTAGCGATTGTACTATTCTGTCACCATTTCAGGTCCTTAGATTCATTTGCGTCTGATCAAGGCCACCTAGATGCAATTTTAAAAATGACTATCAAGTAAGCGTAAAAAGCTTTAAGAATATCACATTCTGATCCAGAATTGTCTTAAGAATCCAAAAATGTAAAAATATACAGAGTGATCCCTTTAAAAAATCGAAACTGGAGTCATTTCCGGTGAAGCCGGAAGTGACCGGAAAGTAAAGAATATGCGAAAACTCTCCTTTTCATGTACCATTTACCTATACGAAATTTCGTTTTGATACATCAAATACTTTAATAGTTATTATAAAAGCTAATTACTTTCACCAATGTTACGGGGTAACTCTCATGCAAAGCATGTACTGGAACAATCCTGCGGTTAAAGAAATAAAGAAAATTGCTTTAAATTATAACAAACTGCATATTTTGCATGCATCTCTAGCTGCTAACAGTTTACTATGGAAGTGTGTAAACTTCGATCTAGGTGTGTATTCACTGCGTTGAACAGGTTTCAGATATAGTGGATATCACTATATATCCATTATATCTGAAACCGCAAAATTAAAAAAGGAACTTAAATAAAAATCATAATTGTTTAAATTTGTAAAAATAATTTAGAATTTATTATAAGTATATTTAATGTGTGTAAAATTATAAAATGCATAATTAAATTGTTTTCTATTCGAGTTTAAAAATCTGTTTTCGTTTGTCTCGGTAATTATTTAATTAATTAATTTTAGGACAAAAACAATTATCTGATAAAGTCTGGCCTGGCTTACTTCGTTTTGGCATGTAAATCGAAATCGAACACAGACCACTATAAATTATTTTCATTGCAGTTATAGTTTGCGATTTATGGATGTTTCAGTTTTTTTTTAGATAAAGAACTGAATTTTATTAATTTATCAACAACAGGAACTTTGTGGGAAACTGTCTAACTTTCGCACAGTTCCCTCAAATACTTTTTAATATAATAAAGCGCTCATATTTCTAAGTGAAACGAGTACATTTTTGTCATTTTTAAGGATCTTTAATTTTCTTGTTTTTTTATATTTTATTTTCAATTTTAGTTATGATTATGATGCACAGTCTAAGTACCTGCTGCTGAAATTACAACTGATTTAACATTTTTCCTTACTATCTGTTATAATGTAAATGCACTTGTGTTTTAAAGATAATGTACTTTTATTTTAAATATAAATGGCATATGTTAAATTTACCTTCATCAAACAGTGACACAAGAGGCATGAAAAAGTATATAGAATTTTATTTTAACTATGAGCAGACCACAGAGGACGGAGAGAAGAGAGGTAAGTTTATTGATAACGGATAAGACTTGTAGATTAGGAGAAGAGGGAAGGGCCTTTTGGTGGTAACATAATCGGAAGGCCTTGGTTTTTACAGTTGGACGGTAAGTAAATGGATACATGTAGGTCGATGCTCGCGCCATCCTGGTAAAAAATGCTAAGGAAGGCGTGTTGGATGATAATTCATCAGATCAGAATCCGTGGTAATATCTTTAAAACAGAAACAGATTGTGGTCCATCATTCGACGATTTTCTAGTGATGCAAGCTTCCTTGTGATGTTTCGATGATCAATTAGGTGAATAGCTCTTCTTCGGTCAGGGTCAAGGACGTTAGGGATTGAAGAAGACGCTCCTTCTCATATAGTCGAGCTCAAAACTGGATCGGATTTGCGAAGTGCAAAATGTATACAATTCGGCAGAATCTAAGTATTTTCGAGGTCGGAAAAGGAAACCCAATTTTTCGCGGCTGCTGTGGCAATTAAGGTGATGTGATGATTCCAGCAAAGATCTTTTTGAAAAGTGATTGCAACTAGACTAAAGAAATCTTTGGTTTTAAGCATTTGATTGTTCATTTGAATGATGTGAATATTGGGCTATAAATTGTCACATAATAAACATGGATATTTGCTCCCCGTTCTACAGTTTTAATGAGGACAGTAATTGGGACTTTTCCGTGGAACTCGATAGATTTGTTCCAGTTGTGGGTTACGTTGGTAAGAACATCTGCTGTGGACCTTTAGTGGCGGAAGCCATATTGCCGGTCATGGATAAGTTTATACCCTTCAATGTAATTAAAAATATCAGTTCTAATATATTTCTCTATTACTTTACTCATAATTAGGAATAGGAATATCGTTCTGTAGTTAAAGGGAAGAGTTTTGGATTCCTTTTGGGAATAGTCTGTACACAAGCAGATTTCCAGCTTTAAGGAAAAAATTTCCTTGTTATAGGACACTCGAAATAGGGATAGGGACCAGTTTAGAAGCGCACTTTTCTATGACTACGGCCGGGTTACCATTAAGGCCAGAGGACTTGTTGGTATTATGTGTTTTGAGAATACGTTGTACCTTTTTAAACCTGAAGGTAATTTCGTGCCTATGGTATGGCAAAGCGGGTACTGACGGAACGGGGACGTAAAGAGGAAGGATCAAAGTAGAATTTACCGCGAATTCTGTTACAAAAAGCTCAGCTTTTGGTTTAGAGCTTTTACAGAAGTTGTGATTAATGTTCTTTCAAGCGACCAAAAAAGTTTGTTGCAAGAGAGAAAGAAGAAAAGAAAAATATGCGGTTGTAATGATGTCGTGCCTCGTTTTTAGCCTGTTGATTTTCTGAAGAAGAGGTCTTGTTATGGGTACGGACTTTCTCTACTCAAGCATTATCGCAGAATTTTGAAGACAAAGGTATATTGTTAAGAGGTTTTGAACTCTTAATATAATATATGATGGTATCAAGGTTTCTAAGTATGCCTAATTGAACTACATCCGAGCTAGTGAACATTGCTGAAAGAGAAGCAAATATGATTCCAAGGAAAGGAAAGGTAGAATTCCGTAATACATCCCAATTAGTACTAGTATGAGGTGGCATGGATTCTATCACTTCCTATTGTATGGGATAGGGAACAGTAATTTGACATGGTCAGAGAAACCTAGGGTATTGGAAATAGACAGATTTTATAAAAGAAAAATTAGAGAATATACTGAAAGTTTTAAATATGCAAAAACAAATACAGGTTACGATCTACATCAAATGTAGAAATCGATCTTAACACAGGGTCGCGATTCGGCGAGCACAAATCAGGTCTAAATCTCTCCGAGCTCATTCAGTATTCAGATGTCGTGAAGTGAAGACCCATGAAGATGCGTCGTGCAATGCAAGGCGAAACGTCTTGACAGGGTCTAATCCCAAGAACCATGATTTCTCAATTAACCAAAGCCGTGAAAGCTCCTGTTCTAGGTTAGATTGTACATATTTAGGAAAAGCTAGAAACTAGATAAATTTTATTTAGAATTACAGGCATACATAAAATAATATTACATATTATTTCCCTCATAACATAAGCAGACGACCAAGTACAAGGCTTTTATTGATAAGTATGCGAATATTGAAACCAAAGCAAACAAGATACGATGCGTGTGTGTTTATGTTCAATTTTAAATATTTTTTTATATTTGGGATCCTGAGCTCTTTGGCTATACGAATATCAATATTTTATTATTCACCTAAATAATTTAAGGTCTTGTTATTCAGTTTTCTACAAATATACAGGGTTTTTCTAAAATAGATAGGTCTTATATTTTGTATAAACGTAAAACAAGGAATAAACATTGTTTATGTACAGTAATAATTTTATGAACTTAAACGTATTTTAGCAATAATAACAAGTTAGTTTTAGGTAAAAATTAACAAAACCTAGAGGTATAAATATTTTTAGACCGTGAAAAAAAATTAAATGGAAATTAAAAACATATTTCCAGAATATATATATATATATATATACATTTTTCACGATCTAAAAATATTTATACCTCTAGGTTTTGTTAATTTTTACCTAAAACTAACTTGTTATTATTGCTAAAATACGTTTAAGTTCATAAAATTATTACTGTACATAAACAATGTTTATTCCTTGTTTTACGTTTATACAAAATATAAGACCTATCTATTTTAGAAAGGCCCTATAGATTTATGGAAAACTGAATAACAAGACCTTAAATTATATAGGTGAATAATAAAATATTGATATTCGTATAGCCAAAGAGCTCAGGATCCCAAATATAAAAAAATATTTAAAATTGAACATAAACACACACGCATCGTATCTTGTTTGCTTTGGTTTCAATATTCGCATACTTATCAATAAAAGCCTTGTACTTGGTCGTCTGCTTATGTTATGAGGGAAATAATATGTAATATTATTTTATGTATGCCTGTAATTCTAAATAAAATTTATCTAGTTTCTAGCTTTTCCTAAATATGTACAATCTAACCTAGAACAGGAGCTTTCACGGCTTTGGTTAATTGAGAAATCATGGTTCTTGGGATTAGACCCTGTCAAGACGTTTCGCCTTGCATTGCGCGACGCATCTTCATGGGTCTTCACTTCACGACATCTGAATACTGAATGAGCTCGGAGAGATTTAGACCTGATTTGTGCTCGCCGAATCGCGACCCTGTGTTAAGATTGATTTCTACATTTGATGTAGATCGTAACCTGTATTTGTTTTTGCATATTTGAAACTTTTAGTATATTCTCTAATTTTTCTTTTATAAAATCTTTCTATTTCCAATACCCTAGGTTTCTCTGACCATGTCAAATTACTGTTCCCTATCCCATACAATAGGAAGTGATAGAATCCATGCCACCTCATACTAGTACTAATTAGGATGTATTACGGAATTCTACCTTTCCTTTCCTTGGAATCATATTTGCTTCTCTTTCAGCAATGTTCACTAGCTCGGATGTAGTTCAATTAGGCATACTTAGAAACCTTGATACCATCATATATTATATTAATAGTTCAAAACCTCTTAACAATATACCTCTGTCTTCAAAATTCTGCGATAATGCTTGAGTAGAGAAAGTCCGTACCCATAACAAGACCTCTTCTTCAGAAAATCAACAGGCTAAAAACGAGGCACGACATCATTACAACCGCATATTTTTCTTTTCTTCTTTCTCTCTTGCAACAAACTTTTTTGGTCGCTTGAAAGAACATTAATCACAACTTCTGTAAAAGCTCTAAACCAAAAGCTGAGCTTTTTGTAACAGAATTCGCGGTAAATTCTACTTTGATCCTTCCTCTTTACGTCCCCGTTCCGTCAGTACCCGCTTTGCCATACCATAGGCACGAAATTACCTTCAGGTTTAAAAAGGTACAACGTATTCTCAAAACACATAATACCAACAAGTCCTCTGGCCTTAATGGTAACCCAGCCGTAGTCATAGAAAAGTGCGCTTCTAAACTGGTCCCTATCCCTATTTCGAGTGTCCTATAACAAGGACATTTATTCCTTAAAGCTGGAAATCTGCTTGTGTACAGACTATTCCCAAAAGGAATCCAAAACTCTTCCCTTTAACTACAGAACGATATTCCTATTCCTAATTATGAGTAAAGTAATAGAGAAATATATTAGTACTGATATTTTTAATTACATTGAAGGGTATAAACTTATCCATGACCGGCAATATGGCTTCCGCCACTAAAGGTCCACAGCAGATGTTCTTACCTACGTAACCCACAACTGGAACAAGTCTATCGAGTTCCACGGAAAAGTCCCAATTACTGTCCTCATTAAAACTGTAGAACGGGGAGCAAATATCCATGTTTATTATGTCACAATTTATAGCCCAATATTCACATCATTCAAATGAACAATCAAATGCTTAAAACCAAAGATTTCTTTAGTCTAGTTGCAATCACTTTTCAAAAAGATCTTTGCTGGAATCATCACATCACCTTAATTGCCACAGCAGCTGCGAAAAATTGGGTTTCCTTTTCCGACCTCGAAAATACTTAGATTCTGCCGAATTGTATACATTTTGCAATCCGATCCAGTTTTGAATGTTGCTCGACTAGTTTTAGGTAAAAATTAACAAAACCTAGAGGTACAAATACTTTTAGATCGTGAAAAAAAATTAAATGGAAATTAAAAACACATTTCCAGAATATATATATATATATATATATATATATATATATATATATATATATATATATATATATATAAAAAAATAAAAATCTAATATCGGGTATGCGGTCTGTAGGTCAAATAAATAACTAATTTACTTCCGACATCCTCTATATTTCGTCATTTATTTATGACTTCATCAGGAGGAAACGCTAAAATACACCACAGATTAAAATGATATCAAACTAAAAAAAACAATTAAGACTTACAAGTGAAGTTACAAAAACATGGCTATATGCATTTCAACACACAGTAGAACGTTAAATTAGGACGAATACAACCACATGAATATTGAAATGCTACTAACAGGTAGAACTTAACAACTAGCAAGACATTTATATATACATTTATTTATTTATTTTTTTGAATAATAAGAACTATTTTCTTTTTTTGTGGTAAAAGAAACGTTGATAAACAGTTTTATGTACATATTGAAGTTCGTGGAATATTTATATTATGGTATTTAAGTTATTTGTTTTTTGTTGAACAAGGCAAAGAATTCATTTGTTCAACAGATTGCAATAAATGGTTCTCAGCTGTTGGATGTCAGATCTAGAATTAACTGAATTATTTTCGTTGTTGATATGTACCATTTCTAGGAATAGCCTTTTTTCTGTAATTATTTTCATAGTCCAGAATTTGTATGTTTTCGTAATCAAAATTGTGATCCTCTTTCTGAAAATGATCAACCAAAGCACATGAGTTTTTTCCAATACGGCAGTCGCTTTTGTGTTGTGTCGAACGATTTTTAATATATTGGGAAGTTTGTTCTATGTAACACTGATTACATTGTTTACAAGGAATTTTATATACAACATGGGATCGGAGTTTTATCTTTAATTTTAGTGAACACTTTGCCAACCGTGACTGTATTATATTTAGCTATTTTTAAATTATCTCTTTTAAGGTGGTTAGTAACATTATCTGTAAGACCTTGAATGTAGGGCAATTTCTTATATTTGAAATGTGCAATAACTTGGTCTTCTGTCGGACCATCAAAAAACCCAGAATGATAAATTAATTTGTTTAGTATTTTTTTTGGAAAACCATTATTTAGAAATAGTGTATATACTTTCTTTAAATTTTCCTTCAAAAACCTTTCGTCCGAAATATGAGTGACACGATTTTTTAGAGCAATAATTGTGTTGAATTTTTGGCTTATTGGATGGTTCGAAAAATAATTAATATATCGTCCAGAGAACGTCGGTTTTTGGTACCAGCTTAAAATAACTTTGTTAGTATCAGTCCTAATTAGTAAGGTATCTAAAAAAGGGATGCTGTTGTTCACTTCTGTTTCCATAGTAAACTGCAAATGTTCATTCACAGAGTTAAAAGTAACTAAAGTAGTTTTTATCTCACTGGAAGGGACAGAAGTCACTATGGCGTCCACAAATTTATACAAAAACGGAACATTAAAAGATAATTTTTCTACGATTATGTCTAATATATGATCCATTACTATTTGAGCCAAGATTGGACTAATAGGTGAGCCCATGGGGGTACCAAATGTTTGTTGGTAGAAATGGTTGTTGAAAGAAAAATAACAGTTATTGCACACAAACGATAATAATTTGAAGAAACTATGGTAACTTAACGTTGTGAACGGCTCTATTATGTGCCATTGTGAACGCAGCAATTCAAGAATAAGATCGAAAGGGATATTAGTAAATAATGACACCACATCCATTGACACCAATACATAATCTTCGGGTAATCTCCGATCTTCGATAGAATTTACAAAAACAAATGTGTCAGGTATATTGTAGTTAGTCCTATCGGCTAAGGATTCTGTTAAAATTTTCGTTAGAAATTTGGATAAGTGGTAAGTAGCAGAACCTACACAAGATACTATTGGCCGGAGTGGAATATTGGGCTTATGAATTTTTGGTAGACAGTATAATTTTGATAAAACGAAATTATAAATAGTGAGACATTTAGCAACGTCTTCATCAATTTCATTTTTTGATTTTACCGATTTAATTAATTCATTAACTTTTTTTTGTACATTAGCGGTAGGATCCCTATCTAACTGTTGGTATGTATTAGTATCGCTTAATAGTTCCTCCGTTTTGGTGATATAATCGTTTTTGTTCATAGCTACGGTACTATTACCCTTATCGGCCTGTAAGATATAAATATTAGAATTATCATTAAGAAATTGTTTAGTTTTTTTATATAATTGTTGTAACGGCGTAATTTTAGTTGTACTCAAGTGTGTTCGATAATTAGTTATATTGTTAGTAACTTGAGCTCTTAAAATATTTTTGTTATTATCAGGCGCATCATAAATAATATCTTCAACATCAGCAAGAAATTTAATAATATATCGAACGTAAATATACCAAATGACATTGCAGATATGTTATCCTTAGGTCCTAAATTCGCAATTTCTCCTACCAATGATCAACTAAATGTTAAAAAATTTCTTGCTGATGTTGAAGATATTATTTATGATGCGCCTGATAATAACAAAAATATTTTAAGAGCTCAAGTTACTAACAATATAACTAATTATCGAACACACTTGAGTACAACTAAAATTACGCCGTTACAACAATTATATAAAAAAACTAAACAATTTCTTAATGATAATCCTAATATTTATATCTTACAGGCCGATAAGGGTAATAGTACCGTAGATATGAACAAAAACGATTATATCACCAAAACGGAGGAACTATTAAGCGATACTAATACATACCAACAGTTAGATAGGGATCCTACCGCTAATGTACAAAAAAAAGTTAATGAATTAATTAAATCGGTAAAATCAAAAAATGAAATTGATGAAGACGTTGCTAAATGTCTCACTATTTATAATTTCGTTTTATCAAAATTATACTGTCTACCAAAAATTCATAAGCCCAATATTCCACTCCGGCCAATAGTATCTTGTGTAGGTTCTGCTACTTACCACTTATCCAAATTTCTAACGAAAATTTTAACAGAATCCTTAGCCGATAGGACTAACTACAATATACCTGACACATTTGTTTTTGTAAATTCTATCGAAGATCGGAGATTACCCGAAGATTATGTATTGGTGTCAATGGATGTGGTGTCATTATTTACTAATATCCCTTTCGATCTTATTCTTGAATTGCTGCGTTCACAATGGCACATAATCGAGCCGTTCACAACGTTAAGTTACCATAGTTTCTTCAAATTATTATCGTTTGTGTGCAATAATTTTTATTTTTCTTTCAACAACCATTTCTACCAACAAACATTTGGTACCCCCATGGGCTCACCTATTAGTCCAATCTTGGCTCAAATAGTAATGGATCATATATTAGATATAATCGTAGAAAAATTACCTTTTAATGTTCCGTTTTTGTATAAATTTGTGGACGACATAGTGACTTCTGTCCCTTCCAGTGAGATAAAAACTACTTTAGTTACTTTTAACTCTGTGAATAAACATTTGCAGTTTACTATGGAAACAGAAGTGAACAACAGCATCCCTTTTTAAGATACCTTAATAATTAGGACTGATACTAACAAAGTTATTTTAAGCTGGTACCAAAAACCGACGTCCTCTGGACGATATATTAATTATTGTTCGAACCATCCAATGAGCCAAAAATTCAACACAATTATTGCTCTAAAAAATCGTGTCACTCATATTTCGGACGAAAGGTTTTTGAAGGAAAATTTAAAGAAAGTATATACACTATTTCTAAATAATGGTTTTCCAAAAAAAATACTAAACAAATTAATTTATCATTCTGGGTTTTTTGATGGTCTGACAGAAGACCAAGTTATTGCACATTTCAAATATAAGAAATTGCCCTACATTCAAGGTCTTACAGATAATGTTACTAACCACCTTAAAAGAGATAATTTAAAAATAGCTAAATATAATACAGTCACGGTTGGCAAAGTGTTCACTAAAATTAAAGATAAAACTCCGATCCCATGTTGTATATAAAATTCCTTGTAAACAATGTAATCAGTGTTACATAGGACAAACTTCCCAATATATTAAAAATCGTTCGACACAACACAAAAGCGACTGCCGTATTGGAAAAAACTCATGTGCTTTGGTTGATCATTTTCAGAAAGAGGATCACAATTTTGATTACGAAAACATACAAATTCTGGACTATGTAAATAATTACAGAAAAAGGCTATTCCTAGAAATGGTACATATCAACAACGAAAATAATTCAGTTAATTCTAGATCTGACATCCAACAGCTGAGCACCATTTATTGCAATCTGTTGAACAAATGAATTCTTTGCCTTGTTCAACAAAAAACAAATAACTTAAATACCATAATATAAATATTCCACGAACTTCAATATGTACATAAAACTGTTTATCAACGTTTCTTTTACCACAAAAAAAGAAAATAGTTCTTATTATTCAAAAAAATAAATAAATAAATGTATATATAAATGTATTGCTAGTTGTTAAGTTCTACCTGTCAGCAACATTTCAATATTCATGTGGTTGTATTCGTCCTAATTTAACGTTCTACTGTGTGTTGAAATGCATATAGCCATGTTTTTTGGTAACTTCACTTGTAAGTCTTAATTGTTTTTTTTAGTTTGATATCATTTTAATCTGTGGTGTATTTTAGCGTTTCCTCCTGATGAAGTCATAAATAAATGACGAAATATAGAGGATGTCAGAACTAAATTAGTTATTTATTTGACCTACAGACCGCATACCCGATATTAGATTTTTTATTTATCTTAGTACGGTCGTATATATATATATATATATATATATATATATATATATATATATATATATATATATATATATATATATATATATATATATATATATATATATATATATATATATATATATATATATATATATATATATATATATATATATATATATATATATATATATATATATATATATATATATATATATATATATATATATATATATATATATTTTTATATATATATATATATATATATATATATATGTATGTATATATATATATATATATATATATATATATATATATATATATATATATATATATATATATATATATATATATATATATATATATATATATATACTTCTGTTCCACATATTAGGTTCTCAGGGACGTTCCTTGGAAATAAATTAAACATAAGTTTTGGTTAAGAAAAACATATGTTTTTCCTAACCAGAAGTTTTGGCGTTAGAATAAACATTTTCACTTCCTATAATAAAAGAACAACACTTATCTTATTCTAAATACATTGCGTCAATAGAACAAACAATTTATGATAAACCTTATTAAATAAAAGACAGCATTCGAGCCGATGTTGTAAACCTTATTTCAAACCACAAATCAAAAGTTAGCCAAAACAAAATAAAATCTAATTAAATAAATCTTATAACCAGATAAAAGTTATAATAATATGAATTTGACAGACCATCATAAAAAAAACCTTAAAATGACTAAAAAGCCAATTAAGAACTGATTCTACAAACACATTTTAATTTCGCTTACTGACGTAGAAGCAAAAAAATTAATGATCCATAATACAACAGCACCAAATTATACGGACTACCAAAATTGCATAAGCCAGGAATACCTCTTCGAACAATAGTTTCTTGCATTCAGTCTCCGTTTTACAACTTATCTAGATATCTGTCAAAATGTTTATCAAATGTTACAGGTAAAAACGAATATTATATAAAAGATTCTTTTTCTTTCAGAAAGTTTATTGACACTGTAAGTATTCCAGTTAATCATAGACTACTTCCACTGGATGTAATTTTGTTATACGCAAACATTCCCAATGATTAAGTAACAGAATTTATGAAACATGAGTGCAATTTAATTAGAGAACATACTACACTTTCTTTCAACGAATTTATAGAAGCAATAAACTTAACATTTAATAATAACTATTTTCAATACAAAAATAATTTTTATCAGCAACTTGACGGCTGCGCCATGGGACCTCCAATATCGTCAACCATTGCACAGTTAGTAATGGAACACTTGAAAGAACATGTCATAAAAAACTGTTTTTTTCAAACGTTTTGTGGATAATTGCCTAACTACAGTTTCATCAAAGAAAATTCAAGATATCATTAATAAATTTAACAGATTTCATCCAAAACTACAATTTGCTTTTGAATTAGAACAAAATAATGAAATTAATTTTCTTGATTTAACATTGATTAAGGACAAAAATAACATTAAAACAAAATGGTACACAAAGCAAACTTGCTCAGGTCGATTCCTAAATTTTAATTCCCACCACCCAAACAGCCAAAAAAACAGCGTTATAATTGGGCTTCCTGATCGAGCTATTGCTCTCACTTCTCCAGAGTTTAGACCAGATATCCTAAATAAAAATCAAGACATCCTAGAAAAAAACCATTTTCCTATAAAACAAATTAAATGAATTTTTAAACAACGAGGATATAAATTCTATAATAGCCCGAAACAGAACAACAAACACAGTATTACGAACAATACTAAATACATATCAACGTCAGACAGAGATGGTTTGTCAGAAAAATTAAAACACAGTTTATCCAAATATGACATAATTATATGTCATAAAACACATAATTTATTAACAAATTTATATACTTTTCTAAAAGGTGAAATTATAAAAAAGAAAAATTCAAACATAATTTATTTTGTTTCTTGCATAAATTGTCCTAAAAAGTATATAGGTATGACCACACAGTAATTAGAAAATCGGTTAAACGGCCATAAATATACAAAGAACGCTTCCACGGCCTTACATAAACACGAAAAAAGTGAAAAACATGAATTCAACTTTTCCGAAACAACAATTTTAAGTCAAGACAGCAATTATCATAAATTGGTAATTAAAGAAATGATTCATATAAAGAAAGATCAAAATGCAGTAAATGACAAAAAAGACATACAAAATCTAAGTCAAATTTATCACAACCTAATTAAATAATAATTAAATTGAATAATAAAAAAATAACCTAAAATGATTTTCAAAATACTTTTTATATAGATCTCACCCATCGGTTAAAACATTCCGAATATCAAATTATTACTGTAAATAATATTGCCGTTTCCAAGGTGAGGTACGAATAAAACTTATTTTATTATTTTATGCTATAGTTGTTTTATTAAATGTTGTGAGTACAAAAATATTTTAATTGATTAATTGTTCAATAGCTAAGTATTATGAATGTTTGTTTTGTTAAGTATAGTACATGTTAAATATTTGCGTATGTTTGTTGAAAAGTTCTAATTCATGTGTTATGTATATTTTTTTAGACATGCAATAAAATACTCTTGAAAATGCTTTAAACAAGAAGCGAAACGTCGAGCTAGTTGAAGAAAAATAAGTTTCATTAATCAAACAACTATACGCACTGATGAGGAATTCCGTGCTGAATGGCACTAGCTAGCAGGACTCAGACAGTCTAAGGTCTTGATATCAGGCCCTTATAGCCGTTCTGAGTCTAATAGACTTCTAAATCTAAACAGAGGTCAACTTAGAACCATTACCGGGGTCCTAACTGAACAATGGCTGGTGAAATATTACTTGCAGAAGATTGGACTCGACAACGATCCATACTGCAGGTTTTTTGCTGAGGTAGATGAAACTACCGAGCATCTAGTCAGTCGATGTGACGCTTTACTCAACGCCAGACTGCTTTGCTTGGGTGATACCTATGTGGAACCCGAGCTTGTGGGACGTGCGCGACCTGAAAGGGTCCTTTCCTTTCTAAACAGGATTTAGCTCTTGGCCTGACACGCTTACTTGGAGGGATAGCACAATGGGCCCCAGTGAGCCTAAGTGCTGCACTTGTCGGGCTCATTTTAGATAAAAGAACGCAACACAACTGCCATTTAGATATTTGTGACTTGCTGCATTCTATACTTTTGGAAATGAGTAGGATGGGAACTTAGGGCCATATCACCTACCACAAACTGTGCTTCTTGAACTACACTTCACTGTAAATATCATCTACTCTAGGAGAACAACTAGCCAAACTGGCGATGCTCGCGATCTGCAGTGTTAATAGTGGCCAGTGAGAATTTATGGTTCAAATCTTCGGTTTCTGCTGGCCCTAGCTAAATCATTGCCGTCTGCTTGCTGAGGGTCTTCCTACCAAATTAGCAGTTATTAAAATGAGTGCTGGTGTTTAGCTTGAAGGTGAAATACATGCACATGCATAAATACATATCATGTTAACCATATTCCCATTGTTTGCAAGATTATTCGATTAAAAATAGAACCGAATTAGGGGAGATATAAATCATTTTAAATTACCTAATTTAAAATTAATTATATCTAGCCTAATTTGATTCTATTTTTACTCGACTAATCTGAACTTTGAAAGCCATAATTGAGTACCATTTATTCAGGAATCTTATGTAGAAAATTTAATTTAGACAACCAACAAGGTGAAAAGGAAGCTCCTACTAAATTAAATATGCAGAATTGAATGTTCACCCTTGAGTGGATCATGTGCTTTGCGTAAAGTTTCCTCGTTAATTTTGCACGTGCTTGGGTTAAAAAGGGTTCTTATTTCGAGCAACTTGTTTGATTCATGAAATTAATACAATTTTGAAATATTTTTAATAATTTGGAAATAAAGACTGAGATATGTGAATTCACAAAACATGCATGGATACTAGATATTTGAATGCTATTTTTAATAGTTCATTAGGCGCCCTTAAAATAATAATAACCTGTTTTGATTTAAGACGGCGTTTTTATTTCACCCTCAAAGGTAAAAAAGTACTGCAGTTTTTGTAAAATTTCATTATTAAAAAACATTATTTAAAAAATCAAGATTTCCTTAACCCAAAATTTCCCTCATTATGAATCTTCTCTTTTACTAGGAATAGTGAAGTTTGACCCTGTTTAGTTCCGTATATAGTCCTATACCGTCTTTTTAAACATTTTTATTGGACACCGTTTTGTTTCATCATATTGGGTTCGTGCCAATATTTACTGGGCGGAATGTTGAAATGTTTAATTTGTACCACTTTATCATATTTAATTTTTCTGCAAATTTTAAAGTCAGCTCAATAAGAAGGTTTTTTTGCGTTAATTTTTTTTAAACATCTTATTTGACCCCAATTTTGTTTTGCTATCTTTGATTCATACCAAAATGTTACCAATTTATTCTTATGTAACACTTAATTTATTTGCAAAATTTGAGCAAAATGGATGATTAGTTTTTTAGTACCACCTATTACTTTTAACGTTTCACTAGGCCAACGTTTTATTCCGCCATATTAGATTTTTACCAAACTATTGCCAGTAGTTTTTTAACGATTCCGCGAACTGACAGACAAATCGACGGAATTGAGAAAACACATTTTGTGGCCTCTAGGAACGCTTAAAGATGAAGATATGTAAAACCTGAGAGGGTGATTTTTTTATTATTACAAACATTTTATTTGCCCGCTATTTTGTTTCGCCCTATTATATTCCTACCACAATTTTACTAGTTCACCGCTAAAGCACAATTAATTATTGCACACAATTTAAAATCAATCTAGTAAGTATTTGTTTTAGGCTGAATTTTTGAATACGCACCAAAATTTTACCAGTTGATACTTAGATATTACTTGATTTTTGTACAAAATTTGAGATAAATTGGATAAATTTTAGTAATAATTATTTTAACATTTCACTAGGCCGTAATTTTCTTTTACCATACTGGATTTTTACCAAAATGTTACCAGATCATAAGACCCTTAACTTTGACGTCAAGTAGGTAAAGGTAAGCAGTTTTTTTAGCAACGCCGTGAACAGATACTTGAGAAAACATGTTTTTCAGCATCTAGGGACTCAGAAACGTAGAGACCTGAAAAAAAAATGGTGATTTTTTCACGATTACAATACTTTTCTTTCACGATTATTTGAAAAATATGTCTGGGGTTGTTTGTTATAACCTACGAATTTTATTACCAAATATTTTGTGAATATTTTAGTACAGTAAGTGAGGGGCTTCGCCTAGAAACATTTTGGATGGAAATGATTTTGCAATATGCAATATGGGTCGGGGTCTTTATGAAAAATCCGGTTCTCGACCTTGGAGAGGTCGCGCCTGTGCCATTATCTGAGGGTATATTTCAGTTTTTAAAACTGTAAATATATAGACTTAAAATCAAATTTTAATAATAACCCTATAACAATTAACCCGGCACGATAGAACTGAAATACCCAAAATGAATAAAAAATAAAATAGAAACAATAATCAAGGCGACGAGGCTCTTGATAGTCTCCTATAAGGCATAATTTTACATCAGATTTATTAAAAGTATTTGACGGGTTGTACAACAAATTCAGCACAGAGCAGCGTTGACAACGTGCTGGCTGCTTTTTCACCAGTAGCTCGCGCCCTAAATAATTAATCTTTTTTTTTCTCACGTAAAAATTATAACAAAAAAAAATTAAGTAGTAATAAGAAATCAGTGGATGGGCAACTTTAAAAAAAAAATAAATTAGTCAAGTGGAGGTGCTGGCGAATCTGAAGGAAACATTAATTTTTGTGTTAAAGATATAGATATACTTCTAGCCAAGAAATATAAAATGATGAGAAAAATATCCTGAAAAGCAAGATATGATAGTTTAGCCCTATATCAGACGCACAGTTTATGTATACACTGTAGGTCCATCTATAGTTCCACAATTTTTAATTACTAATAATTTTCTACATTTGCACCCGTTTAATTCATTTTTGGAGGGCTTGTGGCCTGACAGCTATCCTCGCTAGAATACCTAAGTTTGCTTAAAAAAATTTAAACCGGATTTACAGGTCTTTTAAAACGGTAAGATCGTTGCAAAAGAACGGTAGCTTAACTATCAAGAATACTGTCAAAATAAGGAAACTACCAAATATTTTGGAATCTAGGAAATATGTTTTAAATAGGGGTTTTTAGAAATAAAACAAAGGTACGTTTAAAAATTATATAATATAAAGTAATTAAGGAAAGTAAGGAACTAGCACCAACAAGGAATAAAAACAACTAACACTGGAAGTAAGGAATATCACAAAAAGATAGCATCACAGAAAGTCTCCATGAATATGATCGCCAGGATTGTTAAAAACTACTTGCGGCCTTCGGGGAAAATTCTGTCCAACATTCCTCATTTCGGTCTTTCTGTTTGTAATATAGCATGTTTTCTGGCAGTTTCCATACAGAATAGTCGACTGGGTTGAGATCTAGACTGTTTGGAGACCAGTTGCTGTGGACAATAAAATCGGGACATTGTTCTAGCAGATATTTTATTGTTTTCCGAAGGTAAGAGTAGGTGCTCCATTCTGCTGGGATATGCAAACATCACAAACTTCCTCTATAGTTGCAACATATTCGAGAGAATTTTTCTTTGATAAACCTCAGAGTTTATAGTGTTGATCACAAAAATAATTAAAGTTTTCCCTATAGCTGATACGGCAACGGACACCATAAGAGAAGAGACAAAATATTGACAAGGAAACAGGAAAGGTTTTTCAAAGGAATATCTCTTTTCCTTTCTGCCATAGTATAAACCTAATAGTTCTGGGAATTGTTGGGTTGTCTCAGGGAAAACAAATTTTCTGCGCTAAACCATATTGCCTTGATCCGCTATCTCATCCTGAATCTGCAAAGCAATTGTTGACATAGTTCTATCCTTTTCTGTTTAACATTGAATGTTAATTTTTGACAATCAATTTTAATAAAATTCTTCTTGTTGATGTTTTGATTCCTGTGACTAGTTATTTCTCTTGAACTAGTTATCTAATCTGGTTGTAAATTTTTAATAACACCTCTAATTCTATTAATATTTTCTTCTATTCTGGCAGTCCTTTTTCTTCCACGTCCTTTTTTCACTTCTATTGAGCTATTGGTCTCCCTAAAACGCTTGAGAAATTTTGAAATTATTTTTCTTGTCATTTTTTTTTTGAGAAAACATGCGTACTAACTTCTTTGCCCCATAATTAAACGCATCCAAACTTAAGTATCCTAACGAGAAAATATCAGGCCATAGGCTATGCAAAAATGAATTAAGTAGGTGTAAAAGGTAGTAAAATATTAGTGATTAAAAAGTGTGAAACTTTAAATTAGCCCCTCGGTTAGCCCACAGTGTATACAGGAATAGACACAGTAATTAAAGCTATGCTAAGCCATGTTGCAAACAGTGAATTCTGTGAGAATAGAGTAGATTTCATACGCAAGTATATATCATTTTAACGTTTTAAATAACTTGTGTGTTCGTGTGTTTGGTATTGTAGTTACTATGTCTACCTTTTGAAATAATCAGACAATTTTCCTGCAATATTTATGACCGACTGATAAAACGCACAGCTTTTCACATTATATTTATACTAATTTGATAGATTTTTTAGTAAGCGAACTAAACGAATTTGGTCTGAGTTTTACAGTTCTAGTCTTGGTCGTGCAAATCGGTCTTTTGGCATTCCGAATTAATACAAAGAGAACACAGTTTATGGAAATAAAACTCTTTTCTGAAAGTCGTTTTAATTGTTTCTATCAAATGGTAACTAAAATGGGTAACAATGGTACTTATTATGTGGTACCTAGCCAAAAATACCATTTAAAAGCTCTTAAAATCTTAAGGTAGGAAAGTGCAATCCGTTTGTACACATCTACAACAATTTTCAATTTTGGGAAGCTTTTAAAAACGCAAAGAAATATAGGACGTTTTGGTTCTTAACCTTTATTTAAACATCCACTATATTACAATATAAACCTGCATAATAGTCTAATGAAACATTTTAATCATTTTATATTAATTAATTTATCCCTCCAAGAAGCTGCTGTATGTCTGCTTATTTATAACTCTCATTTAGTTAAGTTTTTTGTTTTTAGTTAAGTAAATGAGAGATCTAGTTTTGATTAACATTTTTCGGTAGAATTTGAAATTTGCTTCTTTTATTTAAACTAAAATATTTTAATTACCTAGTTAGTTTTCAAAGAACTTTTAAAGCTTACTTTTTTATTTACGAGAAAAACTTGCAAAAACAAGAGAAACCTTGAGAAAAACTATTTTGCATTATTGCTGGATTTGTTCAATACATAAATCTTCCCTTTTTATTATCATAACACCAACTGACAGTTTTTGATCTCAATAACCGTTTTCGAGTTATTTAGGTTCAAAATTCGCATACATACTGACTAGTTTCTTTATTTGACAAAGTGATTTTTTAGTAATAATTTAAACTTTTTCCTTAAATTTTTCACTTCTTGAAATTGATTTTTGCGTAGATAACTCTGTTCAGTCATCAAATTTGGCCTAAAATACGTAACGTTTCTCGTCAAAAAAACTTTGCATGTTAAAGCTTAACGATTATGGCTTTCCCAATTTAATTGCAGTTTGTTTCGTGACATCAACTTTGTGCTAGAAACGGCAGTGCCATAGTTTGTGCCACCCTAACGGCTAATTATACAATTATAGTTCTTATTTCGTTAAAAAGTTTGTGTTCCAGCGATATTGACCGGTATTAGGTTAGTTAGAGTAAACAACTTTTAGCAGGTCATTTCTTTGCTATTAATCACATTGTTGCGAGTTTTAAATACTACATGATAATTCTCAAAGGTAATAACAGAGGAACTTAGTGGTGTTGCTGAAGTAAGTGGTGCAAGCATTTTTCCAGCACACTTGACATTGCAAAGTAAGTTCAGGAGCAATGTGTTATTTAACAATTGTTGAGCTTAAATTGTTATCGGTTAAATTATGTAGGATATAATCACTTCCAGCATCAAGGACGTACTTTGGAGTTTATAGTTCTTAGTATAAATTTGGGCTTTAATGAGTGTAAGCTTAGCTAATTGTAAGCTTGTCACTAATAGTTATAACAAAACTCATAGATTTAGTGTTTTAAGTATTTTTAATACACTGATTTTCTTTAAATTTTCCTTAAAAATCGAGGTCACACGGCGTTTAACTGGTTACATTTTGGAAAAAATCTAATATGGTGAAAAAAATAACGGCTTAAGGGGGAACTGCACGCAGTATTATGGATCATTTGCAAGTCTTCCGCCGCTGCAATATTATGTTAAAACTATAAGAGATATGTATTAGCTTCAATGTGATTTTAATAGGGAAATATGTATAGTTGGGCGCTAAATGCGAATTTTTATGAAAAAATCAAATCTAGAATTATAAAATAGAAGTACATTTGTCTATTTTCGACCATTTTTTTGACCACTTTTTGACCAAATGCCGTCGCATATAATTTTTTTTCCACAAAATGGCTCTTTACCGCCCTGCATTGATCCTTTGCCTACGTAACTGCAAAATTTGAAATGGTAAATCGTACTCATGTCTTTGTATTTCTGCAGCGCGTAAACCCTTTTGAACCCATTTTTAAACGAAATGTAATTTAAACTGCCTATACATAACATATTTTTTTGAGGTCGGACATGCAGGAGGTTTTCTCTAATACGTAGGTACCTTTTCATCTTACTTTGAACTTGACTAGACCTTGTAAAGTCAAAATATGCTTTATTGTCCAAAGAAAAAAAAATTCTCAATGACAAAACTCTTAAAAGTAAATAATTAAAATAAGCAAACTAAAATTATTAAAAGAAAACATTAATGTCATAAAACGTCACAGAATATAAAAAAATCTTGAAAACAAAACAGCACACCGAAAAATGATCTTATCGTCATAGCAAATAACAGAATTTACACAATACACAAGACTAAAATATAATAAATGACCACATATACACCCCGTCTAAAAGAAGTTCGATTAAAAATAAAAATAAAAATCTGCATTACATATTTACACATCCTAAAATATATATAAACACAATACCTATATAGACACTCTTAATTAAAATTTTTTGCTAGAAATTCTTCAACATTGTAAAATGATTCAGAGATCATTAAATTTTTAACTTTAGTTCTAAATAATCTGTAATTTCTAATTCTTCGAATGCTGACTGGGAGGTTATTAAACATTTTTTTTTAATTATAAAAAACGGAGTTTTTAGTTAGGGCTGTCGAAGGTATAGGTAGACTAATAGAGAAAGAACTGCGGACTGCCCATCAAAGACAAAGTATGAATTCTTTCTAAATGCTTTCGGTGCATCAGACATACGGATTCCAAAATAAACAGACCTGCTAAAGTAAGAATTTTTTTTGACTTAAAAATGGGTCTACATAAATCACGTGGCTTTAGGCGGTATATGTATCGTATCTTATTGCACGTTTCTGCAGGACGAAAATTGATCGCAACAAGTTACCGCTGCACGAGTCTCAAAAATGCTGGTTTTTCACTTTTTGCGTGCAGTTCTCCCTTAATTAAATTTTTACCAAATCAGTATTACAAAATTACTTGTTAAGGAAAAAGTAAATTAATCACTACGAGTAATTTTTTTGGCAATTGTTACTTCTAATGATCGGTTTATGTTTATATATTCGAGTCATAATATTTAAAAAAAATCAAAATTTTACTCAAATTATAGTGTATTAAATGATTGTAAGGATAATGCAGGAAAGGTCTTAACCATAACTTACACAATAAAAAACTATTATTTTCTGAAGAAGATGATTTGAGGTAAATCTGGCATGCATAAAATGAATTAAATTAATTTCAGATGTTGTGTTAGTTCCAAAATATACAGCAAACTGTTAATCTGTAAATTATAACAAGAGTTTTTTTGGGAAAATCGTTTTGAAATATTTTCAGAAGGTATGTAGGTAATAACATTAAAGCTAAAATATGTGGAACAGCTACAGAAGGAACGAAAACTGGTAGGTAGGCCGCTGCAATCTTGCGTTGATCCGATCTAGGACGACAATCAAAGTAAAGCATCGCCTAGCGCGGCTAGTACTTGGAAGGGTGACCACCCGGAGAAAATCATGCTCCATCTAGAGACGGGCTGCTAACAAAATATACAATAAGGACCTTGGCAGCATTACCGCGTTTCCTCTAAAGGTCCCGTGAAGTGCAAATGTACGTTTCGGTACTTGGAGAACGTCGACGGAAACTCCAACCAAATACAATAATAAGGTTTTAAAAAAGATGTTTATTAGAACGTAGATTACGAATAAAACGATAGTTCTATATTGTCCAAAACAAAGAGGTTTATCTAAAAGGTTAAATGGAACTCTTATAGAGAGATCACGCAATTCTCCAAAATGCCGGCTTGAGTAGGCTTTATTGAGCAGAAACCATATACTTAACAAATAGGTCACCAACAGAATGCGTTAGAGGATACAACTCTAGAAGAACATTCGAGGGAAAAGCCAGTTAATGTCGATCATCTAAAAGTCTTTTGATGTGTCGCTTATGTTTGTTTCAAACAGTCAAAGAAGAAAATTGGAATCAAGAATAAAGAAAGTGCATTTTTGTTGGATATTGTAAAAGATCTGTAGGGTAAGGTTTTAGTTAATCCAGAACTTTGCAAGAAAATAATAATATCGCAAAATCTAATCTTTTAACAAAAAAATTAGTAATATAAAAAAATCGTATAATATACAGAATTAGATTGTTATGTGATTGTAAATGAACTCGTAAATAAAGAACCAGTTAACCATGAAGTTGCAGAAAATGAGATTTTTGGGGAGGAAATATCTTTGAATGATTTTAGGGAAACATGTACATACAGCGGCATGAACAAAAACAAGATGATTTAGTAGAAAAACGATATTCGGAGGGAAATAGAAAAAGCAAAGATTTTTCAGATAATTTTTATTTCCCTATATACAAGCCCAAATATTGTATTATTAACATACTATATTGGCTATTGGTATAGGGGACATATCGTAATCTCAAAAATAATCAAAAAGTATATGTTGGATCCTTTTAAGCTTTCTAGAATACTAATAACAGATTTTGAGTGTCATGGAGTTATATCTTCTATATTATTATAAATGTTGAGAACGCATAAACGGATAACCGTCAAACAGAAAACAAAAATAGTTGAGCTAAATATTTTGACATAAAAAAACTCTAAAAGTATGGCGCGACTATACAGAGTGTTACAAATTCGGGGTAGGAGCATTGCATCTCGGAAACGGTGGAAGATATAAAGTCGGTTAACGGGGACAAAGTTGCCCAAATGAAGATTTAATAATATACCGTCGATAAATTACAAATATCTGAGTATTTTCGAAGATATTTAAAAAAAACAAAAAAATAATAAACTGCTGGCCACTTGAAACAGTTCACTTGCATTTTTTAGTAAAATTTAAGTTCGAATATTTTTAAAACGAGACGAGATACTGAGGTGCGGTTTTTTTATTACGGTTATTTATACAAGGTGTTAAACAAGACAAATTTTTCATTTTTTTATTTTTTCCGAAAATCTACAAAAACAATTTTTTAGTTGTAATTGTTGGATTAGCGAAATCCTTGGTGAAATTGTAAAAAAACTATTTCAAACTTTTTTTAAAATTTTTAATATTTTTTGAGATGATTTTTTTGTAAAAAAATTAATTTTTCTGCATAATAAGCGATAACTTTTTATTAGCCATATGATGTAAAATTTTCTTGCTAGGGGGACCTTAAGTCATATTCTTTTATAATGTGCACGGTCTGCACTACCCAGAAAATATACAGGGTGTGAAAAAATATGGCAAGGTTAGTTAAAAACCTAGCAATCCTAAAGATCCTGTAGGTATATTTCAACACCGTGTAGCATAAAAAAGAATTTAAATTGAAAAGTTTTTACTTAAGTTTTAAGGAGTACCGAGTATTTTCTCCAAACGTTTTTTTAAGTTTCTCTTCTCTCTTCTAACTTTATTATTTTTAAAAATACATGATTTTACAGCCAACGTTACCAACATCGGGTAACACAAGAGACATATAACAGGCTGCCAACTTTTTAGTTTTAAAAATATCAAAATTAAACTTAAGACGTTTCTATAACTCTAGAATAAGTAAGTTTTCTATAAAAAAGTAATTAAAAATCACAGTGACCCCTACTTTTTATTTTAAATAGAACCCTGTACAGTTTTATTAATTATCATATTCAGCTTAAATTTAGCTTATCAACGATATATCACAAGGTAAGTTGTTTTGCAAAAAAAGTGCAAAATGCAACTGTAACGTTTCATAATAAAAATGCAGTCACTTTTTACAAAATACTTCTTTTAAACAGTTTAAAATAAGCTTAGGTTCTATTTGTTTAGACACCTCGATTTAAACATCTTTTGGTAAATAATATATTTTTTATTTCTTTCACTTGCTGCAATTTTTTTAATGACATTTTTTATATTTTTTCACATTTATTTTCGTTGTAAAATTGTCTTTTTAAAAATGTATCAAATGTCGAGTCAAATGGTAAGTTTTATTTTTAAAGTGACTATAAATTAGCCAGTTAATTTAAATAAAAACTCTCCTGATTTGTCAAAAATGGCTGGCACAATGCCATCTTGAAAAATAAAGGTTAGTATACGACACATTCTCAAAAAGGTAATTTTACAGCAAAAATGACTCAAAAAAAATGTGCCATTAAAATATTGGACAATAATGCTCTTTTGAGTTAAACAAGAAGTGAAGAAAATTAAAAAATTCTTTTAGCACCCATGACGATCCTTCATTTAAAATATGAAGAATTTTTTTAGACTGTTTAAAACAAGTTTTTTTATATAGTGACTGTCTTTTTTGTATAAAGCACCAAAGTTCAATTTTCAAAATATGGCTGTCCAGTCGCCATTTTTAAAAAACAAAACTTAACTTGTCCTATTTAAAATAAAAAAGTAGGGGATTATTTCTGGTTAAAGCGGAAGTAACTTAATTATTTTGTTATAGAAAATTTTTCTTTTATGGAGTTATAGAGATATTTCAAATTTCAAGTTGATATTTTTAAAACTAAAAAGGTGGCAGCCTGTTACAGGTCTTTTGTGCTACCCGATGTTGGTAAATTTGGCTATAAAATCAACACCTGTATTTGTTAAAATCATAAAGTTAGAGAGAAAATTAAAAAACCCTTTGGAGAAAATATTCACTACCACTTAAAACTTAAGTAAAAACTTTTAAATTTAAATTATTTTTTATGCTACAGGGTATTGAAATATACGTACATGATCTTTAGGATTGCTAGGTTTTTAACTAATCTTGCCACATTTTTTCACACCCTGTATATGTTCTGCGCGCAGACCGTGCACATTATAAAAAAATATACTTAAGGGCCCTCGAACAAGACAACTTTATATCAAATGGCTAATAAAAAATTACAGCTTATTATGTAGAAAAATTAAATTTTTTGGCAAAAAAAATCATATCTCAAAAAATATTAGAAATTTTTAAAAAAGTTTAAAATCGTTTTTTAAAATTTCAACAAAGATTACGTTAATCTAACAATTAGAAGTAAGAAATTGTTTTTGTAGATTTTCGGAACAAATAAAGAATTGAAAATTTTGCAGCGTCGTGTTTAGCTCCCTGTATAAATAACTTTTTAGCTTAGGTAAGTTTTACGCTTAGCATCGGATATATGTAATAAAATTTGCAAAATACAACTTTAAGCCGCATCTCAGTATATCCCGTTCTAAAAATATTCGAACTTAAATTTTGCCAAAAAATGCAGAACTCTTTCAAGTTGCCAGCAGGTTATTTTGGCTAATATTTTTCGGCCACGTTACTTGAAAAATATTTTAAAATAATTAATATTTTTATTGAAACTTTTCGTGTTCTATAAAACTACGAGTTTCGATTTTAATTTAGACTTTTCGTCTGGTGACAGTGATCATCAGGTCAACTTTTTTAAGTACGGACCTCTATTTTTATTGCAGTTTTGTAACCTCAAATGCTCATTACATCCCAATGCAAAATTTAGCTTATTTGCATTAAAACATTTGGAATCTAATAAAACGTCTTTAATAATTTCAAAGAATATTTTAACATTTAGTTTCACTTTAGTGTTCATGTTCTGAATTGATGTAAAAATAAAAAAAATCCCTAGCAAATATTTATTTAAAAAAAAGTGACGCTTAAAATGTTCTGAACTTTTTACGTTATCTAGATATAGATAGATCTGAACCTAAAATCATGTAAAAAACCCATTACAAACATTTGCCTATGTCTACTAAAAAAAATATATTTATATGTGGAAAAAGCAATGGATTAATATATTGATTACAGGAGTAACAGAAATTGAACAACAGATTATCAAATATATTTCAAGACATCCTGAACGACAGCATCTCGTCATCGAAGTATTTTTCAATTAGAAGACAAAAACTTAAGTAAGTATAGTCAAATTAGGAAATGAGGAGAAAAATATGATAGCCGTATACATTAATTCAGATATGATTAGTACAAACATGAACAGAAAAGGGGAATTAGAAATAAAAAGTACAAGATGTTTTTATAAGTTTAAAACGTTTTAATGCACTTAAACCTATATTTCATTAAAATGTAGTGTGCACTGAAGTTTGCAAAGCTGCAATAAAAATACAGGTCTGTATATACAAAAGTTGACCTTATGATCGTCGCCAGTGTACAGGGTGTCTGGTCATAATTTAGACGGTACCCTAGAGACTTTAGTGTGTGAGAGATCAAACACTTTAAATCCGATTTTTTTTTTATTTTATCGGAATCGATAGAATTTATAACAAAAACAAACAAAAGACGATCGGAACGTTAACAAATGAGCATCAGCTTCGTTATTTTAAATGGGACACCCGGTATATTTTACGTTATCTTTAAAGATCCTTTCTTTCTGATTTCAAAAATATATAGGTACTTTGCCTATATTTTGATAAGTAGTTTTTACAATATTTAATTACAAATTGGTAAATGACCTATACTCTGGGAATTCATGTAGTATGCGAATAGTCGGCTTTGATTTCAATGGTTTTTTCTATTATGGCCGTTAATGTCAAATTTCGTGCGAGAAGAATTTGATATAATGGTATTTTCCGATGTAGAAAAGGTATTTATAATGAATATAGAGTTATAAAAATTATAATTAATTTAACCGAAGTTACGTTAATATTTATCAGAATTGCCAAATAATAGAGCTCCTTGTAAAATATTTTTTTATATACATATAATATATAGATATAAACTTTAAAGAAACAAAAAAACACTTTCAAACTAATATTCATATTCATGCAACTTGCGAATAGTAGGATTTGATTTCAATTAAATTTTAATTATGAATGAGGGCTCATCATGTCGTGCAAGAATAAGAAATTGTACGCAGCGGTGTTAAAGAATAAAAATAGCAGTTAAAACAAAATAATTTATTTATAATAATAAGTTAATTTATCTATCCCCCACCATTCGCAACACACTTTTGAAAATTTTCTTGAAATTTGCGCGGAGTGGTAGATATAGTCGGGATGTATTTCGTTTAAACTTATGATCTCTTCTAAAATTTTGCAACGCAATTCATTTATATTTTGCGGTCTATTATAATATATTTTATTTTTTAAAAAGCCACATTAAAAGAAATCTAAAGGGGATAGGTCAGGACTGTTTGCAGTCCAAAGAATATGTCCTTCCAATCCACAAATTATATTTACCATTAAGGTAATCTGCTATTGGAGCACTCTTGTAGGCTGGAGCTCTGTCTTGCTGCCAAATTAACTGGTTGTATGTCCCAACAAGAAAGTTTTCTAAGTAGTTCACTATTTCATTCGTCAACAAATTCATATATTTTTGGCCGTTTAATGTACTACCAATTATAATGGGGCCCAAAACTTAACCATTATTTAAAACTACGCACCACACATTTAAAGACTGGCGGCCCTGAATTTTGACTACTTGTTTTTTCTTTGGATGTTGAGTAGCCCAAAAATGTTTATTTTTACGATTGAACATACCTGCCGTCGTTAATGCAGACTCATCGGTAAACATAATTTTTGTAAAAAAATTCGAGTCATTTTGCCGACGAGCTAATATGTCGCGACAAAACTCGACTCTTTGTCTCTTATTTTCTTCTGACAAGTTTTGGACAGGGGCGAACTTAAATGGCTCAAAATTATGTCTTTTTAATATACTGTTTATTTTCCATTTAGACATTTCAAAGACACACACCGCATCACGATTAGACCTTTCTGGGTTTTCTGTAACAAAAAACTGTTTTATGTTAATGAAATAATAGTCGCGTATAGGCGCAACATGGCCACATCGTTTTGCCGCAAGTCTGTCGCTCACCTTATTGAAACAAAAACATAATATAGGAAGTATGATATCACCACAATAAATATGTGCGTTTATCTATAGTGTTAGACAAATGAAACCAGACAAGCTAGAAACTAGAAAAGATAATAAGATGCTATTTTTAGACGTCTCTTGCAAAACTTTTTACGTACGTATTAATGGTTTTAAACATAAAGCTTACCTAATCTGAATAGGTATTTATACAGAGTGGTAAACAAAAATAAAAAGACAAAAAGGCAAACAAAAAAAATTTGATTACCACCCTGTATTAATACCTTTTTAGTTTAGGTAAGATGTACGTTTTAAACTATTAATCCGCAATAAGTTTTGCAAAAGCCTTCAGCCGCCTATATAACATATTCTCGTTTTAGAACTATTCGGCTTTCAATTTTACCTAAAAATTCGCTTGCCCCGTTTCATTGGTCCAGCACTGTATATTGTCCGTAGTATTACCTTGGAAAAATAATAGTCCTTAAAAATCATCTTCTTCATTTCTTACTACACTTCTTTTTTTTTTCTCTGAATAGTTTTTCTTCCTTCGATTTTTTTTTACTATATTCAATATTGTTGCCTTACATGGAGCAATATTATTTTGAAATTCTGCTAATTATCTATGACGCACCTCAGTTAAATTATGATATCTATAATATATTTTTATATTAAATACTTTTTCCACATCGCAAAACACCATTATATCAACTTTTACTTGCACGAAATTTGACATTAGCTGCCATAATAAAAAAAACAATTGCAATCAAAGCTCACTATTCGCATATTGCTTGAATTCCAGAGTATAGTGCGTTTACCAATTTATAATTAAATATTGTAAAAACTACTTATCAAAATATAGGTAAAGTATATATTTTTGAAATCAGAAAGGAAAAATCTTTAAAGATAACGCAAAATATACCGGGTGTCCCATTTAGAATAATAAAGTTGATGCTCATTTGTTAACTTTCCGATCGACTTTGGTTTTTTTTTTCTTATACGATTCTGATAAAACCAAACAAATTTTGTATTTAAAGTTTTTTGATATCTCAGATAATAAAGTCTCTAGGGTACCGTTTAAATTATCTCCAGACACCCTGTAAACAATTTAAATTCTTCGTTTTTTTTGCGATTATCTTCGGAAGTGCTCAGATGTTTGTAATTTCTCGACGGTAAAATATTAAACCTTTATTTAGGAAAGTTTGTCCCTTTTAACCGACTCTGTATATTCTACCGTTTCTGAGATCCCAATGCTCGTACCAGGAATTGGTAACATCCTTTGAATTTTTTTTGACGGTATATTCATAAATCCACAATTGGGAAACTATTCCCCCATTTAACCAACTTTCTATATTTTATTATTTCCGAGAGCCCAACGCTCGTACCTCGAATGTATGACACTCTGAATGTTAAAAAAAAACATAGCATTTTGATAAACCGCAGAACCTGTCAAATTTATGTTATTTCTTGTATATAAAATAATTTTTCCCCACTATACACCGAGAATGAAAATGAAAAGATAGATTATTCAGAAACCAATGAAAAATATCAAAATTTCATTTATCTTTGTATACGTAAAATCAATTTATTTCAACTATACAGGAGGATGAAATAGCTAAAAATTTTATTTCGGAAGCGTTATTTTGCTTAAAAAACGATGAAACACGTCAATTTTCTTGAATCATATTGTACCATATAGTTTTTTCTTTCCATTTTAGGTTTCGTAAAGCTTCCTTTAATATTAAAGTTTGTTGTTGTCGATACTATAAGAAAGCTGTTTCCCATGACACCATATCTCGCAAACTACAGGATGAATCAACAATTGAGGGACAGTTGTATATTTTCAATTTTTTAATTTTTACCGAGATATGTTTCGGGCATCCTAAGTGGTTTTTAAACCTGTTTTAATATATGATGTTTTATCTAGTGACCTAAATTAATATTCTTAGATATCATATATTTTTATAAAGGTTGAAACATTAATTAATGCATATTATGCGTTACTTTAAATAAAATATTGTCAAGATAATTTACGTTGTACCATTAAAAAAAAAACAAACAAAAATGTTTTTAGGGAATTTGATGCGTTTTAATGTGACAGTATTTTTAAGGTACTGATAACACTTTTTATAATACAGATAAAGATGACCAAACAATTGTGTTCTATTTCAAATAGAGAAATGTTTTTATATACATATTACATAATATAGTAATTAATGAAAACTAGATTAGTTGTATTTTTTTTTAGTTTTCCATGTAATTTTTTGTGACGCCTACTATATCACACACAGTGTTTTTAATAATTTTAAAACTTACGATGTTTTGTTAATTTATTTTTTACCTACTTTACAGGTTGAAAAAAAAAACAACCACAAAACATGAAATACAAAAATATATAACAATTCATAAATATTACTAAGGCACAAAAAGATTAAATGAAAATAACATTTAGGAAATGATTGCTACAACGTTTCAGTGTGTTAAAATTTTAAAGATTGCTGATGACTGTTATAGATGAAAATTTAGGGATATTGGTTCAAGAAGTAAGTAGATAAAAAGTATTACAATGACGACGATTCCCGACAAGATCGCTGGTTGGGGCATTTTAAAATTAATATTCTTAAGGAATTTTTGCTTTGCACCCCTTCCAAATTATCTATATGGCAATTATATCCTGTGGGCCAAACTACAGCTGCGTATTCCAGTTTTGGTCGAATATATGAAATGTACAGGACTTTAACAGCGTTTATATTTTGAAAACCTCTAGTACAGCGCAAAAAAAACCGGATGCTTCATATAAAAAGGGGAAAAAAAACAGGTAAGTCAATTTTCTTGATATAGTAAAATACTGCTTGCATTCCGTTCAGAATGAGTGCAAGCATCTCTAGAAATCCCTAAACATTAGTCCGGAGATATACGGGCGGCGTCAAAATTATACTACAAGTGAAAAAAGCAGGTAAGTCAAGTAAAAAGAGAAAAGAACCAGGCTTGTCATTATTTTCCACCAGACCTTGTCGCTTGGCGCGATTATTTTTCCTACCAGGGGCGTGCGGTGAAATTTTAAGAAAGGGAAGCAATTTTTAGAAACTTACCTATTTGTAATGTAATTCGATTCTTCGATCATTTTTTGCAAATTCGTCAATGACGTCGATGCTCCGACATATTTTGAAGAACTTTATTTTCAATGGACAATAGAGATGTATGCGAAAGTCTCTCCTGCCCCCTTGAATTTCTCACGAAATTTTTTATACATTTAAGTGTTGAAAAATTGCGTTCTACTGATGAACTTGTGGCATGTATTGTCAATACAAATTAATACAATTTCGACACTTCGGTGTAGGCATCTTCCAGCTCCTTGTCTTTTAAAAATTGCATTAGTTCCTTAGCTTTATTTTTTGCGCTAATGTCATCAGTTTCGTAAATTCTTTTAGTTCAGATCGCAGTAACACTCGGTCAAAGAACTGGCCATAAAGAAGAAGAAGAGATTTAATCGCATCTTCTGGAAAAGTTTTTCCTTTAAATGCTTCCAAATTGTAGAGCTCAAGGAATTTAAAATCATTTAAACCGTTAAATCTATAGTTTGTTTGTTGCTGAATTTGATCGATTATTTCATAAAAGATGCGTTTGTATGATGTTTGAACATCTCCCACCTTGTCTGTTCGAAGACGCTTGGCTTGTGGCTCTACATTTAACGTCATCGTTTTCTCCCAAAATAGGTCAAAGCCATCTCTTTTTTGGCTTAACATGGACTTTTTTTTAGGCAAAAAGCAATATCATTTGTTTTAGTTTGTAATATATTAAAAACATTGTCCGAGAATGGAAATATTTCTGAAAATATGTTCAACAAATAATTTATTCAAACTATTAATTGCTTCTGAGTCCCACGTTTCATTATTTTCTATTATATTCTCAAATAGTTCAATCAGTGATTCACGATTTTTAGATACTGTTAACACAAGTCTTCCATTATAGTTCCACCTAGTAGGAGCTACTTTGGGCAATCGTTTGTGGACAATGGAGTCCAAAGCTTGTGTACGTTTTGTTGACTTGGAAAAAAAGCAGCCATGGCACCTAAAGTAAAGAAAAATAGTTTACAATCTTTAATATGATTGATGGACTTGGGAAAGTTTCTCGAACTTTAGCTTGCAGAACCCGTAATTGTCCTGCCATCACTGCAGCTTCATCATAGCTTTGAGCAACTAATTTTTTCTCTCCATTAATTTCTTTTGTAACGTTATAAACTACGGTATATAATGCATCTGCTGTACGATTTTCGGACACATTCTCAAAACCTAAAAATCGCTCTTGAATACTTCCGTCTGTTTTAACGTGGCGTATTACTATAGATAATTGGCTAAAATTAGTGATATCAGTTGTTTCGTCCAGAACAATAGCAATGAACCGCGCCTCGGCAATCTCCTACTTAATTCTTTTTAGAATAATGGTTGCAACAGCGGAAATTAAATCATTCTGGATTCGATTCGACGATCCGCGAAAAACGCTAGACTGCTCTAAATGATTTGTTAAGCGATCTTCATATTTAACCATTAAACTAAATAAATCTTGAAAATTTCTTCTATTTAAAGAAACCCTTGTTTCGTCGTGACGTCTAAATCCCAATTCTTGCTGGCCGAGAAAACAAACAAGATCGATAAGTCTTCTTAATATTTGCCTATTTTTATCGACTAGTTCATTGTGTTGGCGGTGACTAATTTCCAACTGTTTATTAAGGGCGTGTTCAATTCTGGTTTTGCCGAAGCCTTTTTCTTTTATGACGGCCTGCAAATGCGCTTTGGACATAATGTGTCTTTTTACAGCTATATGGAAATTATTTAAATCGGAAAAACCAGTTTTATTCCACAGACCTTTTTCATTTCCAAAAAGTAAATATGGCCAACAAAATAATTTACTTATATTTTCATACCCTGTTAGCCATTTAAATTGTTGGTATTGTTTTTCCGGATAAAAATGTCTAGTACAGTTTTTCATTTTTGTGGTTAAATTTTCCATAGGCGGATTTGCCCTTCCTTTGGAAATTATTTGAAGCTTATCAGCGAAGTTTAATGTTGAAAATCACTTTATTATTAAGACACACGCCACTTCACACACACTCCTCTTAATAAATTCTCCAACATTTTCAACGTTATTACCGACAGCCGAAGTTGACGGTATTTGCATATCCACGTCCGTATTATTGTCTTCCATATCGCACCATGCACGACGCGACGTACGTATCACACAACACACGGATAGCCGTTCAAATAAAGAACCTACTCCCACGATAGCTTCCGCACCCACTTAAAGCAGGCGACTGAAATGCAAAAATTGCAAACAGCCGGTGGAAAGTTCAATAATCTTATACAGGACTTGGCTGCAGAAAAGCTAGCGGCCCGCATAGGTTCTATTCGGTTCTATTGCTCGGTCGGAATCAAGGCCGCATTTATTATGGGCTTGATAATTAAGATAATATTTTTAATATAAACTAAATTAATGGTTTCCTATTTCAAAAATTACGTTTTAGAAGATGTTTTGTAATTTTTTTTGGAGAAGCACTGCTTCCCTTGCTTCCATGGACTACACGCCCCTGCTTCCTACCAAAGCATTAGGTCAGTGTATCGCCAACAATTAGTTTAGAATGCTTCTTTCGCGTTTGTTTGTCGTTTAATAACCTTTGTTCTTGATATTAACTTTTCAGTTATAAGGCTGTGAGTATATCGTAATGTCAAGCTCTGACGACGGAAAAAAAAGAAGAAACTGGCCAGATGTCTGAGGTAAATAAAAAATTAAGACTTGCGACGCATGAAGCTGGCCCTCCTTGCCATTGCAAACGATTAAAGTGTTTTGACATAACGACTAAACAGGACAGAAAAGAGATATTACGCTACTTTAACCAGCTACTGTCTCACTATAAACAAAACATGTACTTGGCAGGATTGATCACCGTAATACCCGTGACACAAAAGAGACCTCGAAAAGGTGAAGAGGAGGTAAAGTTACTCAAGAGTGCGAAAATGTGGTTAATATTAGTATATACTCGAAGACATTTTGCTCATTTTACGGCATCACTAAAAACAAACTTAACTTTGTGCAGAAAAGTTTGAAATTAGTGGATTGTGCACCTAAGGATAAAAGGGGTAAGCATTCCAAAAAACACAGAAGGCTAAATAAGGCCACTGCAGCTCTAGTTAAAAACCATAACAAAAGTTTCAAAAGTCGTTAGATTCAATAAAGCCTTAAAGACTCAAAGAAGGCTTATTTGTTAGAAAGTCTGAATATAAAAAAATGTATAAGCTATTCAAAAAATTACATCCTGCAGCAGTTGTATCTTTCGACACTTACAGAATGATTTTTAACACGAAATTTTATATTTCTTTTGGATATCCGCTTACAGATACTTGTACACTAATGTACAGTGTGCCATGAATATGTGGCAAAATTGAGCTTTATTTGTGGAAAAGCATGCTTTATAAGGAACGGGCGGCGCCCTTTTAAAATCTTAAAAGAAAAACCAAAACCGAGGCAAGAAAAAATAAGAAGGAAGAAGCCATATGTATAGAAAGAATGTCTCCCTGCTGAATATAGCTACAAACGATGTATACTATATACGGCAACTTTCTATCTATTTCTTCAATGTTCATATTCTTGCAAATGACGAATCCATTTTTTACGTATACCACGAAGCTATTGCCAAAAAAAAAGGGCCGAATGAAGTGGCTTCTTTCTTATTTCACTTCATTATGAACTATTTGGATGACAAAGTTCGTGAATTAGAAATATTCTGGAATTCTGCAGGGCGACGGAATAAAAATTACACGATATTCAGATTCATTAATTATTCATTGGAGTACGATAAAAATGTTGGGTGATTGAATATAAAAGCACCGATAGAAACGCCTGAGAATTTCGAGAAAATGGTGAAATGGTGAGCGGTCGAAACCATCTTCTTTTACGGTGGTCAGTGTTACTAAAAAAATGGTACTGGATTAAAAGACAATGGTGCAATCAAAGTATGCCGCTAAATGCCTATTTAAAATGCTCCTATCCAAATTATACATTCTTCATCCAGCAATAGCCGTTTGTTACACGACGTACTTTGGGAAAATTTTGACAGGCACTATTAGGGCGCCACAACATTGTCTACCATTAGAAAATGGGTTGTTTGAACTTCCCCCTCCAGCTTACAATGACATGTACTAATAAAAAATATTTTCACCTATTTCTAACAAATTTCTATTATTCTTTCCAGGACTGCTGCCAATTTCCAGTGCAAAAATCAAAGGTCTGCAAAGCTTAATACATTTTTGTACCCTCCCTGCTGTGAAGTTATTTAGTAAACTACCCCATGACTAAATTAATGTAAGTGAAATATTATACTGATAGCGTTTATTTATCCTGACGATTGTCATAATAATGTTTTTCTTACGAGCGTGTGATAAAGTGAGTTTTCTGCTCTCATCTGCGTGCAGAAAGCGGTACTTTTCCGCAGTAGTGCGGTAAAGTATTTTTCAGTGCTGTATAAAGTACTTTTCCGCACGCAAGTGAGTGCAGTTAATAATTATTACCTGAGTTTCCTATACTTATTGTGCATTTTTTTAGGGGCCTTCCAAAAATATAGGGCAGATTTATCGTTCCTATAAACACTGCAGCGATCTATCAACAACCTGGATAATTGAAGCTTAATTTTTACTTTCTAAGAATATAATATTCTAGTTATTTTCACAGAAAAAACTCTTTCATACGTTTTTGTACTGATTTTGTAAAGTTTTAAACATTAAATTGTGATTTTATCAGTTTCAAAAAAAATTGACCTACCTGCTTTTTTCCTCTGACCCGTCAATGTGAAGTGTAAGGAGTAGTAAATGGGAGTTTTGCGGCAATCGTTACCATAAAGTCTCTATAGGACGCCCCTACGCGGGAAATTATATTATATAGAATGTAGTTATAGTCATTTAGCCTTGTTTAAATTAAAAAACTCATAATGTTGCACTTGCGTTAACTTGCAAATTATTTGATAAGAACGACTTCACTCTTTATTTAAAGATTTGATGAAGCGTTTTATAATCTTATTATTTACACGACTGTATAGTTTATCATCATCTGCGTATAATACGTAATTCAAGTCAAGCTTAGCGCTTATACCATTTATGAAAAGATTAAAGAGTGAAGGCCCCAACACAGACCCTTGCGGAACAACGTACCTTGCAGAGTACGATCTAGAGCGCACATTTCTAACAGCGTAATTAACGAAATGAAGAATTTTAGAAGCTGAGAGTAAAAAAAAAATAAAGTCGATCAAAAGCTTTGGTGAAACCAAATAAATTGCGTTAGTCTCAGAACCGTCATCTATTGCCTCGGCTATATCTTGTGTTATAGTAATTAAGTTGGTTGACGTAGACCTATCCTTAAAAAAATCTATGCTGAGAAGGCGCTCTTAGGTGTTTAGTTCAAGGAAATGTAGTAGAAACTGAAATATTTTGGAAAAGTTGCATATTATTGATATCGACCTATAGTAACTTATTTCTGATCAGTCGCACTTCTTTCAAATTGGACTAATTAGGCATACATTAAATCTGAAGAAGTTTTGTAAGAATAAATCAGCAATTTCCAATTATGTATGCTGGAAGTAAGTCCAGACCTGCTGCACTTCTTGGCAGCTTTTCTATGGCTTTAATGACCTTTTGCTAAAAAAATTAAGTTAATTATACGTGTAGAAAGTATATAGGGCTATTCTTCGCTATAATCTAATGAATCAGATGAAAAAAATTGTTCGAAAAAAATTACAACGGAATCCAAAATTCAAAAAATATTTTAAAAAAATGTTTAACTATTACATTATGTGTTACCTTGGGCCTTTCGTAATGTCATACATGTAGAACCCAAAAATAAGAGAATTATTATCACGCCCAATCCATTTGATTTGGTAAGAATCTATACAAAAGTCTTCGTCTACCAGTCGAAGTATTCATTAATACAAAAGATTACTAAGAATAATGTAAAACTGTGGATATAAAAGCTTCAGAAAGAAATTTACAAAAGTTAGTACTGAGCATCATTAAATTTTTTTTCTGTGATATTCCATCCATCTTTACTAATTTCCACTTCATTACAACTTTCAGGCAAATTGCGAAATAGCTGTCCTTAAAGAATTTTTTTTTAAATCAGGATTGCATTAGATATTTCGACCGACAAAAAATATTGCTTCCGCTCCTTACACCGTACATTGAAACAAAAATGTTGTTTTTCGTAAATATCAATTAATTTCTATTCATTCACTTCTAATTCAATCAATTGAATCTAATTTTTCTGTGGGAAGGAATATCTAAGCTTAATATAAAAATGGGTTCAAAAATTTAATGACAATGACTCTCTCGGCAATTACTCTTACATAAAAATCATCTGGTTGCATTCTTACGTTCTTTCTTTAACCTCCATTGTGATGCTGATATTGTCTCTATTTTCCTCTACCTTACAAAGACGTTGCAAGTTAGACGTAGCCGTATATTCGCATTTATTAATTATTCTGCTAATTTCTGGTGGAAACGAGCAAGATCATTTTGATATACCAATAAAGTGTACTAAAATATAAGAGGAAGTTCCACGGAAACTAAAATACGTTTAAATTTTATATGTCCTTTAAATTTAAAAACGTTTAGCTTTTTTATCAAAGGGCGAAACCTAAGTTTCTTTTATTTTTTATATATAAATATTCTTTTCTCCTATACAGATTAGTCATAGAGATCAGTCATAGAGCAGCCTCCAAAAATAGGATATATTTCTAATTTTTTTTTTATTTGAAAACAGTCTGCTTAAATAAAAAATCGGTGACACATTTCCAATTTCTTTTATATCTTTGCATATAAAACAGTTTTCCACATACAGCGATAGAGGATACAAGAGTTCCTTAAAAACAAAAATATTTTGTTTTGCATAACGCTTAGTTAAAAAAACCGCGAAATGGCAAATTTGTTTTATTTTTGGGTATAATTTTTTTTCCACTCAACAGAGACTCAAAGCAGGTAAAATAACTTTTCAATGTTGACATATTTTTTTAATTAATAGATTATAAACAAAAACAAAAAAACACGTCCAATTATCTTATAATTTGTTGCATGTAAATCTTAACTTAAAAAACAATTGACATACAAATATATTGAGAAGTACTATGTGTGCATAACATTTTTTTTTGTATTATATTTAAGTTAATTAAATGAGGACGAAGACAGTTCAAGCTTATTTTTGAAACAATAAATGAAAGTGGGAAACAGCAAGCAAAAAAAGAGTGTGTGTATCTTTTAAAAATCTAACTAAATTAAAAGTTAATGGATATTTCAAATTAAAACTGACGATGAAAGAAGTATAGAAAAACACAAGTCAAAACCAGTAGCAAAAGGATTTACACAGAAACATTCTCTCTGGTAGTAAGATACTCAACGTTAGACTACTTATTACTTTAACAGCGGGGCAAATTTATATTATATAATTTAAATTGTTTTTTAAGGCTCACCTGCATGGAGAGACCAAAATATGTTTACCAAAAAAGGCAATTTATTTGGAAGTAGTAGATAAAGTATAATTATAAATAGAACTTACTTCCTTTTTATTATTGTTTTTTTATTTACGTACCGACTAGTGGAGTATCTCTAGTTGTTATTTAGCGTAAACCGTTTACGCTTGATCAATTTTTTTATTACGCCGTCATTGATTGCGCTTTTGGATACGCACCAAAATCGTATTAGTTCATCTGAACTGAATTGGTTAAGTGTCTTTAAAGTGATTTTTTAAAAACTTTATTATTTGTTTAATTAATTTTTAATAATATAATAATTCATTTATATAACACAGATAATATTTATATAGAATATGAAGTCAATTAATTGAAAAGTTTTTACAGTGATATTTAAAACAATTTATTATAGCCTTCACCATATTTTAGTTTCTTTTATTAGTTTTGCTTTATTTGAAACGTAAAAAAAGTGGTTCTATTTTGATCATGACTTCTAATTTTTTGCTTTATATATTTATTTAAATACAGGAAGCAATCGAAATACATTTAAACGCATATCGGCTATTCCATAGGTATTTTCCCAGTTTCCTCTAAATATAAAAAAAAAATATTTCTTCTAGATTTTCACTAACTGAAATGGGCAGGACAACTTCCTATATTGAAATATTTCGTTTTCAAACATAAAACGGCTTCTTTGTTTGCATCTGCCGAATTTGACTGGGTCTCTTTCGCTCGAAGAGGGAAATCAGATAAAAGCTTTAAGATTTCGAACCTTTTTCATTTCTTTGACTGTTTACGCAAGAAGACAAATAGGGCTTTTTGGGTGATAAGTGACATTGAAGTAAATTGGATTTTTACTTCGCGGAAATTGATTCCTTTTATTATTGTACTTAAAAGAGGAAATAACGCGTGGAAGAGGCATGTCAAAAGCTTTCTAACTCTAGAATGCTGTGCTAAAAATAGTCAGTGATTTAGCTTTGATCAGATTGTTAATCTAAAATTTCTTTCACAGCATTGTTAGGGGGCAATGTAATTTTACGTGGATTAGACGGACCAAATAAACATCATAAATATTTCCCGAGCCGATGAAGATACGCCTACGAACCATGGAGAGTCCATACCGTTAACCAAGTAATATGTTTTAAATAAAAATATCAATATCTGATAATTCAAAATTAAGTAATAAAGGATGTAAGCAATACATTAGTAACAAAAGACGACACGTTTACTGTCCACATTCCCAAAATCGTGATTTTTGACATTCGGCACACTCCACTCAGTAACGGAACTTTGGGAAGAAATATGCCAGAGGATCAATCGAAGAAGATAAATTGGCGCGCCTTTCGGTAAAAAAAATGTCAGTGGAGTCTATTATAACTCTGCAGAAAGAAACGTCTACAATTCTCCTAGAGACTGCTGCAAAATTCAGCCCGATCGGTGTTAAAGCTGAACATTGAGAATATTTAGAAACGTAGCGCGCTTTACCATTCATTGCTCTGCTTTAAGCTTTAGTATCAGCGAATCGGTACCTCCTGGGCTAAAACCAGGGACCAAGTCACATTCTTTGTTACAAAATATTGTATTACATTTTTTTCCTGCCACGTTCAGAAGTTTGTTTAAATTGATCTATAAAATGCATAATTTTTATAATATATTGAAACAGGTAAACATCCCAGATAATTAAAATACCTATATAGCTCGAACCCCAATAGGCAGAAAACGTGCAATGCAATGCTATACCTACATATAATACATTACATATATTTATTATTTTAAATTACGTTCATTTGGTAAACAAAATCGAACATAAAGATATGTTAGAATGTTTACTCTAGTTTACGATGGATATCTATATTACCGCCCCTCGAACTATTTGAGGAGATGTTTGATAATTTCTGGATTCATCTCGTGTTAAAGTTTGTCATGTAAAAATACAGCTTGACAGGGAAATCAAGCAGAATCCAGCAAAGGTTTTTTAAGACAATTCGATCATTTTCTTTCAAAATTAAGAGTTGTGAACGTGTTTTTTTTCAAGTTAGAGTTTCGGGTATTTCTGCACATTTTGGAATCAAATGGTAAATCGGAAAGTTGTAGAAAATAAATTAAGATTTTTAAATCTCGTTCGGTATTTAAGAAAATCGGTAAACTTCCTTTACCCCCAACTTCCCTCGTTATTAATTTTTCCGTTTATTAGAAATAGTGCAGTGTGACCCAATTTAGTTCAATACATAGTCATTTAAGAACCCATATATAACATATTTTCAAACATTTTTATTGGGCGCCATTTTGTTTCATCATATTGGATTCGTACCAATATTTTACCCAATTTCTATCTTTGCCACACTTGATTTGTGGACAAAATTTAAAATAAATCCAATAAGTAGTTTTTACTTTGAGATACACCTACATTTTGTTACGTCATGTTAAATTCGTACCAGTTTATCCTTATATCTTATTTAAATATTCCGCAAAACTTGACATAAGATTTATTTACGTTGAATTTTTTTAAAAAATATTTGGCCGTAATTTTGTTTCGCCACTTTGAATTCGTACCAAAACTTTACCAGTTTATCTTTATATAACACTTAATGCTTACACATAATTTGAAATTAATCTAATGAGTAGTTTACTGAGGCCGATTTTTTAAATATTTTATTAGGCTGTCATTTTGTTTTGCTATCTTATATCGATACCAAAATGTTAGTTCTTATGTAACACTTGATTTTTGTGCAAAATTTGAGAAAAATTGATAATTAATTTTTTTAGTAAAATTTTTTAACGTTTCATTAGGCCGCCATCTTGTTCCCACATTGGATTTTTCCAGAATATTAGCAGGTCATCCTTATATGGCCTCTAAATTGTGTCTAAAATTTCAACCTGATGAGTAGTTTTTAAGCAACGCCGAGAACTGACAGACAGGCGGCCCGACGGAATTTTTATAAAAATATTTTTTGAATATTTATCTAACCTGAAAAGATATAAAACCTGAGTAGGTGATTTTTTTTCACAGTTACAAATATCTTATTTGGCTAGCATCTTGAGTTTTACTAGTTCATTCCTATACCACATTAACTAGTTATGGCACATAATTTGAAATCAGTCCATTAAGTTGTTTTTTTCAGTCCAAATTAATAAATATTTTATTAACCTGCCCTTTTGTTCCGCCATTCCATTTTGTTTTGCCGTGTTGGATTCATACCAAAATTTTACCACTTGACTCCTACATAATACTTGATTTTGTGCAAAAATTTGAGATAATTATTTTTTTAACATTTAACTAGGCCACCATTCTGTTTCGCCATATTGAATTTATTTTTACCAAAATGTTACCAGGTCATCCCAAAATAACCTTGAATTTTTTGCCAAAATTTCAAGTCAATTGGGTAAGTAGTTTTTAGCTATGCCGCGAAGAGACACACCGACGAAATTTAGAAAACATGTTTTTCGGCATCTAGGAATGTAAAGATTTGAAAGAATCTCGGATTATTTTTTCACAGTTAAAATACTTCCCTTTTACTTGGGAAGTAAAAATTATTTGTCCGCCATCTTGAATTCAAGTACCAAAATTTTGCCAGTTTATCTCTATATCACACTTAATGCTTGCAGAAAATTAGAAATTGATCTAATTAGTAGCTTTTTCTGGCTTTTTTTAAAATAATTTATTAGGCCGCCATTTTGTTTTGATATCTTATATTCATGCCGAAATGTTGCCAGTTTATTCCTATATAACACTTTTCTTTTGTGCAAAATTTGAGGAAATTGGATGGTTAGTTTTTAACGTTTCACTAGGCCGCCAACTTGTTGTGGCGTATTGGATTTTCACCAAAATATTACCAGGATATCCCCATATGACCCTTAATTTTTGATCAAAATTTGAAATCAATCTGATAAGTCCTAGTTTTTAAGCTATACCTCGAACTGACTGACAGACAAACCAACATACGGACCGACGGAATTGATAAAACATATTTTTGGCATCTAAGGACGCTAAACATGAAAATACGTAAAACCCGAGTTGGCGATTTTTTCACGATTACAAATATTTTATTTGGCCGCCATCTTAAATTAGTACCAAAACTTTACCAGTTGATTTCTAGATAATCAAAATAAAAGAGTTCTAATCACTCTACACTACAACTTGTTATGTTCTGGACGCGCGTTTCGCTAACCAAGTTAGCATCATCAGCAAATGATATAAACTAAAGTAACTTATCCTAACCGAAACTATTTATAGGTAAATGTGGCCACACTTGGTTGCACCCGAGTGCACCGTTGTCAAGTAAACAATAGAGGGGACTATAGGGAATAGGCCCTCTGTCTTTATTTAGTGCTTTCTTGCCACGTTTAACTATTTCTATACTCTTAAATGCATCCAATAATCTATTATTTACATTTTTAATCAGCTTAAGGTTATTTATTCTTATTTGGTGATTGTTTTCCAAAGCATGTTGGGCAACGCTTGACTTTTCTGTTCTTCCGTATCTTAAATGTGCCATGTGTTCTTTAAAACGAATGTTTATGGAGCGTTTAGTTTGCTCAACATATTTTAGATCGCAGTTATTACAGCTAATTTCATAGATGCCATTCCTCTCCTTCAAGTCGACTTTGTCTTTAGGGTTTGCGAGGAGCTTTTTCAAACTGTTCTCCGTTTTGTAGGCTACTCTAAAACCTACGTTTTTAAATAATTTTTCTAGACCTCTCATATATCTGGGATCATATGGGATTACTATGAACTTATTGGGAGCCACAGGTGCTGGAAGGGTAGTGGCATTTTTTAACATTTTCTTATGCTTATGTCTATTTACTAATTTATGTATAAAATTATCATTATATCCATTACTTTTAGCTATATTTTTAATTCGATTCATTTCACTGTTAAAATGTTCTTTACTTAATGGAAAATTGATTAACCTGTGAGTTAAGAAATGAAATGCTGACATTTTATGTTGACGGCAATTAAATGAGTGGCATGTTATATACCTATTAGTATTAGCAAATTTCCTATAAATATCAAATTCTAATTTATCGTTATTTCTAATAACTCACGTGTCCATAATACTTGATTTTTGGGCAAAATTTGAGATAAATTGGAAATGTTGTTCCTTAGAAATAATTTTTTTAACATTTCACTAGGCCACATTTTGTTTTGCCATATTGGATTTTTACCAAAATGTTACTAGGTCATCTCTATATGATCCTTAATTTTTGACCAAAATTTGATGTCAATCGTAGTAATAATAGTTTTTAGCTATGCCGCGAATAGACAGACCGACATATAGACAGACAGACCAACGGAATTGAGAAAACATGTTTTTGGAGTCTAGGGACCCTGAAAAGTAAGGATCGGAAAAAAACTCGGAGGGTGATTTTTCACTTTTAAAATACTTCCCTTTTACGTGGGAAGTAAAAAGTAAATAACCGCGTTTATATTTACATTCAAATTAAGAATATCATATTAAATCTTTTAAAAATAGTAGCTGTTTTTAGTAGTATTTTTGTCCGGACCTCGACGCATCAATATACATTGAAAAAAAAAGCACCCCAAAACTTCAAGAGGTATGCCTGAATTATAATAAAATTTGATATTAGTCAGTTCCGGCGAAACTGTCCGAAGGGGAAAAATATATTATTTGCACTCAAGCAGGAGCAAAATATAATATAGACTGAAAGGAATCTACAGCAAAGGTCTTTCAAGGCAACTGCTATAATAGATGATCATTTTCCTTAAAAATTAAAATTTTTTAAGTTAGATTTTTCTGATATTTCGGTAAATTTTGGAATGTAAATCAGACAATAGTAGAAAATAGATTGAAATTCTTAAATCTCAATGTCTTTTTTGAAAAAAGTATATAACCTCATTTATATTCACTTTCAAAGTAAGAACATCGTATTAAATCTTCAAAAAATAATAACTTTTTTAGTTTTTATTCGATAGTAATTTTTTTTGGCAGGACCTCGGAGCGTCAATGTAGTTTTAGAAAAAAATACTTTACGAGGTACGCCTCAATCATAATAAAATTTAATATTAGTTCGTGTCGGCCAAAATGTCTGAACCGAAAAAAAATAAATGTACCATTTTTCATTTAAACCACAGCAAAAGAAAATCAGAAAAATTATTAAAAAAAAAATATTTTTTTTATAGACGCGGTGATAATCGTATTTTGCTTACACTTTCTTGAAGACAAGGATCTATAGGAATTTTTTGTTTTTGTCTAAAACTTGAATTGTTTGTCCACCAGAGGGCATTTAATGGCCCCTCGTTTTTGATCAAAAAAATGTAACACGTTGAAGAACTCAGTGTGTTACATTTACAGAATACACAGTCTATATATATATGGGTTTAATGATTTGGTAATAACTTCATACAAACCCTTTAAACTCTAATTCATTTCAATTTTTTTAGTTTATTTATTATTATTATTACCGTTTATTTTTTATAACCTTATTTACGAAGTCTAAAAAATAAATTATGTCATTTATCATTTTTACTCTATGAAAAGAAAATTTTAGTCTAGGAATTAAAATTTTACCGAATATGTAAACAATTTTTAGGCCGCCATTTTGTTTCGTTATATAAGATTCAAACTAAAAATGTACCAGTCTATCCCTGTTGAACAAAGAATTTTTGTACAAAATTTCAAGTCAATTGGATAGATAGTTTTCTGGTGCTAAATTTCTAAACATTTGTTATCAGGTTTTACATTATATTTTCGTTCAAATTTTGCAGTTCATTCGATAAGTAGTTTCTTAATAATGCATTTTTTTCGTACCAAGTGTTACCGGTTAGTGTTACGTTAATTTCATGTCATCACGAATTAAAATACTACGTTTTATTCATCAATAATAATTTAAATGTACAGTGCTCTCTGCGATATTGACCCTGTTTTTCATGTTGGTCAAGCAGGGAAGAAAAAAACACTCGCGTTATTATTGTTTCATTTATTCAAAATATAAAAAGAAGTTTTACTAGCAAAAAAGCGACTAAAAGATACGGATGTCTCCCTTTTTGAAGATCTGACTAAGAAGAGATTTGATATGTTGATGTTAAACAAAAAGAAAAATGGCAGCAATAAAGTCTGGACAACTGAAGGAAAGTTGTATGTGTGGAGTCAAAAAGACAACAAAAAAATAGTGTTGGCATAAAAACTATATTGGTAATTAATTTTTTCCTATGTATAGATATCATTTTTAAGATAATATTAATATTAAATATTATAGTTTGTTGCCATAGAAATAGAATTGATTTTATTTTAACGGGTGTTATCATTGTTTATAATTCGGCTACGGCTTTATCGATTAGGTAGTACTAGCAGTATAAATAAAGCATTAAATCTGGCATTGTATTGCTTACTCTTTTCTGCTGTAGGTATTTTTCTTGTCAACTTTTTTGTATTGTAATAAACTTTCATGCATTATAAAATATAGCCGCAAATGTGTTGTTTGCATCTGTTTAGATTATTATAAACGTATTATTGTCTACTTATCAGATTGCTAGTTTACATCGAATCCTTACATTTAGGATGTAAACATATTATTTGGTTTACTTTATCATATTTGGTATTTATTTGGAATTCTACTTTTTTTTTCTTGTTTACCTACAATATGCATTGGAGTATTGTGCTTATCATAATATGCGAAGTAACTGTATCATTTTTTCACATTTTAACATTCGATCTCTTTTCACTGGTTTTGATTTATTTTCGGAATTTACTGCAGAGGACTCGCCAGATATTTTGGGCTTGTCTGAAACATGGTTAAATAGTAGCATGTCAATGATCCGTTACTTATTCGCCGTTATCAGCTCGTCAGACGGGACCGATCGACCAGGGGTGGCGGTTAGTAATTCAATTAAATTCACTGTATTATATATTGGAGGTAATGACGAGGAACTCGAACAACTTTGGGTAATTACAAAGGTAAGAGGTGGAAGCTGGTCTTTTCGGACGTTCTATAGACCACCATCAGCTAATCTGAGGGTCGGCCTGGATTTATTGGAATCTAGTTTAATTGCTCTCTTACCCGAGTATACGATTTTCTGGTTTTTGGAGGAGATTTCAATTTGGATTTCTTACGTCCATTTGATAATCCCGGACTCAAAGCCATAAAAGACGTATTTAAAAAATATAGACTAACACAAATCAATAACGAAGCTACTCGTGTTACAGATTAATCCCAAAGTTTAATTGATATTATTGTTTCCTCCTCACCCGATATTGTTAGCGAGCCGCAGGTATATAGAATGGATGATATCTCTGATCACAGGTGAGTTAAGTGCAAATTAGTACGATGTCTCAAACAAGAACCAAAACCATTCTTTAAGACGTATAGAGACTTTACTCTGTTTAAACTACGAAAACTTTTTGGCGGACTTGCGTAATATAGACTGGGATTTTATCTTCAGGTCAGACATTGTTAACGAAATGTTAACTTTTTTAAATAAAACCGTTGTTGCTCTATATGATACACATGCACCGTTTATCACTAAAAAAATAACTAAAGCTCTAGCTTACTGAAAACCTCAAACTAATGATGAAGTTACGAGATCGGGCTCTCATTAAGTATAAAAAATCTAAAACTGTTGCCTCTTGGAAGTATTACAAATGGCTCAGAAATTCTATAAAGTCTTCTGTCAAATCTGAGAAGAAAGCTTATTTGCAACACTCTTTTCGTACGAATCCAAAAAACTTCTGGAAAACCTTAAAACACTTAAACTTAACTTCTCATAATGCTAATAATTATACTATTTTAAATAAAAATATTACACCTACTTCATTCAACAATTATTTCATAAATAATATTGCTATACCACCTAATAATTTTAAAGACTTTATAATCGAAAATTACAGTAACAAATATTTTTTCCTGTCATTAATAAATTTGAATTTGCCGAAGTAACGTCCGACAAAGTTGAAAAAACCCTTAATAATATCAAGAGCAAGGCAACGGGAGTTGATGGTATTAACCTAAAAATGTTACTATTTGCTGTATCTTACGTTACTCCCTACATAACATTTATAATAAATAAATGCTTCTGTATCCAGATATCTGGAAACTAGCCGCCGTTTCGCCTATCCCTAAAATTAGCAATACGTCAGAGATGTCTCATTTTCGACCGATCAGTATACTTCCGACATTGTCAAAAATTTTAGAAAGAATAATGGTGGTTCAATTAAATAACTATCTAAAAAATCGTAATATACTTCCCCCTACACAGTCGGGATTTCGTAAAAATCCTACGACTACCCTTCTTTCTGTAACCGATGATCTACACAGAGCATACGATGATAATAAAAATTCAATATTGATACTACAGCAAGGCTTTCGATACCCTTGATCATAGTACCCTGTTAATTAAACTTAATATTTTGGCTTAGGTCAAGGAGCCTTGGAATTATTTCGTAATTATCTAAGTAACCCTCAGAAACATTTAATTTTAAAATTAAAACTATCTTCACAAGGACAGTCTCGATCCCAACATTAGATTAAAATTATCAGACTCCTTGGTACTGTCTCATCTGTCTTACTGTCTAATAGATTTTTTGGCCCTGCTTGCTACAAAAGAAAAAAAACATTCTTCAAAAACTGCAAAATTGTTGCTTGAGATTTTCATACAACCTACGCAAGTTTGACCACATTTCGCAATATATGTCAGACTCCAACTGGTTTAGCATTCAGGAAAGATTTGAGATTCAGATGTGCAAGTGTGTTTATAAAATACTTAATACTCAGGAGCCTTCATATTTGTTTCAGAAGTTGATTAGTGTTGAGGATGTGCCTGATCATCATACCCGTCACAGGAGTAGGTTTGTTGTCCCAAGGCATCGCACTGCCTTCTTTCCTTTAGTCCTTTAGCTATAGCGCCAGTAAACTTTTTAACTTGTTACCACTAGAGATTAAAGAGTCCACCACGTCTGAGTCGTTCGGTAATCGCATAAAGACATTTTTTAAGGCAAAAAGAGGTCGTTAATTCTATCCCCCAGTTAAGGGGATTATACTTATATTCTTTTAACTTCTTCTATTCTCTGTAAACCCTATTTTAATTTTTTTTCTCTAACTTACATTAACTGTTATTTATAAACGTACTAGCTTAAGAATTTTATCCAATAGGTGGTTGTATGAGCAGCTTCGCTGAATATCGCCACCTTAAATTCAATATAATTGTAATTAGATTTACTTTGAGAAATAAAGGCATTTTTATTTATTTTTTTTTATTTATGCAGCATTTAAAATTTTGTTAAAATGAAAAAAGTAATTATATACTGTGTAGAATTTAGATAATAGGTTTATAAATTATATCATATATTTTAGAACCGGTTTTCAAAATATAACCTAAATATTGCGAATATGTTATTTGGTTGTGTCTCAAGTTCTGAGGTTAGGTTCTTTAGAATTAAAGAGTTGTATTGCCCTAAGAAGCAATAGAATATTTGCTTCATCCAGAATGATCACGGACTAATTCTTTATTTTCTACCAAGCGTATGTTCGTATTTACAATTCGCATTTGCTTCTTTTTAATTGATCCTTTTTTTTGTAAAGAACGAGTGTGAGTCCATTTGTTGTTGCTGAAATAATACGCGAGTATTAAAAAACTTGTCGATAGGTCGTATTTCCTGAAAATTGGGTACTGGAACAAAAAATAGCGACAATTATAATTCTACAAATCAAGGATCTTATAGCGACAATTATAATTCCACAAATCAAGGATCGCATTTTGAGTCTGACAATGATTTGTACGAAGGTGAACAAACTGAGATCTCACCCTTATCAGAAAACAACATGGAAGCCGAAAATGAGTCTGAATTGAAGAGAAGATACATGGAAAGAGATAAGAGCAGAAATCCCAGATTTTCAAAATGACGAAAATTTAGCAGGTTTAAAAATACGAGTTTATCACAATACCCTACTTACCGGTATCTTACCCTTTCCTTCCATTTTTATGTACGTAATATCAGGCCAAAAATTTGAACAAATTATGCGTTGCCTTTGTGTATCACCAAAGGGGACACGGACTTTAGGTAAAGTTAAACCATTGACGAAAAAACTCAGTAAACTATTTTTTTGCCAGATTCGGTTCTGGTTCTATCTTAAGACGAAACTTTATAAGTTTTTAAAGGAAGACTTCAATTTAGGCAGTATATCAAGGGCAAAAAATCAAAATACGAAATAAAATTTTGTGAATTAGCAATATCGTATGGTTATGTTTTAAATATGGAAAAATACGCAGGAAAAAATGATCTCTATACCAACACGTCAAAAACAAAAGAACTGATTATGCGGCTCTTGCAGTCTTACATTATGAAGGGACATATTCTATACAAGGAAAATTCTTATAATAGCATATCCTTACCTGAAAAAAAAATAACGTACAAAACTCACAATATGGAAACTTTAAGATGTAATCGAATTCAAATAAATCGTATGTAAAAAAATTAAGAAAGAAGTCAATATTTCTGGGTGAGATTGAAAAAGATAAACGTTTTCAAATGAAAGGATAAAAGAGAAGTTCTGATCACAACGACAAAAAATCGACCAGAGCTCATTGAAGTGTGTGGTTTTATGCCCTATATCAAATATTAAACGTTCATTCAAATATAAAAATCGGTTTAAAAGTTAGATGCCAAAAAATAAATCGCTGTGTATCCCTTTGGGACCCCCTATCTCCGATAAAAGGCACTTTAGGGTTTTTTTTCTATGAGAAACTAAGATTAGTTTAAACTCCACTATGTGCCTCCAAAAAATTACAGGTTCTACCACACATTCATTATCTTATTTCTTTTATAAGTCACAACTAGAAAAAATTCATCCAGTTCTATGAGAAAGCCCAGAGGATATACATATTTGTATATTTACATTTACAAAGTATTCAATCAAAAATGATATGCCTCATTTCTTGATAGACTGCCGCCTATGAGCCTTATTCAATACTTTGTGCCATGCCAATTATCTATCCAAACGAAATATTTTCGTGCTAAATTTTGTTGATTCTTCTGGCTCTCACAAAGTCGACGCAGGAGTTTGAAAATATCAATATTCCGCTTTTTTCCACCAGCAATGCTATTCACACTGATGCTGATAATAATATGCTCCATTCTAACATACAATTTCTCAAGCTTAATCTCAAGACAGAAATGAAAGATTTCATACAATTGTAGATTGGGGAACTTTGTCCAGTTTACCATTACTGAGATACAAACATATTTACTACAACAAAAATTATTCTTTAATGCTTACACCATTGAATCTTGGAAACAAAAATCCTTTAAACTACTAGGTATCACTTTTCAACTGGGGACAGTCTCTTTAACTGTTATAATTTTTGACACCAAAGAAGAGCTTAATTGACTAATGATCTAAACATTACAAATAAATTTAACTGATAATCAACTTCCAAATCCTACAATTATGACTGGTATAACTATGATGAAAATTGTAATAAAGGCGTGGGCTGTACAAAGACCACAGTCCTCTCGCTTTGTTCCCAGACTTGTAACTAGCAAAAGTTCTCGTTCCTCTTATAATCTGCAAATATTTATATATTGCATGAATAAACATTCCCTCTCTACGTATTCGGCTTTCATACATCAACTGCAAAATTATTTGAATTGTTGAATTAATAACCGATTACACTCACATCAATAAATTAATTAAAAAACAGTGGAAAATAAATGAAAAAGTTATGATTAAACGCACTTAGCAAGGCAAACAGATTTAAAAATGGTACGATGTGATTTAGGTGAATCTATTCGTTGGCTTTAAGTAAAGCAAGTAGATTTTGCCTTTTAGTTAATACATAAATAATATTTTATTTTTTATTCTCTTCAACGCAACGCCTTGTGTTATAAAAATGATTCATTTTAAACCACATGTCTATAAGACTTTTTTTTTGTAAAATTAGCCATGTGTGTGTGTTCTTGATTAACGGCCGTGTAACTTTACAACTTAAGAAAACCACGGGAAATTCGACCAGGAAATGGTCTATTAACGTTTTATTTTTCTTTGACCAAGCTTTCGAAATATTTTTGATTCTTCATCATGGGTCCTTAAAACAAATTTAACCTTTAAATTTGAATCTTTGAGTTTTTTTTTCATACCTCTGTATTTAATAATATTTAATAATTTTATGTAGGAATCGAGCATTTTTCTCAAATCCTTACAGGTTTTTCTTGCTTTTAAAATATGTAAGTCTAGAAACATATATTATTAGCATTATTAACTTGTGGTGGTTTGCAAGTTCTGCAGACGTTTCGCCTAAATTTCATTTGGCATTTTCAATGCTTGGTTATGAAGAGTTTACCGACGTAAGTCAATAAGCAAGCATCAAAAATGCCAAATGAGATTTTGGCGAAACGTCAGCAGAATTTTCAAAGCACCTCAAGCCAACGGATGTACACCCGGACCTGCCAAAGAACATATAAATATTTAACCTCATATTCCTGAACTATTTTTACAAAGAAAAATCTTATAGACATGTGGTCGAAAATGTTTCATTTTCATAATACAAGGCGTTGCGTTGAAAAGAATAAAAAATAAAATATTATTTTATTTATTATTTGAACGGCAAAATCTAGTTAATTGTAATTTAGCACACACAAACAGATGTTCAAAGATCGCGTTATGCGAGTATATATGTACAAGTTCTAATGAATTGCATATCAGTGGTACGATAGCGCAGTTGGTTAGAGCAATGGGCTAGAGATCCCAAGGTGCGGATTCAATCCCCGCTGGAATCATAACTTTTAATGTTGATTAAATATTTCTACAAAAAATATTTCACAGTTCCAAATAAACTGATAAGTTACTTCTATTCAAGTATAAGAGTATTAATAATGTAACCATGAGCGTAAGAAAATTGCGAAATTTAGTTTTATGCGCGTCTCTGATTGACAAATATAAGAGTTGAAGTGTGTCTTTACCACCAACTATTGAAATAGCCTTAAAACTTGAAGGTGATACAGCATTAACCATCATTAGTATAGAAAGTCTTAAGATAATATTTTCAGCAATAAGTGATATAAATCAAAACTCGTAAAATTAATTGACACGACAATTTTCACTTGGTTAAACTTAATCGTTTAGAAAGGCACCCTTTCCCATTTAAATTGACTTAATTGAAAGTTTACTCCTGAATGGATCACATGCTTTATGCAAACTTTCCTCATTAATATTTATAAATCTCGGTAACATTTTAGCTTCTCTATAAAGTTACTTACATTTAACCCCTTTTATGGATGTTGGAGTTTTCAAATTCTAAGAAACTCATCGCATTTTGATCCAATACGAACGTGCCGGTGTAAAATATAGAAAAGAAAAACGTATATTTTTAAGGGCATACCGAGTTGTTATTTTCGGCTTTTCAAGAAAAAAATTTTCTGAATAACAGTTTGTAGGAAATATTCTAATCGTCAAAAAATTATCCTCCCAGATATTTTAGATCTTTACGTTTTCAGGTCTCTAGATGCCAAAAAATTAAGGGTTACTTTACTTACATATATGACCTGGTAACATTTTCGTAAAAATTCATTATGGAGAAACCAAATGTCTGTCTAGTAGAATGTTAAAAAAAATACTAAACACTATTTATCCAGTTTACCTCAATTTTTGCACAAAAATTGGATATTACATAGGAATCAACTACTAATAAAATACTTAAAAATTGAGCTTGAAAAAACTACTTAATAACTTGATTTCGAATTGTGTGCAAAAATTAATTGTGGTATTAAAATGAACTGGTAAAATTGTTGTACGAATTCAAGATGGAGAAATAAAATAGCGTTCAAGTAGAATTTCTCAATCGTAAAAAAAATCAACCTCGCAACTTTTACATATCTTTACGGTTTAGGGTCCCTAAATGCCTAAAATAGGTTTTCTCAATTCTGTCGGTCTGCCATTTCGCGACGTAACTAAAAATTACTTACTCGATTGACTTCATATTTTGGTAAAAATCCAATGTGGCGGAAAAAAATGGCGGCCTGTGAAATGTTAAAAAATTATTACTAAAAAAACTATTTATCCAATTTACCTCAAATTTTGCACAAAAATCAACTGGTACATTGGAATAATGATAACAGTTTGGTACTAATCCAAGATAACAGAACAAAATGGCAACATAATAAAACATAAATATAAAATATAAATATAAACATAAAACAAAACAACAAATTCGCCGCCACTCCGTCATTTTTGCCATTTTTCTAATGTGCTTGCTATGGGATACCTCCGGCATTATCCTAATATCCCCTGGAAATTTCATTAAAATATATGTATTTATTAAGACTAATATTTTAAATAATAAATATATGTATTTATTAATACATATTTATTTTATTTATTTATAATTTCCCGCCTGACAAAATGCATAGGAATAATCGATGCATAAATATATCTTAAAAAATAAATTGCATAAATATATCTTAAAAACTAAAACTAAAATTGGGCAAGATACGGATTTACAAACAGAATAGTGACATAACTAGAAGTACTTAGGATACACGTTTTTTGTATTTTTTTGTATTTATGGAAACTTAAACAACGTGTTTGTACTGCTTATTTGTACAAAAATCTATCATTTTCTAAAATATTAGTCTTTTTGAAGTTGCAACTTTGTTCACGCTTACTTGAAATTAGTTCAAATAATAAGTTCCGTGTATCTGGCAGAGCAGTCCAATTTTCTTGAAGTACATTTTCTAGGGCGCGGGCGTTGGCGATGGCCAGTAAGTGCGTATATCAAGATCTTATTATATAATTTCTTTATTCTATACTAGAGCATTATACTAGGGAGTGTTTCCTACATAGTTGTTTCCTTTTGCCTTCCAGTTGTGTCTTGTAGTGTATCATAAACCAGGCATACCATACGTGCATTTCTTGAACCCCAGGTGCTACACTATAAAATTATTTCACTTTCTTTAAGTAGTTTATTTCTAGCTAATTCGAAAACAAACAGAATGACAAAATAAAATGGGGAAGAAAAACCTACCTACCTATATACAGGACCTTCCACTAAAAGAAACAACACTTTAAAATCAACTCTGTGTAATTAATGTTCCCTTATTTCAATATCCTAAAAGTTTAGTAATTAAACTTTCTTTTTATTAATACCAATATGAAAGTGGGTAATCGCAAACTGTATGTTGAATCACCCTGAACAGAAAAGTATTAGGACCCTACTTTAAAGATGGTACCTTATCTAAGTACTGTGCGCCCAACTTACTACTACTGTCTACCTCATCAAAACAACTTCACCTAAAATACTGACCTCAAAACTAACTTTTATGACTGAACGAGCTATATACCATAAATGAACAAATGAACAAAAATATTCAAAATACAAAAAGTTGTCTACAAAATTTTTTTGACTTAACCCTTTTTACAAGAGTATTCTCTGATCTAGTCTAAAGAAACCCATTACATCTTTAAAATTTTAATTAGATATTCTAACAAAGAAACAAATAATTTTGACACTTCCTCTCAAAAAAATTTACATCCTACTCTACATCTTCCTCAAAGCTACACCTTTTATTTTTTTTTTGGTGTATCTAGAAAGCTACAGTTTGTGCTATACTGCAAAAAGAATATACTATTAAAAATATATTCTAATGTATGTGTTCGTCTTCTCATTAGGAATACTGAAATTATTACTACTTACTTCTTGGTCCGGTATCTTCTTTAAGAGCCCGTAAAGAATACGGAAATTAATAAAACAGATGCTTATTATGATCAATCGAAAAATAATTAAAAAGGGTGCCAATTAACTTGACTTTTTGTACCCTCTTGTAAAGAAATGTGTTTTCCAAACTCCTTGGTTATATATATATATATATATATATATATATATATATATATATATATATATATATATATATATATATATATATATATATATATATATATATATATATATATATATATATATATATATATATATATATATATATATATATATATATATATATATATATATATATATATATATATATATATATATTATATAATATATAATCATAAACCAGGCATACCATATGTGCATTTCCTGAACCCTAGCTGCTACACTATTTAATTATTTCACTTTATTTAAGTAGATTATTTCATTCAAAACAAACAGAATAAAAAAATAGAATGGAGAAGAAAAACCTACCTACCAATATACAGAACCTTCAACTATATCTGGTTTAAGAAATTACTGCTTTACAGCATAGGGTTGACACCAAGGAACACACGAACAAAAAGATCTGTTCAATTCTTCAAAAATTATTTTTATCAATATTACTAAACAAAATTTCACTTCTATCTACTGACCACTTATAGTTAATAATTTTGCAGGATAATTGTCAACAAAACATTCCATCCACTCCTAAATCATCTAGTAGAAGAAGACCTAAACAAACTATTCAGGCACTCACATCATTAGATGTGTCAGCAAAATATAATTTATTGTTAGAATGACGGTTAATTTTGATAGAAAAGCAAATTGAAAGTTTATAGACTGAGAGAGAGAGAGAGTTCATGAGAACTGAGAGCAAACTAAAAATAGATCTACTGAAATTACAAATTGCAAGTAAAAAATTAAAACTAAATCCCCAGTGTACTGAGTAAATTCGGCAGTGTCTAATTTGCTGACCAACTAACAAGTTTACTGACCGGCGCTTTTTCGAGCAAATATTACAGAAACAAACAAATATACAACAAACAAACAAACAAACGGATATGCGTTAGCACGAAAGTTTGTGACATTATTAGGTGGCTTCCCCATCCCCCCTCATCTTTTAGAGTGGACAGAGTAAAAAAGCTTGCTGACCGTAGTTTTTTTTGTGCAAGTATATCAAAACCAAGGTCGTATACGAGTTGGCAAGTAAGTTTTCCACTTTTCTGACCCTTTTCAACAGACATGGAGTAAAAAAGTTTGCTGACCGAGGCTTTTTTAGGCAAATATATCAAAACTAATGCCGTATATGAGTTTGCCTTAAGTACGTTTAAAGACATTATTAGGGGATTCCCCCCTACGCCCTCATTGTTTCCAGCAGACATAGGGTAAACAAGTTTGGTGACGATTGGCCTTTTTTAAGCAAATACAAATACTACTTATACAACTCATATGTGACATTGGTTTTGATATTTTTACGAAAAAATGCCCTGGTCAGCAAACTCTTTACTCTGTCACCTAGAAAGGGTTAGGGGGTAGGGGGACAACCTAATATTGTCCCAAACTTACTTGCCAACTCATATACAACATTGGGTTTGACGTATTTGTGAAAAAATGCCATAGAAAGCAAATTGTTTCATGTCTGCTGGAAAGGGTGAGGGGGCATGGGGAAACCACCTAATAATATCGCAAACTTTCTTGCTAATGTAAATCCGACATTGTTTCCGATATATTTTCTCGATAAAGCCCCAGTCAGCAAACTTGTTAGTTGGTTTGCTGGTCAGCAAATTCGACACTACCAGTAAATTATAAGGCAGTTATATTTGTTTTTTGTTACATTTTTGTTTTATACTTGTAAGTTTCAAGCTTGTAATCTAATCTAGCTTATGGTCTTTTTGATATTAATGCTAGCATTCTAAGGAACTTTGCTTTTTTTAGCTGCAAGTTTCAAGCATGTGACATGATAATAAATAAAGTTAATAAAATAGTACTTTAAAAATATTTTCGCATATACATGGTGTTTCATAAAATCAGAGAGGGCATAAAAAATATTACTTTTTAAAAGAAACAACCTGTATATTGTATTTTTGAAATTTCCTAAACTGTTCAAATATTTTTTGTTAATATTTTACACATATATTTAACTTTTCATGTTAAAATAGTGTCTGAGAGATGAGGTTTTGGACCATTTAATGCTCTCTCGAGGACAAAACTTCACAAAAAAACGAATTGTATTTTACTATAAGAATTTTTCAATATTCTATATAAAAGAAAACATGATAATTTATAACCCTTTCTTTATTCAACACATTGTATTCAGAAATATATAAATGTATTTAAAAAAATTATAAACTGGTTGTAAAAACTCAAAAGTGTGATTAAAAAACTCAGGATTTATTTCAAATTAAAAACGACGAAAGCTACAGCAATACTTTTTCGAGAGCTTACACTTACTATTTATGTATAGAAGCTTTCGTCATTTTAAATAAAATATCCTATATGCCTTAAATCTACTAAAAATATGGATTACTTTGAATTGACAATAGCAAGTGTCGGACATTGCAAGTATGCTAACTACCTCTAAACATTAAAATAATACCAGGAACCAATATTAAAATAAAATTTTTATCATATATGGTTCACGTTAAAGTATATTGATGGTTTATGTTTTACGTTGTGGATGTAGAGGTCATTTATAAAATGATATTTATTTATTTTAATAATAGTCATTACAATAGGAATTCCAACAATCGAGATATTTGAGGGTTGGGATCTTAACCATGCAATTACAATAAAAAATTTATAAATATGCTATTAGGAAGCTAATTGGACCATTAATTAAAATATTTCAAAAATCAACAATTGTTGCAAATACATGACCTAGTCGATTTTTCATTCCACAGGTGAGAACTGGAAACCTCCGTTTCCATACCCAAATTAACCTCTTCACCAAATTTCGAGTTCTAATATGGTATGTATTGTAGAGGTTTTCCAGCCCCGCTAATAACCACTATCTCCTAAAAGGTAATTAACTTGAGTATTTCTTTGTCTACAGTATGTTATAGAAGAAATTATGTGTAAATTTAAAGAACTACATTACAAATATAATATTAAAATTTTTTCTCGATTTAACTATTCCTGTTGAGCAGGACACTCTGTTATGCGGATATCACAACATTGTCCCTTAACTCATTGGGTAAAGTAGATCAAGGGGTGAGGGACTCCCAGTTACTGAAACTTCGTCCAATACTAAATTTCTTAATTAATGAGCATACTCTTTTATAGAATCAATCTAGGTCTAAAATTAAATTGGTAGTTCCACATACATGAGATGTCGAATATCCTAAAAAACAGTATTGTCCTCGACAGTCTTGCAAATGCTGTTCAAACAAACAGGATTTTTTCATTATGTTGAATTTAAGATAAGCAGAAGATTGTAGATGGTGTTTCCAGATTTATATATTTTAACAACCCCAATACCTACATCTTAGAGTATTTAATATAGGTACATAACTTATTCTTGGTATATTAGTATTTTAAGCATTCTAGTTTATTATTATTACATTTTTGACTTATGTGAACAATTATTATTATATAATAATTGTAAATGTATATAATACATTTTAATTGATTCCCTTGATTTCTAAAAAATCTTTTTATTTTCTCTATAAATAACTCTTATATTCTTTTCTGCAATCTTACATAACAGCAATAAATGGTGAAATTCCTTCCACCTCCAAATCTTGCCTTTAATTACTTGCATTAAATATGGTTGAATCGTGGGTTGAACCTGGCCAACTAGAGACAATATTAAACATTTTTAGATTGAGACCAGCAACTATCTGCGTATTAACTGAAAAATAAAATTTTCTATTTCTGAAAATTTCTTCATCTTGACCACCTGAAAAATGCACAACAATAAATATTTGGTAAAATCTGTCAGTAATTTATATTTAAGAAGAACATAGCAAGAAAATTGTTAGAAGATAGAGCCAAAGATATGAAAATGAAAGATTATTTAAATGGTTGTGGTGAAGTACGACAAAAGTTTATTTTTGGATATACATAACTGGTGACTAAATTTTAATATGAGTTCTATCAATACACCCAAAGACTCGCACTGGTAATTTGATAAAATTTATTCTGGATTCGCACCTGCTCAAGTGCAGTTGGCAGGTTTACATATTGGTTCCGGAGTGCCAGTTGCAGTAAGTTTGGAAATTATCCTTGATGCTGTACTCTGGTTAATGTTAATAAAATCGCCAATGCACGTCTGCTGCGTATTACATGCATAAAACCTCAAACACGACAATATTTGGTTTATGGGAGAAACACTGTTGCAATTTGGTGAATCAGAGAGCATAGGTATATAAAAACGTTTTTAGAAATATAACTTACAAAATATTATCAAATTTAAATTGATCTTCTATCAGGTCTAATATCATTAGCACTGTGTCTTGTTGCAGATGAAACCTTCAAAAAAACGATAAATGATCCATTCCATTAAAAAAAATCCTGTTCTCTGTCAATATCTCCGACAAAATCCAAATTATCTAGTAAATCTCCACCATCCTCTAAGAAAATCTCGTCTTCTACCTCCATTTTAAACAACGTTTCAATCTAAGAACTATAATGAAGTTCCAGGGAAATGCTTAAAAAAAAGAAATGTTCTCCACAGAGTAAGGTTATGTAGATAAACGCCGTTTAAAGCTCGGTAACATGCCAATATGAGAGGATTAGAAATAAACGCGATTAAATCTTGTCAGTGCATAGGAGCATAAGATATAAGCGAAATAACATCCTACCTAAAAATTATTTTAAATAAAAATTATTTTAAATAAAAATTACAATTCTGCATTGCGATTTTTCTCTTCGATATATTTTTTAGAATTTAAAATCTAGAAACCAATATAGCTCTGCGTGGTTATATGTATTTATTGCATATCTGTAATATTCAAAGCGCCTGTGTTTTATGGCAGCCGAGATAGATACACCCCAGCATTTAGGGTGCATAAACAGAAAAATGCACCTGAGGCTATATTATTTAATACTCTATATATCTTCGATAAAGAATTTATCTCTTTATTTATTGTTTTCAAACGAGCTCTGATATGTATGGAAACAAACAACTCATGAAATATTTGCATCGCAGAGAAGGATTTTTGGATAAGACAGTTAAGAAATAAAAGAAAATACTTCATATTTAAATTAAATATGTCTGAAAAGTATAATTCATAATTTACTACTTTTTCCCCAGTATTGTCTTCACTGCACTCTTACACATTAAATTAATGTTGTCATTTATGTCCTAAATAAACTTTTGAACGATGAATGCATGATGTTGGAGATATCAGGTATACAATTGCCTAAGATGAAAATTTAGAACAAAATACAAATACGTTATTAGACGTTATATTAAATGAGCTTTGAAGCTTAAATCCTTAAGATTTTCACCCCTTTATTTACTAAAATGGTTTAAGAGTTAGACCAGATCTAGTTGTCATGGTAGTTAAAACTCTTAGTTCGCCAGCTATTTTTTCCATATATTACTGTCATGTTTTTTAATTGCGACCCTTAGAAAAATTATTTGTTTGATTGCTGCATATGTCATCTTAAACCTATAGCTGTCAAGCTAGACCTGGTCTAAATTTAAACCTCTTTAGTGGATATGGCTGTAAATGTTTATGTTTTTAACAAAAATATCTAATCCTTGTAAAAAGATCTGATATTGGGTAAAAGTTAATTAGTTTATTATATTTTGAGTAAGTAGGCTAGTCCAGAAGTTGTAAAGATATTTAAAATATATCGCTTTAAAAATTAAAATATAGAAAACTCATCTTATTTATTTGGTGAGATCTTTTGAAGGAACCAACAAACACCACAAAACAAAATCAAAATGAAGACATATAAGAAATCATGTCAACATCTCAGTATGGGCTGAAAAGAAAGCGTACTTGAAATAAACACTTAAAAAAGACCCCAAAAACTTCTGGCGAACCATACAGTATTTAAATTTAAACTCTGTAAAAGTCGGAGATAACTTTCTACTAGAAGTTGGCAAAGCCGAGGACTTTAATCAATTTTTTTAATAATTCTTTACCTGAAGCTGTGGTTTGTAATCAAAACTTTCTTCTGGAACACTACATAGTAAAACTTTTGGCACTCATAATGGTTTTCGATTTGTTTGGGTTACTACAGAAATAGTAGAGACAATAATTCATAAAATCAAAACAAATACAAATGGTAATGATGGAACCAACCTAAAAATGTTACTTTATCTTATTCCCCATTGACTAGCGGACAATTTTCAAAATTATGAAAAAACAGCTAATATCGTGCCTATACAAAAAAATCGAATCCTACGGAAATGTCACATTATAGGCAGGGTAACCAACACTCTCAAAAGTGCTTGAAAGAATCAACTGAACTTATTACTTAGTGTCAATGGTATATCACCTTCAACTCAATCAGGTTTCCGTAGTCAGCATAGTTCGACAACTGTCCTGCTAAATGTGACGATGACCTATTTAGAGCTTGTGATAAAAATCAGTGCACCACTCTTATTCTATTAGATTACAGGTCTTTGATACTATAGATCATAAAGTTCTGGACATTAAGCTTAAATATTACGGTATTTGTAACACAGCCCTTAAATTGCTAAACGATTACTTTAAAGTCCGTGAACAAAAAGTTGTAATAGAGAATACGACTTCTGGCTCAATCTTAATTAACAGAGGAGTTGCGCAGGGTAGTATCTTGGGGCCTTTAATGTTTTCTGGTATGCAGCCGATTTTTCGAAGTTTTTAAAGTAAGTATTGTAAATCTCATCAATATGCAAGAGGATAAACAGATCTACTTTTCAGTAGAAGTGTTTTCATCATGCTCAGGTTCCACTAACCGCTGGTCTCAAACATCTAACACTGGTATGTCAAATAATGATGTCTTGATTGCGTCATGTGTAGAACATGGTGAAAACGTTTGGATACCGATTTCAGTCGACAACTAAAGTAAATGATTAACTGTGTTTTGATTTTTCAAAAAAATAGTAACAAATATGGAAAAACAATTAGCAATTTATGTGCAAAAGCTTATTTTTTAATAGCATTGCCTGTTATAAGCAATCTGTCATTTTTCGTGAAACTTTTAACACCAACCTTAAAACATTCAAAATCCAAATAATATCAAACACAGAACCAGAGACAACACTAGAAGACTATAAAAATCATATATTTAGTGATAAAAATAAATAATTTCGCTGTTTCCAATTTGTAAAGAAACCGCCATATTTTGTTTGTTTCTAGAACCGCGATCGGGACTATATCTTCGACATGGTTGGCAATTTGACAGACCAGTTATCAAAATTAAGCCGGTGACGTCACTACTTGCATCGTGAATTCTTGCGGTTCGAAGCAGTCGGCGGAACCGGAGCATGGTGAAAACTTCTTAGTTAAAATTAATTCTGATGGAACGTATCTTGCAAGTTTCACAGGCCCACCAACTAATGCTTTATGAAAGTAAAAGTCAGGTTATGGTATTTGGCACGAAAAAAGGCTTGATACTTGCAGATCCATTATTTAAAATTTCAATAAATAAAACAGCGCTACAATATACTGATACTTCAAAAAACCTTGGGTTGTTCATAGAATTCGATTTTAGATTTTCCACCCATGTCTCCTCCTTAATACAAAAAACTTTTGATAAGTTAAGAGTCCTATGCATGTATAGAGATGTGTTTGATAGAGATGTGAGATTAAGACAGACAGATTCCCTCATATTATCATTTAACATATTGTGATGTTGTTTATTGGCCTGCTTTGCGTCAGAGAGACAGGCATAGTTTGAATAATTGCAAAACGCTTGTCTAAAGTTTGAGTTTTGGGTCGCATGTCACCCCATATCTCGTTGAATTGAGATGATTGACGATTGCGGAAAGATATCAATTACGTTTAGGGATTCTTCTGTATAATATTCGATAAAATGAACTACCCTTATACCGACGTACATTCTCAATCCACTCGCGACTGTGCCTTGTACAGTGTTCCTAGACACAGTACTGCCATCTCCAACGATCTTTTAATTACAATGTTGTCAATTTCTATAACGGCCTGCCTGACAGTTTTATGTTGGCTCCTAGCGTTTCTTCCTTGCAAAATGTTTTCATTAAACAATTAAAATGTTATTTTTTAAAGGTTCATACAGTTTTTTTTTCTCTTTTTTTTTTAATACTATTTCTTGCACAATGTTACGATTGTAGAAGATAACATTTATTAAATTGGTTTTTCTTATTAGAACATAATATTTGTTTAGTGATATATTGTATAAACTTTATCACGTTTATTAGCGTAATTTATTTTTGTTTTATTTCTTTATATTTTCTATAAAAAAAGTTAAATTACATTTAATTATATGGATTAATCGATTGTTTAACTAGGGTAGTTGTATGAGCAGCATCAGTTGAATACCGCCACTCAAAATATATTGTTATTTACATAATTTTTGTTTTTCATAATAAATGCAGTTATTATTATTATTAATATAATTTCTCAACAAATGTTGGGTTTCAAGCCCATCCCGGATGCATGCACCAAACGGAGTGGGCTAGTTCTATGTGTTGTTCTGTAAGAATTTCCTGACTATGTGGCAAGTACGACATTATTAGTATCGAATATAAGTTTATACCGACGACTAAAATTCTTGCAAGCATTTAAAAAAATATTGACTTTTGGGAATTAGCCGATTCGCAAATAAAAAAAACGGATTTTATTTAAATCAATTGAGAAATAAGAGATACAATTTTATGTCATTTCCGAATGTTCTGCATCTGATATATCTATACATTATAGCCATGGGAACATAATATCGTGACGCAGGACTGAACATTATATATTTGGGCAAGAGATGAGTAGGCAATGACATGAGTTTTATAAAATGTTAGCACAATGAAGAAAATTTAAAATAGCTGCAACGTAGGTCCTTCAAATATATATATTATTGTGTGTAAGCGCTACATTTATTGATGGACTTTAGAGTATCTGTTTTAAATTTAAAATGCATTTTCTGAAGCAAAATAATTGAATATGTCTACAACCAGTGATATTTAATAGTCTCATATTTGTATTAAAATCCGTATTTTTGTTTCACCATATTGACGGTTAAGGATTTCTAAGTATGTGATGGTGGATGAAATGGTGGTTTTCATATTAGATTATATTTATATTTAGTTTAGTGTTGATAGTAACAAGTAATATTATATTAGTAATACACACTAAAATGACGGGTTACTCTAAATCATATATGGGCAAACCCCGAGCCAGATCCGGCCCTCCACCAGCTCGAGTCTGGCCGACGAGAGATTCAGAAATTTCAAATACCGCGCAAAAAATTAAAGATTTAGCACACGTAGTTTATTTGTAATTACTGTCAATCAACCTAAAGCTGTATTTTTCAAATAATAGAGACTAATATCAATAAATAATTTTATTAAGCATACGCAGTGGAACGCTACAGATCGAGTCAGGATTAGTCGTTAGAGACAACACAGATAAACGTTATGAAGAGCTGAGCGCGCGCATATTATATTCGCGTACGATCGGGACTCTCGGTTCGAGAGTATTCTAGTTGCTTATAGCGGGTAATATATAAACACCTCAGCGTGCGTGCCAACTCATTACTTCTTAATAACTTATAAGAAAAAATGCGGGAAATATTCAACCAAATTCAACTCAGAAGAAAAAATCTATCAAGATGTCTGGTTTAAAAAAGCGGAAAGTGGACACAGAATGTCGTCAATTCCAAAACAAATGGACCGATTTATACTTTTTTATCATGCACAGTTGTAAACATATGTGTTTGTTGTGCAATAAAGCAATTTCTGTTTTAAAAGAATACAATATGAAGCGGCATTACTCCAGCAAGCATTTCGCTCAATATAATTTACTTACGGGCCAATTAAGGAAGGATAAAATTAAAAAACTCATTACCCATTAAGGGAAACAAATTCATCAGATAATGTGACATGCTATTGCGAAGTAAGGTGGCTAAGCAAAGGTAAAATGCCGAAAAGATTTTATGACCTTAGAAAAGAAACATCTGATTTTATGGAAATGAAAGGGAAAACATATATTTTAAGTATATGTTTATTTCACAATGTGACCAGTAATACGTGAAATCATATCCAACATAACCATTTATATATGAAAACGCGACCAACGTAACATAACATAATATAACATACCAAAACATTATACATTTAAAATAACATAACATTACATAACATAACATAACATAATATAACATAAGATAACATAAAATAACATATCATGTCATAAGACAACAATATAATACTCACGTACACGCGAAGCCATGCACTGACGATTTTTCTGGTTTGTATCTATATTCAGAAATCGTTTACAATCTTTCTTTCACGAGATATAAAAAAAAGAAATACTCGCCAGATTCTATTTATATAGCTAGCTTGGCCAAACCCCACCGGGTAATCGATTGCAGGACTTTCAATTATATTTTGACACCTAACTACATAAATAGCGGAGAAATAAAAAAACTTTTTATACAAAAATATAACATTATACTTTTATTATCTTTCAAAAATATCCAACATTTTTTAAAATCAATAAAAAGCAGAATATACACATGACCTATTTTTTTTGTAATATTGAATCTATATTATTTCATTAAACGTATCTGTTGCTACCGGTAAAAAACAGGTTTTATACTTTTATCTTTAAGGACAATCGCCAAATTTGACAAAAACCATGCCATAAGAGACCGTATATTAAAATGAGAAGGTATATTCTAACTTCTAACACACAAGTATGAAATCAATAGCTTGATAAACATTGCCCAATGCAAAAGTTTTTATAGAATTGCTCAGTTGTCTTTAAAGATAAAGGTATCAGACCAAAGTTGTATATTGTTCTGGATTAGCCGGTATACAAACATGTTGTTTCAAAGCCGTAACTATGATAACCTAAAACATGTCACTATCAACTCGTTAACAGTTTGAAATCACAAATCAAATTGAATAAAAAGATACCTTTCGGCAAGTATATATAATCTTTAGAAACGGATAGAACAATCTAGGAAACTCTAAAAGAATCTAGATACTACAGAGTGAACATATTTAAGCCTACTAGAATATTCAGAACGGATTAATGACGCAAACGTAGTCGTAAAATGGATCAAAATCTAAGGTAAATCTAGTTAGTTTAAATAATAAATAAATTAACATAAAACTGCACAAATCTATAACTAGGTCTAAATTCGCAACAATATTTATAATTGGCAAGAAGAGATCCATATAATAACACAATATACAATACTAAAGATAAATTTAAAATTCAAATTTGTTACATGAGTCCCCCTTAATATTTATCAGAGAATTGTACGACAGCCTTTTTAATAAATATAAATTTAGAAATAAATATATTAATTATTACACAAAAAATATCATATCTGTTTAGAAGTAATTTAGTAACTTGTTTTTCAAGATTTTTAAATATTAATAATAATAGAAGTTAGTTCAGTGACTTTAAAATGAATACCCAGGTTAAAGCAGCATACTACTGGTTTACTTAGGTCGCCATAGAAAATTACTATAAAGATCTTATTTTCAGAGCGCAACTTTTGCAGACAATTTTGAAACATTTTTTCACTGTCGCGCCGCGTGGGAATAATTTAGTTTAGCGTATTTTTATGTATAAGAAAAGAATATATTGTATCTCATCTATTAATATACACAATTTTGACCAAAGTAAATTACATTTTTTAAATCTTTGCATATTTGAACTTATTTTCTCAACGGCATGAGGTTTGCCTTGCAATGCTAAACAACGAAAGATAAAAATGCTAAAGCCATGTATGTGCTTTAGGTTGGCAATGTTGGAAGGGTGTTTTTCGCTGCCAAGATAAAAATTTAAAACTAGTTTTTACTTTTCGCGTTATGCTTCCCAAAAATATATTCTGCCTGGGCCTGACTGTTGGTATCAGGAAAAGGTTCTCAATTTGAACTTCTTAATTTTTTGTGTGTATGTACAGGGGTTTTATTTATATTTTGACACCTATCTATAGCCTGAAGTGTATTATATACAAAAAGCTTTAAATACAAAAGAATATGAAAAAGTAGGAATATAGACACAACCTATATTTTTTAAATAAGACACCTCGTATATTACTTCATTTAATGGATCCCTTCTTGGCGATTATAAATTTAGTACTTAGGTCTCAAATTTTTGCTTTGATTTCAGGATGGTCAGCAATTTTGATGTTAGTTATCTAAGCGCTGTTCTACTGGCTAGGATCCAGCCAATATATAGTGAATTTATAAAGGATTGTTTACACCCACTAAAAGATATTTATGACCTTTATTAGGTCTAGTGAAAATATACCTCGATGTGAATTTTTGAAAAATTGTTAACTAACTTGATAAATTACAGTTACCAGCAAGAATAAATAAGGATTATTTATAACAGATTTTCCTTATAGCTATTTTATACATACAAAGACATTTATCAATAATTTGGTTGGACTTAAAGACATTCTTGGTACAGAAACGCAATAAAAAATCATCCTAAAATCAGGTTTTTTCAAATTGTCTATCAGGTATTTTAATCTACTGCTTTCAGCGCACTCTACAAGTGCGTAAACATTTTAGTTTCGAATTAACTTTAGAGGATTGTATGAACATCGCCAGACCACAATAATAGTATTTTACCGATAAAATAGTTTAATGTGCATTAAATATAAAATAAAATATATTATTCTCTTAAAACAAAATTATATTTACAATAATATAAAGCTTTTCACGTAATTACTAATTTTATAACCGATTTTTGATAATATTTTAAAGGATCATCAAAAATCTAGTTTTCTCCAACTACTAAATATGTCATGTTAAGCCACACGTTTCGCGCAATAGTTTTAAATATATTTAAGTTCACTTGTGCTACTACATATTAAAATTATTATCTGTTTTATTTTTAGCCCCAATGCAGGACTTGATATTCGAAATACGGTTTCTTGACTGGCCATGTTCACACAATCCTCGAAAGTTAATTCGAAGCTAAAATTTGTACACACTTGTACAGGGGCACTGAAATCAAGGGAATAAAATCCCCGAGTAATTTGAAATTGGATTTTTTCTACACACCATACAAAACGTCGAAAAGCTGATTTCTGGATTATTTTTTATTGCGTTTTTATACGAATCAGACATCAAGAATGTCTTTAAGTCAAAAACATATTGTCGATAAATGTCTTTACGCATCCTCAGCAATTTAGTGCTATTCACAGTGTGTTCCACGAGAGTTAATTTATCGCCTGCACATTCAATGATTCAGACACAGAACGCCTAAGTGCTCCTATGAAAACCGATATCGTTGCCAATAGAGAGCCGTCAGCTTTTTAAATATTAACATGCCAAACTTTCACAGATTTTTAAATTTTCTCTCATTTTTTAGAACTTGAGGGCTAGATTAAAATTTTTCTAATAAACAATGCATAATGGACACTACGTCTACTCTCATTATCTTTTGTATAAGATAGTCATGAGGAAAATCTGTTATAAATAATCCGTGTTTTTTCTTGTTGATGACCATAATTTATCAAGTGGTTGTAAACAATCTTTCAGAAATTCACATAAAGGTATACTTTGACTAGACCTATGATAGGTAATAAATATTTTCTTGTGGTTGTAAACAATCCTTCATAAATTCACTTCCTATGATGGCTGGATCCTTACCAATAGAGCAGAGCTTAGCTGACGACGTAACATAGCGCTTGGAGGACGACGTAACATAAAATTGCCGACGATCCTGAAAGCAAAGTCCCGGAGGACTAAAATGCGAATAAAGAGAGGTATTATTTAATAATAGTAAACCTGATTGACATGTAAAAATCACGATTTTATTTTAAGAAACCTTATAGCATATCCACTCTATTAGTTGGTACTGAAAATTTTAAATATTACAATAATTCGAAAGAGAGGGGAAACTCTATAATTTATGAAAATATATTGTGATGAACAATTAACAAAACGTTTAAGCACTGCAGTTGGTTTTTCACATTGCATTTGTCAGAAGAGCGCAAATAAATATCGTTTTATTTACGTACCACTTTATAAGCTTCATAATACGTTCATTTAGGCATAAAATAGAGTGCTCAATAATTAGCTTAATTGGAATATCTATTTTCACCAGGGCTTAATGAATTTTGACATTTAACGAGTTCGCTGCGGCTTTAATGCGTATTAGCTAAATATGTATGCCAGACAGTTTTATAACAATGCTAGAATTTAACAAAATATATTAATTCATATTTAAAAATTGTTAAAACAATGTTACGCTTGACTTCTAGGCCAGTCCTCTGAGACAAAAAATCAACCTAAACATTACACAATTAGAAATAGAGATATTTATGAAATAGTGGGTTCATTTAGATGTAAATTAGGAGTACCCAGAAATGCAGGGGAAGAGTGGTAAATACGCTAAAAAAAGTACGATTTTTGACTTTGAATCTCCAACTATACAAAAAAAATTAATTTAATAAAATAACGAAATAACGAAGATTGCTTTTTTAAGTTGGGCTAGGCTAGTTTATCGAATTAAAATCGCATACAAAATAACTGGAAGAAAAATGAGAAAACTGAAGAACTCGCTTTTCCAAGACGGAATAAAATATAATTTTTTAATTTTTTTTAAGAATTTTTAATTTTTGATTTTTGAATGTTACACGTTGGATGAAAAATATTGCAAGGTCCAAGTTTTTGACGTTGTTGTAAAAATATATTTTAAATCTCAACTTTCGCTAAAATGTGTAGTATTATTTAGGATCTTCTAGAAAAGAGTATTCTTTTTGAATATCGGTAATCGAATTTCTTTTACAGTCAACATTTTCCTTTGTAATATCAACAGATTCAGATTCAAAACGAAATACTATATTAATTAAAACATTTACAAAAATGCCTTATATGACTTCCCTGACGCTTTACTAATTCTTGTAGTCTCCTACGCCACTGCTGCGGTAGTGTTTTGAAAGGAAAAATTCATGAATTTTTAACTCTGTGGGCTATTTAATTTAATTTTTATGTTTAAATATTTGCGTCCTAACATTTCGCCAGATGTTCACAGGTTGATATAATGGTAATAATGTTCACATCTTTTATATATATTATATATTTTTACATAGTATTTTCTTGATGTATTTATTTTCATCTCTTAATATGTAAGATGTAAAATGTAAACTAAATTTTACATTTTAATTTTTTTTATAAAACAATTCTTCAAAAAAAACTAGGAAAGGGATCATTCAAATTTGACAATCTGCTCTTCATACAGTGTTTTATTGAAAAGCCCTACAAATCATTAATAGCATTTATATATCAATATAGATTTGTTCCTAAGTGCGTGACAGTCAAATAGGTGGCGCCTCTTTTAATTTCTAAGGTGTACCCGAGAACCTGCAACCAACATAGGTCTGCGAAAGAACACTGGCTGTTTTACAGGGACGTTAAGCCATACATTATTATTATTTTTATTTCAACACCTTTATTTATATTCCGCACTACCAGTTCATCCCTGTTTTACATTCAATTTTTGTGCAAAAATTTTAAGTTAAAGGCATAAGTTGTTTTCTGGGACTAAATTTTTAAACAATTCATTAGGCGGCCATTTTGTTTAGCCATAATGGCTTTCAAAATTTTACCAGGTTTTCCCTATATTACACTGAAATTTTGTACGAAATTTGGAATTCGGTGTAGTAGGTCGCCTTTGTATTCCGTCATTGGATTTTTACAAAAATGTTACCATATAATCTGTATATAACCTTTGATATTACCAAAATTTGAAGTAACTTGGATAAGCAAATTTGAGCTATGCCACGCACAGACAGACTGACGGTATTGGGAGGACATATCCCCCATAAACGAGAATCGTGTTTTTTCTCCAACATGCCAAGAGATCATTTGCTGAGGTCGCTGCCCTTCCCTTTGCAACTATTGGCGTCTTTATAGTCCGTTTAATAACTCTTTGAGAAGGAAGGGAGAACAAACAGCAAATCGGCAAGGGCATATACAGGGGGAGTATTATCCCTGACTGCCTCTTGTCTCCCAGCCACTTGATTGCATTAATGTATATATATATATATATATATATATATATATATATATATATATATATATATATATATATATATATATATATATATATATATATATATATATATATATATATATATATATATATATATATATATATATATATATATATATATATATATATATATATATATATATATATAGGTATAGATGTCGCTTTTTATATAGTATTTGTTACCGCGATGCAAACAAAATTTCACATGCAATGATTCTAGTACTTCATGTCCAAAATTGTAATCTACAGAGACCTCGAAAATTTTAGAACTGATCTTTATAATAAAACTTTGTATAATTAGAACCACAAAGGGTGAAATAATAATTTATAAATATAAAATAAATCTTCAAAAAAATGCATTATAAAGTAAATAAATTTTTCCAGCTTAAAAACTTTACTTTATGAAGTAGATGTAGAACAGATTTTAAATTCGTGGTAATATTCAGTAAAACACTCAACACATAAACCTTAAAAGAAATAAAAAAAGAGCAATAAAGCAAATCACTTACAAGGAAAATAATGAAACTAGAGGACATTTTAAAAACAGAGTCGCAAGGAAGCAAAAACTAAAAATGATAAAACAACAGAACACATGAAAATTTAAACAAGATGTTCAATGAGTAATATTCTAAATTCGGATATGCCGATTTATAATAAAGTATAAAAAAGAATATAAGACGTATATTTCCAATCTTCATTCCAATAAAATATGCACGTTATTTTAATAAAAACTCAATTAACGAATACATTTAAATTAAAAAAGCGGATTTTGTTCCTGAGAAAAGGTTTTGGATCTATAATGTGTGTGTTTCTTTAAAAAATTCTGGTTAGCTGCAAAAATGTTGTGGTAAGTAAATAATTAGCTTCAGAACAAATTATTGCAATGGTTATTTCTTTAATAAAAAAGTTGCGTCGTACATATACGAACTACAGAATATTTGGGATCGTAGTAAACAAAATTTTTTGATCTTCACACTCTTCTTTTTTTATTTATTTTTATTATCTATCATGCATTTTTTTCGGGTCTTCCCTTTTGTTTCTTGCTTGCTATTTTTTAATTTTTCTGTTGCTTTATTTGATCTGTTATCTTCTCTTTGAGTTTGTACTTTTTACTAGCTTATATTTGTAATATTGTTAATTGTTTTTCTATTTTTCATAATAATATTTCTATTTTATCTCTCAATCTAATGTGTCGTTTTTGGTATTTCTGTTCCTTTCCTATTTTGTCTGTTATTTTTCAATGTTTTTTTTTTATACTTATTTTTTAGCCGCCACTGGTTCGACTCCGAAATCCAAGGTAAACGTGAAAAATCGGAGACAGGGATAATTTATTATGAGGTGTATAATATATATATATATATATATATATATATATATATATATATATATATATATATATATTCTGAAAACAACAGTTTTGCCAAAATGGTCTTGGGCATTTTCGAAGCTATCTTTCTCGCGTCCGACTAGAGACTGAAGTATTACTGACTTCGAAGCTTGCTTTTATTTCCCCAGCCGGGACCGAAAAACATATCTAAGTGGCCGTTGGTCGTTATTTATCGATTATATTTATTTAAATCACCTTGTTTGTCAATTTCTTATAATGCTCTATATTGGAAATCTCTCTACACTATTCGAAATTTGTTTTGTGGCCGGTTTCTTGATAATGTAGGAATAGGGTCGAGGTTTTTTGTTTGTTTCTGATGCTTTAAATTATTAATGTATTTAAAATTGACCTTCTAAAGTAAAAAAGGAAAAGTCATCTTTGTCAATTTTAGACATTTTTTTTGTTTCTGTTTGGTATAGTTACGACCATGGCTACTTCCCAAAAGAAATTGGATTTATTAAGATTAAAAGTTATAAAGGTGACAAGAGCTTCTGCAGATATTTCAAAGGAGATGGCAAGTAATCAATAACGTTGACAGAAACTATTTATCGGAGGAACCATTTCGAACACAGAGGAATTCAATTGGTTTTAGAACGTTGAAGAAACAAAATTGCCATTCTGACAATTCGCATACTGTCATACATTAATGCAATCAAGTGGCTGGGAGACAAGAGGCAGTCAGGGATAATACTCCCCCTGTATATGCCCTTGCCGATTTGCTGTTTGTTCTCCCTTCCTTCTCAAAGAGTTATTAAACGGACTATAAAGACGCCAATAGTTGCAAAGGGAAGGGCAGCGACCTCAGCAAATGATCTCTTGGCATGTTGGAGAAAAAACACGATTCTCGTTTATGGGGGATATGTCCTCCCAATACCGTCAGTCTGTCTGTGCGTGGCATAGCTCAAATTTGCTTATCCAAGTTACTTCAAATTTTGGTAATATCAAAGGTTATATACAGATTATATGGTAACATTTTTGTAAAAATGCAATGACGGAATACAAAGGCGACCTACTACACCGAATTCCAAATTTCGTACAAAATTTCAGTGTAATATAGGGAAAACCTGGTAAAATTTTGAAAGCTATTATGGCTAAACAAAATGGCCGCCTAATGAATTGTTTAAAAATTTAGTCCCAGAAAACAACTTATGCCTTTAACTTAAAATTTTTGCACAAAAATTGAATGTAAAACAGGGATGAACTGGTAGTGCGGAATATAAATAAAGGTGTTGAAATAAAAATAATAATAATGTATGGCTTAACGTCCCTGTAAAACAGCCAGTGTTCTTTCGCAGACCTATGTTGGTTGCAGGTTCTCGGGTACACCTTAGAAATTAAAAGAGGCGCCACCTACTTGACTGTCACGCACTTAGGAACAAATCTATATTGATATATAAATGCTATTAATGATTTGTAGGGCTTTTATATATATATATATATATATATATATATATATATATATATATATATATATATATATATATATATATATATATATATATATATATATATATATATATATATATATATATATATATATATATATATATATATATATATATATATATATATATATATATATATATATATATATATATATATATATATATATAGAAAATTTACTGGTTACTGAACCCTTAATGTATTTTCAGTAAAACAGTTTTCTTGGGTATTTTGGTTTTAATTTTTTTATATATAAAACGAAGACTTGGTTTGTATATCAATCATCAACAGCCTTTTTCATCCACTGCTGGATATTGGCCTACCTCTCGCATATACCTATGCTGTGTGTCTTAGCTGTAATTTACACAGGTATTATCGATGGAGTGCGCAACCCCCAACCCATCAGAATGCGAGGGCATTATGTATTATTAACAAAGTTTGCCTCAGCTCGGAATCGAGCCAGGGACTTTGAGCGCCGAACAGCAAACACACAGCCATCGGCGCCACGCTCGTTTGTATATAGTATTTTTTTATTTACAAACGGCCAGTTTTTGCATTCATCAGTGTTTCTAAGAAGGTAATCTCCGGCATCATAATAAAATATCAACAAACCAAACGAACTTTCTGGCACAGTATATGTGATCTTTCAAAACTAAATGTCGTATGTATCAAACATTGATGTTTCCGTACGGGCAGTATGAATTTAAATTATGACTGCTTATAACCTTATACCATTTATATGAATTTGCATTTAAACGGTATCCCGTAGAAGTATTAATTGGCTGTTAAAGGTGAGTTTTTGGCCAGTAATTACATGCAAGATCCCAGGTAAGTTTCTTTGAAAACAAATTATTTTTTAAAAACTGAAATTATACTACGGTTTTGTTTAATTGTTAAAATGAAATAATATGTTATTTTTTTGACAAGCCATGTATTTCACTAAGGTCTTCCTTTTTTCGTTGTGGCTATTTACGCACCACTTTGTATTCATCGTTGCCTTGTTTTGCACTTCAATATGCGAAAAGTGCTACTTAAGTGTTCTCAAAATTATCCTCCGAGATAGAATTTCACCGGCATAAGCCAACTAAATTTCAATTCAAATACTTTCATTTGACAAATAACTTAATTCAATTTTGTTGGGCTGTCGCTTTTCGGGTATTATACTTTTACGTCGGTTGTTTGGGATTTTCCCTTGGGAATTCTCTTGTTTCGTTTTCCCTGTTTCAATATTTTGTTGGCATTTTTATTCAATTAGGGTATCAAGACTGAGGACTAATTAAGAAATATATTTTTAGAAACACTAAGGAAAAAATCAGTAAATTTTCTTCACGGGAACTTCCCTTGTTATGAACATGTTTTTGTATTAGGGATAGAGGAGTATGGCCTTTTTAGTTAGTATATAGTCATTAAGTAACAAATATATAAATTGTGTTTTCTATTACTTCTGTAGACAAAAATGAAATGATACAGGAGGGAATTCTCGGTTACAAATTGATTTTACCTAATTCCCTCATAAATAATTCCTCCTTTCGCTTACAAAAGTGAAAGATAACACAATTAATATATGTAACTGCTAAGTAACTTTATTCTAATATTCTATTACTAATTAAAGGAAGAATTAATAGCAAGCTTTTTTATATTGTGTTTTCAAACACTATACCACCGTTTTGTACTACCACATTGGGTTCGTACCAGTAGTTTACAAGTTGATATCTATGTCAGACTTGATTTTTGGGTAAAATTTTAAATCATTTAGATAAATCCTTTTTTTACACAAATTTTTTCAGTATTTTTAGGCCGCGATTTTGTTCCGTCATGTTGCATTTGTACAAAAATTTTGCCAGTTTATCCGTATATCATATCTAAGTTTTTACATTTTATTTGCCCGCCATTTTGTCCCGCGCTTTTAATCGAATAAGTAGTATTTTCAGACTGATTTCTTAGACATTTTATTATGCCGGCATTTTGTGGTTTATTGAATATTTCAATAAGGCAATAATTTTTTAACATTTTACTATGCCGCAATTTTGCTTCACTAAAATATTAGTATGCCATCCTCATATGAGTGTGACAAAAATTGGAAGCCAATCAGGTAAATAAGTATTTAGCTCAGCCGAAAATAGACAGACATACAACCAAACAGACAGATAGAATTGAGAAAACGTATTTTTATGGTATCTAGGAACCCTGAAACGTAAAGATATGAGGGTGATTTTTTCACGAGTACTATTTGACGAGAAAAATAAATATAACAGAAGGTTAGCTTTTTAAAACGGACTGTTTGTCGTTTACATATATTATTGGACTTTGATAAATGGCATTTTGTTGTGACATAGAATATCTTTGTTTTTATTCCATTACATAGGAAATGTACTATTTGATATAATTTTAATTAAATGTAGGTCAGGCCTCAAATAACCGCTTCAAACATTATAAGGAAATGACTACTTCCCTCGAGAAATGAAAGTATTTAAATCGAGAAAATATCACCCACGGAAATTTTTACAGATCTTCAAATAATATCCTATTTTTATACTACTACCACTTTTCATCTAATCCTATCTTAAATATTTTATCAGAATGTGTCCGATGTAATCGAACTCTGCACAATATGTACATATTTCATTTGTGTTGCCGATCCTCTTTTATACTCCTGGAAGCATTTTTCCGTTTCCTACATATGTATAGCGCTACAAGGAGCACTAATCTCATAGGAAACGGAAGCATGTTAGAAGGCTTCGTATCCTATAAAGTTAGCGCTCATTCTGAAGTAATAAATAATGCGTAAGGCAGCAATTACTAAATAGAGATACTAGAAAAGTATACTGTGTAAATAAATTATATCGTTTCAATGAACTAAGTTTTTATTCCACAAATAGAGAATATAAAAATATAAGTCTAAGCAATTACCTTGTATCTATTTGTTTTATTTTACAATTACTTGAAACTTATTATCTACTCCTAACAGTAATGTTATTCTAGTTGACAGTTGCTTAATAAAATAAATACACTATGTCTGCTTCAGTGGGCGCTGCCATGACTGTTTGCATTGGGCTTATTAACATAATGTTTTCAGATAGATTCATCCTACATTATTTTACAACCTACTACACTTTCGAACTTTGATGGTCGATTAGCTGCTATTGTTTTAATTCCTGCATGTAATTTTCTTACTTACCTCGTTTGGTATTCATTTTGATGTGCAAATATTGTAAAATGCCTCTACATTTTCAATTTACTCTAATTTTGTATTTAATTCCTTGATGTTTTTTAGCATATGTTTAGAAGGCTGAGATACCCCAAATCGATGACATGTTTACAAATTAATTTCAAGCTGACGCAGTGTTTTTGAAGTTGTAAGTTCAGAGCTGTTAACACATCGACTCCAGAATTGTAAACAGCACATAAATATTTACAAAACTTGGCGTCTAATCCTGTTGGACAATCACACCCTTCTGTGTATATACCAACAGTATACAGCATGCAATTATCACTAGATGAACTGACTTTAAAAATCGTATCTCTTTGGTTGCTTTGAGATAACTTGCTTTATTACAAATTTTTTTGAAATAGAGGTTTAATTTCATTTCATGCCCATTTGCAGAGGTATAAAATACATTTTTGTTTACAAAATTCCTCTAACTAACAGACGATAAATCCTGGAAGGGATATTGCATTGAAGGCTTTGAATTTCTGGAAAACAAAATTTTTCAGTATGCGAACTGACACTTCAACGATGTTATTAGTATGACCAATGTATTTATATCACATTGTTCTATTTGACGTGATTTGTACCAAAGCTAACGCCGTAACGCTTTTAGAACATGAAAAGTGTATAGTAGCCGTACAGAGTCAGGGAATACTTTTTGAAGAACATTTATTTCAGCAGTACTGTCATCTGTGATGAAAAACCATAGGATGCCCTTTCCCATAGAATCCTCCATTTCGAAGTAGTTGTTTTAACATCCTAAATCCTAGTTCGTAAACTTCTTCAGTTTGAAAATTATATATTATACAGCCGAGTGGTATGTCACCTATTTTACTGGATACCAATGAACCACTAGAGTCTACGTATATTATTACATCAGAGAACCTTAGGTTATGAGCACTTTGCATAATAGGAGTTAAAAGAAAACAACAAAATGGATCTTGATGTATGCTATACTTGATTCTGTTTTATTCAAAAATATCCTTCTTCTCGGAAAGTTTCACAACAAAGCTCTTATTTTTTCGAGTACCATAAGTTCCATTTCATTAAAAGTTGTTGATATGTATGGTTGCAGTTTTATAATACACAAAAGTTATTTTTCCTCCCGTAATAGATATAGCATCCTCAGTTGAAACCGTACTCAGAAGATTACCCAGTGGGGCAAGCCGATGAACTCAGATATAGAACAGTGATGATCAATAAGAATTCAAAACTACCGAGGTCGAATATCTCCGCAGCCGAAAAAACTACGATGAGGACGTAAATAAAATTAAATTAAAAATAAAAACGCAGATATCCTGGTCCTTCCAGCAGATTAAGGCAACGCCATACTCGTCATGGACAGAACTGAATACGTGGAAAATGTACTCAACTTTTGGACAGCAACACTTATAAAGTTATGTAGGCAGATCCTACAAGTAGAACAGAAAGACATATCTCAAATCTGATTAACGCATCCAATCTACCACCAGCGGAGAAGAAATCATTTAAATCCATTTACTGGAAAAAAAAGATTCTTTAAAAAAGATATTTTAGTCAGTTTCATGTAGAACCACTATACTCAATTGTTACTATTAACGACTCAATTTCCATATATCAGACATATTGGAATATAATAATTTGGATAATAACATAATAGAATTAGTTTGTCTTCTACTTATTTCATTTTTCAACTTTTATGAACAAACCTTAGGGGATAGCTATGGGATCTCCTCTGTCACTTGTGGTAGCGAATATTTTATGGAATTGGAGGATATTGGTTTAACATCCGCCCCACTAAAACTAAAATACTGTTTTAGTTTTATATGTAGATGATACTTTTGTTGTTTGGCCTCATGGACAGGATAAATCACATAATTTCTGGACCATCTTAATCAACAATATTTTAAAATCAAATTTTCAATGGACATTGTATCTAATAGAATGATTCCTTTTCTAGATATATTGGTTCAAAGAAAGAAAATCGTCCATTAGGGCACTCTTTCTATAGAAAATTGACGCATACAAATAGAAAGTTAAATGCAAATTCCCACTACCATCCATCTCAAAATATTCACTAAATTTAAGGAACATAAATGATGTATTAAAAAAAATGAATTGCACAATCTGCTGTAGCTGAACACCAGCATACCACTGGCCGTATTTTAAACGTAAAATAAACCAAGGTTCTAGCGCTGATTTTATAAACGGAAAAATAAAGAATCTATTGAAATTTTCCTAGGATACTAATTTTAATTTAACGTGGTCTTATCCCAAGAACCATGATTTCTTAATTGACCAAAGCTGTGCAAGCTTCCATTTTAGGCTTAACTCAATATTAAATTAATATTGATATTATTAATAGAGTAGTGGAATTGGGAATTTTTTCCTCCTTAAGATTCTATTTTTTAGTTTCCGAGTTACTTGCAAAAAACTAAACCCTTTTTTAAATTCTTAATTGGTTAATAACTTTAAAATTGTTTATCTACAGGTTTGAAAGAATCGAATGAGCCCTCACTGATAAAATCAATTATATAAATTATTAAACAGTATACGTATATATATATATATATATATATATATATATATATATATATATATATATATATATATATATATATATATATATACAGGGTGGCCCATCGAAAACGTACCGCAAGGCATAACGGCCAGGGTAATTTTTTTTTCAAAAAATCCAAAAACACGTCAATTTTGTTTGTGAGGGGGACAACTTTTGCCCTTAAAATGATCGCAAAATTTTCAACCCTCTAAGCGGGGGTGTCATCCCCCAAACTTTTTCAAATGGGAAGAGGGGTCAAGTGGTACCGCAATGAAAAGGGCTTTCTATTCTCTATACATTCCCGCTTTGGTTTTGAAAATCGGTCAAGTCATTTAGAAAATATGAAGGATTGAAATTTGAAAAATACATTTTTCAAAAAACGCATAAATTGAATTAAATAAAAAAAAACTTACCGTATTAATGAAGCAAATGCTGAAAATGTTGCCCGTCGACCTCCATACAGTAATACAAATTAGCTTCAAATCGTTCTCGAACATTCTGAAGAACTTGAGGGGTCACTTCGCGACAAACGTCAATAATTCGTGTTCGCAGATCTTCTAATGAGGCAAGTGGAGTGCTATACACTTTACTTTTTATGTGTCCCCATAGAAAAAAGTCTAAAGGAGTCAAGTCGGGTGACCGGGGAGGCCACTCAATGGCACCCCTTCGTCCTATCCACCGCCCGGGAAAGTTAGTGTTTAAATAATTACGCACATTTTGAGAGTAATGTGGAGGTGCACCGTCTTGTTGAAATATCAGTTCCGCTTCAACGTATCCAGGATTATTTTCGATGATGTCAGTTGGGGCTGGGTCGATGGTATTTTCCAGTAAATCTAAGTACATATCACCTGTTAGAGTTCCAGGAAGAAAAAAAGGACCCACAATAGAATTTCCAAAAATACCAGCCCACACGTTCAATTTCTGAGGATGTTGTGTGTGCACCTCGTGAAATACCCTGGGGTTGTTCTCAGCCCAGTACCGACAGTTATGCCGATTAACTACACCGTTCAAAAAGAAAGTGCACTCATCCGAAAAACACACATTGAATAGAAAATTACTTGACCGATTTTCAGTGGCGGCTCGTGGTGTTTAGGCTAGGGTAGGCGACAACCACAATAATTTCAAGAATAATGACGTTATAAGAAAACGTTAAGCCGCGTACACACTTAGCTGACAACTAAGTTTTATAAATTAAATTTATCCGCCTATCTTTTAAAAGGGCGAATTTACTTATTATGACATCCGTAAAGTTATCAGCCTTCTGTAAGGAGCAGAACAACTCTTTTTCTATTGAAATTAGCGCAAGTGACGATAAACGTTCATTTTTTATTGTATTGCGAGAATACGTTTTTATTCGCTTTAAACAAGAGAAATGTCTTTCCACTGAGGTACTTGTAATAGGTATGGTAGCAATTAACGCAAAAAGTTTGTAACTTTCAGGAAATATTTCTTGAAGTTCATTTTTTACGAAATGTTTTAAAATTGCCTCGACGCTCAGCAATGCAAATTGTTCGTCGAGATATATTACACTAAGCTCATTAATTAATTTTTGTTTGTCAAAGAAATTTTTATAAAAGTTGGTCACATTCGTCACAAATTCAAGCGGAAAATTTTTGCTATATTCTTCGAATTTTGAGGAATCCGCTAAAGAAAAATATAATAACTGAGACATATCTGCAAACCTAACTTCTATTTGAGTCACAATATTGTCAATTATCTCATAAAATAAAATGCGTAAAGAACTTTGCTCATCGCCTTTAATGGTGTCCGATAACTTAATTCTTTTTGACAATTGCCCTGAGTCCCTATTATTAAAAATCCTTGTTTGGGCTTGTTCAAATATTGTATTAAACATTGTCTCATTTCTCAATAACTTGATACGATCTCTTGCCATAAATATTTGCTTTTTACAATAGGTGATGTCCAATGATTTTTTCTGTAGAATGTTGAAAAGGGGGTCAGTTATGTCAAAAATATGTTTATACACAGCGGTAAGAAACGAAAATTCTAAATCGTTCATAAATTTAAGATATCCCTTGGCCCCGTTTATTGACTCAGCCGATGATGATTGGTCGTCAATAATTTTAGAAAAAACTAATTTTAGCCCTTCCCATTCAGAGTGCAAGATTTGAATGATTTTAGAACGGGAAGCCCACCTGGTGTCTGAACTGGAAGAAATCCTCTTTCCTATCGTCGAATCTAAAGTAAATGTCCGTTTTGCAGACTGATGAAAAAATCCG